>CM044897.1:92718125-93318125 GCA_024500145.1 Gentiana dahurica var. dahurica | reverse complement strand
CTGTGAAGCTCCCTCCTCCGCCATATTCGTTTCTCACTATCCGCACTACTCACTAGCTTCAGCTTATAGACTGTATCGATACGACGCCGTTTTAATCAGTTCCAAATTCCAAGGATCATCTTCATGCTATTTCCTCAAATACTTCTAATGCTTCCTTTAATCTAATGACATACCCTTCAAAAAAAAAAAAAAAAAAAGGAAAGAAAATCTAATGACATTTTAACAGATGCCAATGCTTTAATCTCTTCTGAGCAGGATTTTTTTTTTTCGTTTTCTTAAAGCCTCGGTAACCGGAATCAATTGGTCTGACTAATCTGAAGTTCGGTTCGGGTCGTGCATGTAGAGTCTGACTCTTACTCAGGAGTATGGTCTGGCCAAGAGCTCTTTCAATATGATGTCTCAGAAAAGAATCGAACCGGTGACATCATTAGACATTCTTAAATCACTTATCATTTAAGCAAAGTCACATACCTCCCTAGGATTTTTTTGTTCAAATTGATGCTGCTTGGTCTGATCCTTCCAAACTTGTAGTAGGAGGAGTAACAGTTTCGGATAAGAACTACATCATTCTAGAAAATTATGTAATATCCCGATTTTTTAAAAAAAAACATCATTGTCTTTTCATGAAAAATCTAAATATTTGGTTTTGTTTTAAAATGATTAAAAGAAAAAGGGAAAAGAAAAGGAAAAAGGATTAATTGGTTTTAATTAATAAGAAATAATTAGATTTAATTGGGATTATAAAAGGAAAACTAATCCTAAATTAACCTAGTTGTTGTTTTACGTAAAAATCAAACCGAGAGGCGCAAGTTTGAGAAGAAAAGAAGAGGAGAGACTTTTGAATCTCTAGGCTAATCCGTTGATAAAAAACACAGACATCTCAAGAGAGAAAGGATCACCGCGAGACGAGGATCGTTTTGATATCAACAATCCTTAAATCCATTAACGTAAGTTTTCCCTCATCGTTCTTAATATTAGGGTTTATTCATCGTCGTTGTTAAGCTGCGTTTTTCTGAGTTTAAACATCGTAGTGATCGTCTTTGGATTGATCGTTTATAGGTTTGGAGTTAAAGGTTAAACTTTTGACGGGTTGAAGCTTTGGATCGTTGTACCACGCAAATTAAGGTAACGTGGTGTTCTTATCGTATGACTAAGGTGTCATAAAGTTTTAGAGCAATTTGTATGCTTATTTTCATGGTTTTGAATCTGTTTTGGTTGGAGTTTGGGTTGGAAATCGCGTTTACGCAGTTGCAGATTTTCTGGGTAAATCCCAGGCAAACGAGTGTCTGCACAAGGGCGGACGGGTGTTTGCGATGGCGGCAGCTCAAACGGGCGTTTGGACGTTTGGACGGGCGTTTGAGGGTTTGATTTTGATACATGATGTGGCTGAATTTCTCGGACGGGCGTTTGGGGTTTCTGGACTGACGGGTCTGTTTCCGTCAGGTAGTTTGGAAGGAAGACTTGGTCGTGGGATATCTGGCCTCTTCGTGGTGCTCCGATCAATGAGGTTATCGCCGTCGGACGGTGGCGTTTATCGATGTTGGTGATGAACTCCCGGTGGTAACATGAAAGCAATAAACATGAGAGAGAGAGAGACAACAGTGCTGATAGAAATAAATACGCAAAAGCGGTTCTATCTCTTCATTAATGTCATAGTGGGGGTATTTATAGGGAAAGGATAAAGCTGTAAAAGACTACTCGTGCTAGCGGCGCCGATGCCCGACAGATGGCAGTTGGCCTCGCGTTCTATCTAAGCTTATGAACTTTCCATTAACTGGTAGAGTTTCTCATAGGAATGGGCCCGCAGTGCTGCGGGGCGGCCCCCTTATGCTTATGATGATGGCGGGATGGCCAAGAAGTTGGCGACGTCGCGCGCTTATGCTCAGGGAAAGAGTTTGACTTATGTCCTCAGACGAGTTGACCGGGGATAATGGGACCGTGTCAGGTTCCGTATCATCAATGGCCCCCTACTCTGCGGCGGAAATTTGTTGCGGCGTGGAGTAGTATACTGGTCGAGGAGTTTCCGTTGTCGAACACTCTTGGAAGACAAAAGTTGAGCGGACTCAGGATTAGGGATACAAACTCGTAGAGCCTCATCAAAACCTTTCTTAAGAAAAACCCAGTGGGAAAAAATCTTAAGCAAGGGAAAAGAGTACTCTCTGTTTGTATCAGAAATCTCAAGACCGCTCCTTCAGAGGCGAGGCGGGGTTGCGACATGAAGTTGATGCAACATATCCCGCGAGCACTTCGTGAAGTTGAAGCTATACGAAAGGCCTGCCAATCACTACAAGCGGGTTTCCTCCTCCTAGTACACGTTAGTGGTGATCTGGAGTCGTCGTCGCGCTCGGTAGTTCGCAGTCAGTCGCAAGCAACAAGGGATCTGACCTACCAGGCCGCCCCTTTTCAGATATAGGAAGCGATCTTCTCTCATCCGGTGGCCTACCAGGTCGTCCTCCCCTCATATAGGAAGCGATCCTCTCTCATCTTGGATCTCAGCTTGCGGACTCGGTGATTGTAAGGGGCCCAATTCTGGTGAAAGACGCTTTGCCATTCTTCCCAGACAGCGTCGACCATGGCCCCCTGGCAGTTTCCATTCCGGACTAGTCGCACAAACTTTTTGAACAGTTTGCTTTGTGCGGTCTGTGGATCCGATCGCCGATGAATACCTCTGATCCTCCTGTGAGCTCGCAGGACTCTGGATTCACTTATCTCAGCTTCCTCCTCACGCTCTAACTCCGCAGTCTCCGGCAGCAAGAAGGCGGCAGCGGTATCAAGATTCTGTTCCATTTCCACTCGTGGTATTAAAATTGGGGGTTGTTCTTCCCCTGAAGGGTTATGGAGGAAGTGCAAGCTGGATTCCAGATGCTCGTTGCCTTTGTAATCCTCCATAAATTCGTATTCAACATTATCCAACTGAGACATTCTTGTTTTTCTGGGATTTTGTAAGGAAGAAACGAGTGATTCGAATGGGAGAAGAAGCATCTGTGGAGGAGGCAATGAAATGGCTGGCTTTTATAGAGGGAGGTGGCGTGTTTGGCATGGATTACCATAATGGTGGACAGACAGAACGACGGCTATCTGAAGAGACAGTCATAATGACCGGCGTAATGATGGTTATCTGAGAGGTTTACCGTCATTATGAGCATTCGAAGGGACGGTTATTTATGGTGGGTAATCATGGGCTATTTTTCGTCCAGAATAGTCCCTAGTCAAAGTAGCCCTATTAAACATGGCTAAAACTCGGGAAGACCACCAATGATGGCTTTTGAACCGTTCCATCCGTTGGGATACCTGACAGTTTGTGGACGCAGCGGGGAGATGTGGTGACACCTGCGGACTGCGATTTGAGGTGCACAGCATAGAGCGATCCAGATATGCCGCGAGGAGCTGTTCTGGTCGCTGCGACTGTGGCTTGAGAGCTTGCGATGTAAATCGTCCGTGCTCGTTGGTCTGACCGAGGTCGACATGTTGAGGTGCACAGCATAGAGCGATCCAGATATGCCGCGAGGAGCTGTTCTGGTCGCCGCGACTGCGGCTTGAGAGCTTGCGATGTAAATCGTCCGTGCTCGTTGGTCCGACCGAGGTCGACATGTTGAGGTGCACAGCATAGAGCGATCCAGATATGCCGCGAGGAGCTGTTCTGGTCGCTGCGACTGCGGCTTGAGAGCTTGCGATGTAAATCGTCCGTGCTCGTTGGTCCGACCGAGGTCGACATGTTGAGGTGCACAGCATAGAGCGATCCAGATATGCCGCGAGGAGCTGTTCCGGTCGCTGCGACTGCGGCTTGAGAGCTTGCGATGTAAATCGTCCGTGCTCGCTGGTCCGACCGAGGTCGACATGTTGAGGTGCACAGCATAGAGCGATCCAGATATGCCGCGAGGAGCTGTTCTGGTCGCTGCGACTGCGGCTTGAGAGCTTGCGATGTAAATCGTCCGTGCTCGTTGGTCCGACCGAGGTCGACATGTTGAGGTGCACAGCATAGAGCGATCCAGATATGCCGCGAGGAGCTGTTCTGGTCGCCGCGACTGCGGCTTGAGAGCTTGCGATGTAAATCGTCCGTGCTCGTTGGTCTGACCGAGGTCGACATGTTGAGTTTCTGGGATTTAATCATTTTCTGCGATCCCAGGCGAGATGGCGAAGTCATTTGTGTTGGTGAGAGCGAAAACTGTACAAGCGAGCTATTACAGGTGGCGTGCCACGTGGAGCAATACAAATGGGCTGCAGAACGCTGCGTATCATTAAATGTGGCGTCCTTTCAGTTCTGACAAGGTGACGTTTCGCCGTAGGACGTGACGGCTGGTAATGATGGCGTTTCGTTTTTTACGCCAATTTCAAATTTCAAAGCGTCGTGTAGGATTCCGAAACTTTTCGCTTTCCCGCGTAAACCCGAACCGTTGGATGAAGATAATCACAGCCGTTGGTTGGTTGACTGCCTGTCTATTTAAGGGGGTGTTGCCCCTCCTTTTACCACTTTTTCGAAAACCTCCTCCAAAATTCCCAGGCTGATCAAGCCAGAAATCAAGAGCATCCTGTGGTGATTTAGAACCAATTTTCCAGAATTCTGAGGCTGAGGCTGTGTTTGAACTCCATCGGAGTGAGCCTTTTTCAGCGATCATCCTTGTCTTCCCAATTTTCTGCCATCCAGATCATAAAGGTACCATCTTTATCCGATCTAACACTGGGTTTTTCTTTGTTGATCGTCTTTTTGTGGTTGATTCTTGGCCTGTATAGACCATAAGTATGCTTTTTGTCCCGTAGATATTCGGATTTTTGAGGTTTTCTAACCGGTGATAGAATCCGTATGCCTAAGCCCCTCTTTTGTGAATTTGAAGCCTTCAGGGATTAGGGTGCAATTTTCAATTTTTCCGTGTAGTATTTCTTTATGACCCCGTTGCCCCCTGTGCTGTTGGCTTGCGCGGAAATGGGGGGCGGTGTCGACCTGAACGAAGCGTTGATCCACCTCTCTTCATTTTGCAGCATGTCGCACAGCGGGGACGACAGCGATCAAGAGGAATTTAGTTATGGGGATGGCGGGGCCGAGGAAAGGGCTGGCGGCGAGGTTTCACCTTCCCATTCTGACGAAGAGGACTCGCGTCCTGCGACTGGCGAGGCCCAAAGGCTACTTATAACGAGGGGCACTCAGCTGCTTTCTGAATCCTTGCAGCACTTAGCTCCCAGAGAGCGAATTTCTAAGACCGCCGGTGAAAGGATTCAGACGGCGTCCGCCCCGAAGCCGCAAAGGCGAAGGGGGACAGCCGTGGGGGCACCCAGACCTGCTAGCTCCGCCCCGCAGAGGGGGAAAATCCAGATCAGCTTGAAGACTGCGGAGTCTTTGGAAGAGGGTGGCAAGCTGAAGGCCATGCATCGCGCCGCCGATGTAGAATGGAGATCTTTGTTGACCGCGGCGCCTGACTTTAACACCGCTACCCGCGTCCGATACCGGCTTTCCGACGACTATCATTTTTTTCCGTGCATGGACAGCCGACAGTATGAGTATACTTGTGGGTGCTCTACTAGGGACCAGTTGTATGTTCCTTTCGACAATTTCCTGGCGGGGTTCAGGCCCCCTTTCGATCCTTTTTTGATGGAGGTGATGTATTTGCTGGAAGCCTTGCCGGCGGACTTTCACCCTAATGCTGTTAGGACCCGGGCGGCGTTTATTGCGACGTGCCGCCTTAATGGAATTGAGCCCTCCTTGGGCCTGTTTAGGGAGTTCCATGATTTCGTCGGCACCCAAACTCCGGGTCAGGTGAGCGTGAGGGCGCGTGAGGGGAGGCCTCGTCCTTTTTACCCCGTCGACAATAAAATCTACAACTGGAGCCAAAGAGTGATGCGGGTGCAATTCAGGGTCGGATGGCCATTCCCGCATTTTGGGAGTCGGGCCACACGCGGACTAGACTCCAAGTGGCTTAAAGACAGAGTGGTTCCTCTCGCAAGTCCTGAAGAAGTAGAGGCGATTGTGGCCTTGATAAGCTCTGCGGACAGATCTGCACAGGTCCGCATGATCAGCGTTCGGATGTTGACGAACGTAAAGCTGGGTAGCGCAAGGATGGCAGGGATCCCGGGCTGTTTGGAGTCGGGGATTTTGCCTGTCGTGAACATTCCCCCGCCATCTGTGGAGCTTAGTGATCCTGACTGGGTCGGCGAGTGCCACTTGGGTAGGAACTTTCCGACGCAATGCGAAGAGTGTGGCGGTGATTGGTCGAGCCGCCAGGGTAAAACCATTTCTTCTCTATTTTTGTTTTTGCTAACCCAAAAATACACAAGCCTGTGCGCGGGGTCGGGGCGGCGCTGGGCACAGTCCCCCTACTCCCTTTTTTTTTTTTTTTTTTTTTTTGGAAAAAGGAAGAAAAATATATACACAAGGAACAAAAACTTCCAAAAATCGAGAGGACTACATGTAATATCTCTTGAGGTTGTCGGCGTGCCAAGTATTCTCATATTCACGGCCATTCCTGTCTTTGAGATAATATGTCCCCTTCTTTTGCTCGCGAGAGATCTGAAGGGGTCCCTCCAATTGCTGTCTAACTTTTTGGGTTTGCGGCCGGCGGCTTCACATTTAATTAATACGAAATCTCCTGCCTTGAAAAAATGGTGGCGTACCTTCTTATCGTGATGTCGCTTAGCGGCCATCTTGAAGTTAGCCAAACGGGTCGCCGCTTGCAGTCTTTTTTCTTCGAGCATGTCGAGCTCAAATTCACGCGATCGTTCGTTGGTGTCCTCGTTGAAATGCGACACTCGATGCTAGGTAGAGACATCTCCACTGGTGTCATCGCCTCCGAACCATAAGTCAGGGAGAATGGGGTTTCTCCTGTGGTGGACTTTTTGGCGGTCCGGAGCGACCATAAGATCGCGGGCAGCTCATCTACCCACCTGCCTTTCTTTCCGCATAAAGTGCGTTTCAGGCCTCTGAGCACTTGTTTGTTTGCGTTCTCTGCCTGACCATTACTTTGAGGATAGCTGACCGAAGACGTCGCATGAATGACGCCTTGCTCTTTACAAAACTCGTCGAATTCCGTTCTGAACTGCGGTCCATGGTCAGATATGATGATGCGAGGTACCCCGAAATGAGTCCACACTTGATCCATTAAAAAATAGATGACCTGGGTGGTGGCGATCTCTCTGAGGGGCTTCGCCTCTGTCCATTTGGTGTAATAATCAGCCGCTACTACTATGTACTCGCATCCTCCGCGCCCTTTAGGCATTGGACCGACGAGGTCGATGCCCCACATTTCGAAAGGCCATGAAGCGGTGATGATGCTCTGCTCTACGGAGGGTAACCTGGGTATATCTGCGTACCTTTGGCAGGGGTCGCATTCCCTAACGAATATATCCGCATCCCTCAACAAGGTAGGCCAGTAGAATCCTGCGGTGATCGCCCTTTGTGCGAGGGTTCGACAGGCTGGATGCCCGCCGCACACTCCTTGATGAAGCTCATGGAGGACACCCTCTACTTGCTCCGGCCTGACACAGCGGAGCAGAGGTTTGGAGAAAGAGCGCCTGTAAAGTATCCCATTTTGCACGACATATCTTGCTGCTCGGCGAGCCAAGGTTCTCGCCTCTATCTTGTCTGAAGGCAAAACTCCATGCTCAATATAATCCTTGACCTCATCGATCCAGCAGCGCGAGGAGGGTTGAATATCCATGACCTCGCATCTATTGATAGAAGGTTCCTCGAGGTATTCCAAAGGGATGTCAGGAGCGAGCGCCGCGTCAGCGTCGGATAACTTGGATAAATAGTCTGCCCTCAAATTCTGAGTGCGTGGTATATAAGAGAGCTCGCAATATCCGAACTGACGACGTAATTTCTGGACCAGGTCGATGTACTGCTGCAGTTTCGAACAATAAATCTTATAACCTCCATTCACTTGATTGACAACCAGTTGTGAGTCGCAAAAGACGTGTATGTTCTCAACTCTCATTGCGAGGGCGAGCTCAAGGCCTGCGATGACTGCCTCATATTCAGCTTGGTTGTTTGATGCCGTGAAATCGAAGCGGAGCGCTTTCTCAATTTCTTCGGACGTTCCCGGCTCGAACAAGACGATGCCGGCCCCGCAAGCTCCAATTCCACTAGCGTCGTCAACGAACAACTGCCAACAGTGGCTGGGCCTCATGGGGCCGCTAGGAGCCGGTTTGTCGGGCGAGTTGGTCGAAGGGGAAGTGGGTTGTGTTGTCGAGGGCTCTCGGAAGCTTGCTTCAAGAATGAACTCGGCCAGGGCCTGTGCCTTGATTGCCCTTCGAGGCTCGTACTTGATGTCGAATTCCGTGAGCTCAATTGCCCATTTCTGGAGACGACCGGCGAGGTCTGGCTTATGTAAAACCTGACGCAGCGGACTATCCGATAGTACAATGATCGTATGTGATGAAAAATATGTACGGAGCTTTCTAGCTGCTATAACAAGAGAGTAAGCCAATTTTTCTGCATCAAAATATCGACCTTCTACAGGACTGAGAGCCTTCGAAACATAGTAAATGGGCTTTTGAACGGGCTTCTCAGGAGTCCCCTCTTCCTTTACAAGAACTGCGGCGACAGCCCTATCCGAGGCCGCCAAATATAAATAAAGCTGGTCGCCTATGATAGGACTTACTAAAAGAGGCGGGCTGACCAGGTATTGCTTGAGCTCTTCAAAGGCTTCAGTGCATTCTCCAGTCCATTCAAACCCCTTGCCGCCTTTCAAAATTTTATAAAAAGGAAGGCACCTGTCTGCCGATTTCGAAATGAACCGCCCCAGAGCGGTTATCCTTCCATTCAACCTCTGAACCTCTTTCACAGTCGTTGGAGGCGCCATGTCCAGAATGGCTCTGATTTTCTCAGGATTTGCTTCGATGCCGCGCTGTGTGACCATGAAGCCTAAGAATTTTCCAGCTTTGACCCCAAACGTGCATTTGACTGGGTTTAACTTCATGTTGTTTTCTCGCACGTTCGCGAAAGTTTCCCTCAAATCTGCTATGAAGTCGCATACGCTGGATTTGATGACCATGTCATCTATGTAAGCTTCCATATTGCGGCCGATTTGAGTGTGGAAGACCCGGTTGATCATCCTCTGGAATGTTGAACCTGCATTCTTCAGGCCGAAGGGCATCATTTTGTAATAATACATGCCGCCTCCAGCTCTGAAAGCAGTAAGTTGTCTTTCGTCCCCGGCCATACGGACCTGATGGTATCCAGAATAGGCGTCGACGAAACTGAGGATTTCAAAACCCGCTATCCGATCTACCATTCTGTCTATGCGGGGGAGCTCATAGGGATCCTTGGGGCAGGCTTTGTTCAGGTCAGTGAAATCTACGCACATTCGCCACTTGCCGTTGTGCTTCAAAACCATAACGACGTTGGCTAGCCAAGTAGGATATTGTAGTTCTTCAATGATATCCGCCGCAAGTAGTTTTGCGATCTCAATTTTTACAGCCTCTTCCTTTGCGGTTGAAAATTGGCGAGCCCGCTACTGAATTGGCTTGAAGTGGGGATTCACGTTAAGACGGTGGAGTGCGACCTCAGGGTCGACGCCTCGCATGTCAGTGACCTCCCAAGCAAAGGCCTCTAGGTTCTCTTTCAGCACGTTGATCAGCGCGGACATATCGGCCTCGCTGAGGTGCGCCCCGACTTTGATCTTTTGGTCGGGGTATCTCTCATTGATGATTACCTCGACGAGCTCCCCCTCTGCTTCAATGCTTGGATCATCTCGTATCTGCAATATGTCGCATACAATTTCCTTTTGTTGTTTCTTAAGCGGCGGAGGGCTGTTCGTGCCTTGTCCCCGCTCGATATGGGCTTCCAGCGCTCTTTTCTTAGCGCTTGCCTCTAACTCGGCCATGGACTCACTTATCCGGGGGTTGAGTCGTCCGGCGGTACTTGGAATCTCAGCTGTATCGATTATCACTAGAGCTTCTTCCAACAGATTTATTGAATTCATGATGGGGTTAGTCCCTGCTGGTGCGACGGGAGGTGTAGCATGAGCTTGTCCTAGCACACCTTGGACTTCGGGCTCCCGTGCCCTTTTCAACCCTGCCTTTGATTTTGCCAAGTGGTCAAGATAAGTCTGTGGTCGGCTAATCGCCTGGCCTATCTTGCCATTTTCTGTATAAAATTTGACCCTCTGATGCGGAATGGAAGACACCATTTGAAACTTACGCATCGCAGGTATGCCCAGGATCATGTGGTAGCGAGCTGGCAGATCGACCACCAGGAATTCTACTTTTTCGATCCGGAAGGGCTCGAAGTCTCCGATGCGGACCTCCAGGTCAATCATTCCTTTAACCTTTACCTCATGGTTGGTAAAACCCTCTAGCGAGCCCAGGTACGGTTTCAGATTGGCCTCGGTGAAATTCAAACCTTTGAGGCGGTCAAGATAGATGATGTCTCTGGCGGCACCTGTATCCACCAGGACTCTGTTAACCCCGCACTTGCCGATCCCGATTTTGATTATGAGGGGCATCTCCATTGCTCCCGTAACAAAGCTAAGCTCGCTCTTTGTGAAAGTCAAGGCCTCTTCATCTGGTCGCAGAGTTCTAGGCCGCTCACGTCCAAATTCGTTGATCGAGTTGATCTGTTCTTTTATCTGCCTGTTGCTAGGCGGGCTTTCGTGGATGACATTAAGCTCGCGCTCATACTGGGCTGCGACGAGTCTCTGGTTGGCACCGCCTGCCAATTTGAACCGATCTAACTTTCCCTCCCGGGCCATTTTGTCTAGGATCCTTATCAGGGAAAAACAATCATCCGTGTTATGGCCGTGATAATTATGAAACTCACAGAATTTGCTTGTGTCTGCTTTACGAACCCTGTCTTCGCTACGATTGTCGCGGGGCTTCCGGATGTGTTCCGAAATTTCGTTTAGGATCGCCGACGGTCGGGCATTCAGCGGAATGTAATCTTTTACGTCGAACTTTTGCGGCCTTTTGAAATCACGGTCGTCCGTTCTTTCGCCGGATTGACGGCCGCCTCCTTTCTTTGGGGATCGGCCTCGAGTACTATTGGACGGGGCCGTGGGATCAAATTGAAGGCCCCGGTTTCTGGCGGGGATGACCTCGACGGTAGTAAACTTCCGGGCCTGCTCCAACATGTCCCTCAAGTTGGTCGGAGCGTGCATCGTTAAGTGTGTCTTAAGTTCGCCGCCCACCAGTCCAGTTAAGAATGCCATCATGACCGTGGGTTCGGGCTCGTCCTGTGTTTGATCGTAAACTTGGACGAATTTCTCGTAATACGACCGGGCGGACTCCCCAGTGTCCTGCTTTATCAAAAACAGATCGGTTGTGGTCTTGCGAGGTCTATGCGCTGTCTTGAATTCTTTCAGGAACTTTGTCCGCATATCCTCCCAGTTGTTAACTGATCTGGCTGGCAATTTGCGAAGCCATGTAGAGGCTCTATCTTTCATGCAACCCACCATAGCCACGCACCAGGCCGCGCTATGGTGAGTAGCGAGCATCATTTTGCTCTCGAACGAGGCTATCCATTCGTATGGGTCTGACTTACCCTGATAATCCGTTATGTTGATGTTGGAGACTCGGCGTCGCGGGAGGCTCGCTATGAGCGAGTCTGAAAGTGCATCCATAGCAGCGCTAGGTTCCTTATCCTCTTCTCGTTTGTTCTTTTTCATCTCCAGAACCATCAGCCTCAGATCTTCAAATCGCTGGTTGGTCTGGGCTCGAGGTGCGCCCTGAGAGTGGGCGTCGTCCTCGTCACTGCTGAGCCTTTCTGTTTCGGCCCGTGCTCTTCTTCTCAGGATAATGTCCCGGGGATTTTCACTGAGGGGGCCCAGTCTCCGTCTGACGTTGCCTCGCGTTCCTTTATCTTCATCCCTCGGTGGTGATGGTAAAGCTCTACGTTTTCCCAGGCGGTCGTGCGCCGATATTCTAGTTTGGCTGTATTCACCGTGCGAGGGGAGGATACGCTTTCCTCTCGATGCTCGTGACGCCGAGCTCGCGTTGTTTCCCCCATGTTTGGCCCTTTCCACGGAGGGGCGATGACGTTAGGTCCGGCGTTCATGCCCTCTATGGTTGGGGGAGGATCAATTGCTAGCGCGGGCTGGCCGGCGGAGATTAAGATCTCGTTGGCTGCCTTCATTCTCGCCGCGTATTCACCATAACTCTTTATTCTTGCCAGATCGGCCTCGCTAGGAACCAGCGGGGCGGGGGCCTCTTTGTCTGGGCCCTCGGTGTTAATCTGTCTTCGGGCGAGCTCTGCCTCTAACTGAGTGTTTTTCTTTCTTAACTCTAAGAACTCGCGGTAATCGACGGTTGTACGGGCGGGGTCACTCTCATGAGACCTCGTTGGGGTGATCTGCTTTTCTGCCGGGTTGGGTGTGACGGGGTTAGGCGAAGGGTTAGCCATGATGGGAGGTCCGATGCAAGTCGACAACAAGCTTTCCAAGGTAGCAAGTGGGATTATTGCCTCGACACAAGCCAACTCTAGTATCCTTTTCAAAAGGTAGTTGATGTGACGTGACGTGGCGTGATCTGCTGTCAGATTTTATGTACGCAACATCCGATGAACCTTTTACCCTCCTACAAGCAATCGATCCCAACACAGATATGCTACAAGTTGAATTTTATGGCGTTCACACCGTCCCGATCAACATGCAAATCGGAAAAACGCTAACCACAGCCGTTTCTTAGCGGTTCATATAAGATTATCCCAATAGTGGTGAATCTTCAAACGCAAGATTGGGATAGTCTACATAAACACATGAGCTATTTTTCAACGGACTGTGAAGACAAAGATAACCGATTTGATGATGATAAACTGGAATAACAAACCTGTTATACAAGGGAGACGGAGATCGGTACAAGCTGAGCAACTATGGAGTCCACGAAGGTGTTGAATCCTTTGAAGAAAAACGGTTCCCGGTAACGGAGCCAATTGACGGGTCTGTTTCCGTCAGGTAGTTTGGAAGGAAGACTTGGTCGTGGGATATCTGGCCTCTTCGTGGTGCTCCGATCAATGAGGTTATCGCCGTTGGACGGTGGCGTTTATCGATGTTGGTGATGAACTCCCGGTGGTAACATGAAAGCAATAAACATGAGAGAGAGAGAGACAACAATGCTGATAGAAATAAATACGCAAAAGCGGTTCTATCTCTTCATTAATGTCATAGTGGGGGTATTTATAGGGAAAGGATAAAGCTGTAAAAGACTACTCGTGCTAGCGGCGCCGATGCCCGACAGATGGCAGTTGGCCTCGCGTTCTATCTAAGCTTATGAACTTTCCATTAACTGGTAGAGTTTCTCATAGGAATGGGCCCGCAGTGCTGCGGGGCGGCCCCCTTATGCTTATGATGATGGCGGGATGGCCAAGAAGTTGGCGACGTCGCGCGCTTATGCTCAGGGAAAGAGTTTGACTTATGTCCTCAGACGAGTTGACCGGGGATAATGGGACCGTGTCAGGTTCCGTATCATCAGGTACGTTCAAGTCATACGGGCGTTTGCATGAGGGCAGACGGGCGTTTGACCTATTTATTCTGTTTTTCACTGTTTTTCGTGTCAGCTTGGTTTCAGGCTTCATGATCATGTTTTTACTGCTTAACCTTATGTGACAAAGCCTTGAATTAGCTTTTGATGCGTTTACTTTCGGCACCATATGGATTCCCTAAAAAGATGAAGTGTGGGACCGTCGAAAGCTTCGGATTTGCCTTGTGCTTCGATAAGCTAGGGTTTATCGATGTCTGTGTATGTGCTAGGTTTTGTTAGAGTCTAGTGGTATTAGGAAGATGGAGTAGACTGATAGGTGAGCCTTTTATGTGAATCAACTTAGGTGGCTAGTTAAACATCTAATCAAACGTAGTGTTAGATTAATAATCTTAAACATCATGCAATGCATGGTAAGGCATAGTACAATATTGCGATGTGTTCTCTGACCAGACAAAGTAAACTGTACCCACGCCGGTCAATCGATTGGCTAGATAAAGCGTCTGGTGCACTCTGCTGGTCATCACACTATCGGGACTCAGATATTCCCGGGGCTACTAGAGCGTGTCTCTAAGTAGGTTGCACCCAGTTGTCCTCGTACATCCTATTACTAGGCGTAGTGCCCTTGTTATTCATGATGTAACAAACTTGAGCTAAGCTAGATACCTTTGGAACCTCATGTTATGCTATGAACATAATGTGATAGTTAGCTAGGGAATAACGGAATGAATTAATAAAAGACGGTGTTGCTTTTATTTCTTTATGAGACCGATGTTAAACGATCTTCTACGCGTTACTAAGTACTTATGTACTTACCCCGTTACTTTTGTTTGTCTTTCTCTTTCCCCAAAGAAGATGAACAGGTGGATACTGTTGATGAGTTCTTTGATGATGACGTGTGAGGTGGAGCTCTTGAAGACTCAGTTCTTTTAGTATTGATCCTTATTAATAATGTTGTTGATTTAAGTTCAAACAATGTTGTCTCCCTTTTGGAGTAATTCCGTTTAAGTTCTTTTGGATTTGAATGTTGGTTGATTTAGTATTCTTTATTGGATTTAGTTTTACAGCATTGAAAACCGTGTGTTCGATCTTTTATTTCCCGAGTCATTTTATCTTCCGCGTCGTTTTAGTTCTGATGTATGATGTAAGACTTACATATATTATTGAATTTATTTGATAACATTTGTGCCGGACGCTCTTTCCGGATAAGGACTCGGTGTCCGGGAACGGGGCGTTACAAATTAGGACGGATCCTTCCAGAATGTAAGCTCTGCTCGTATAGATGAAGTTGAAGTCATTCGTTAGATAGCTAAAAATAGGGGTTGGAGTAATCTCACCGTGAAGACCGACTCCATGGAGCTCCTACATATGGTCCAGATGAAAAAGAGGCTCCCTTTGATGTTCTTATCATCATTAAAGACATTCAGGCCCTTTTGGGATGTTTAGAGGGTTGTAAAATTGTCCATTTTTGTAGGAATCTAAACCTTATTAGCCATAGTAGAGCTTCTTTTGCTAAGAAACTTTAAACGCCAGCATTTTGGTCTGATAGTTTTCGTTCATCGATCTTACCTATAATCCGTGAAGAGATTAGAGTTAAGTCCTCTTGACTCTGTCTCTCTCGTTGTACTTGTATCTTTGTACGTTTTGTTTTTCCATCAATGAATTTATTTCGTTTCGAAAATAACAAGTGGAGTGATATAGATGTATTAAAATAAAATATTTTGTAGTTTTGAAACAAATAAAAGAAAAAACCCTAATGAGAATGACCGGATCTTTCTTCTTTGTTTATGCCCTTTGGAGTTATGATTCCCATTTGGCACTTGAAGGTATGTCCATTTTTTAAGGAAATGTCTACTCACACGGTTATTTGTCTACTTGCATTGTAATTATTTTTTAATTTTATCCTTAATTTTTTTTCAGTTACGCGCTTATATTTTGATCGGAGTTTGGTCAGAATGTGAAACATTATACCCATCCACATGTGGTCAGAACAATTTTAACTTATTCTGACCCGAACGTGGTCATAAAAATATTACAAGTTTGACCTCTAAAATGGTCCGATACGTTTCCGAAATTTACATAGCGCTGTGGTTATATTCTGACTTGAAATAGGAACGGAAAACATAATTTTTCGGCATGTAAATTGGTTCATATTGTTTCCCAGTCGTACATAACAATGTCTCCTTTTTCAGACCAAACATTTGTACGGAAAACATAATGTTCTTGGCCTGTTACACGGCCTGAATAATACATAATCCCTAACTCATTTAGGATAAAAATGATATGTGTATTAAATGTCAAAGCAAAACTCATTCTCATCATTGACATGTGTAAAACATATTTTGTATGAAAAGACAGTTTCTTTTTTATTTCAAATTGAATTGAACCCTTCAAATTCAATGATGTTCGATTAATTTGCTAAAGCACTTTTGCTACTAAAAGGTAAAAGACAGTTTAATATTTTAATAGACAATAATTAACTTTTATTTCCCGCAAAAACAAAATTGATAATAAAAGACAAAAGACAGATTAGTGGTTGATTAGAGGGATTTTAACCTTTTTTCCCGCAAAATAACAAAATTTATTGTCTTGTCGATTCTTTATTTTGGATCTCCATTTGATTTTGGACCCTACATCAAAACAAAGAAAATCTATCAATAAAGCTAAACTGACCCGGTCCTATAAAGACAGCACATTATTGTGCATTTTTTAATTTTTTTTTTATATAGGAATGGTAGAAAGCAAAAATGATATGGTTTTGACGATGATAAGACAGCCATTGGGGGTATTTTTCGAGATAGTGGCGGTAACACATCCGTTCTTTCTTCAAACGGCTTGATGGCAGATTAGATGTTCTAGCTGCCGAAACATTGCGATCTACCATGCTTTGGTTTATGCACTCACATGAGATTTTTTTCGAGTGATTTTTTAAGGCGACTCTTTGACTACTTATCAACGGCTCCTAGATGATTCTCAGGATTTGTCTCCGGTAGGAAACTTAATTGAAAAATGTCGTAGGCTCTTATCTGCTTTTGTATCTGTTTCTTTTTCTTGTATTAAAAGACAGGGTAATGTGCCAACACATTTCTTAGCGATAGAGAAGATTAATCTTGTTGGTTGTGTAGAATGGGGTTCGTCTCCCCCCACTCATGTTGTTTATGCTTGTGTAATTGACTTTAAAAAATAAATAAAAAACCTTCCATTCTCAAAAAAAAAAAAAAAAACAATAAAATAATAAAAAGGTTTTTCAAACAGATAGTGGATTCTTCATGTAAAATAATTCGAACATGAGAACTCTAGAAAGTGTCACCATTTTTATCACTGGTAGGGACTTGTCAACATAATCATTATGATTTCATTTTAGTGGTATTGGTAATTGACCATTTTTTTTCCCACCGAAACGAAATTATATCATTTAAAAATTATTATCTATTCATGCTCACGATGTGATTAGAACCCATAATTTCCTGATCACAGGACCTCGGCTTAATCACTGAGTCGAGTCTTATTGGTATGGTAATTGATCATAAATTCAATATATATTTGTTAAATTTTCCCATGAAAGATAGTGTGTTTATTTGTTAAGATTTTGTTGGTCATTCTTAAAGAGAATTAGTTAAACCCTAATCATTAGGTTCTTCACTCTTCATGTCCTATAGGATGAATAAAAATATTAATCAGATAATACATTGACTTAGAGTCATTCTTAAAATTAAGTTTGATGACTAATGATTTTCATTATGTTTACGGATAGTTACAACTTACAAGTACGAGAACGTGAATGACATGATAAAGTTGTCGGTACAAATGATATAAATTATTTTTACACAATTGATTATAAGGAGAATTTGTAATAATAGTAATAGCCCCTACGTCATGATTAAATGTGTAAAAATGTGTTATGTCATTTATTATAAATTGAAGTTGTCTTATTACGAACATGTTGTTGTGACACTAGCAAGTTATTTATTTACATCTCGGTAGGGTGATCTTACAATTATAACGATTATACAACAACAAATGACGTAACATGTTTTTACATCATTAATTATATGAACAAATCATACGTCATGATGAATGATTGTAAAAGTCTGTTGCCTCTCATAATAACATTTCCATTAACATATGGTCCTTCATGCAATAAAAGACTACATTGTAGGTAGATTAATTACTTTTAAGTCCTCAAATAAAGAAAAAAAAATTGGGAACAAAATGAAGAAATTAAATAGTAGCAAAAAAGCCCATAAGAACAATACATCATACTTCTACCTAAGATGCACATAATGCTACTAAGTACATATACACATCACTCACTATTAATCTTTCCTGCATCCACCTGGAAAGAAAAAAAAATAAAATAAAAACACTCTAAAAACACAATTCGTTTTACGTAAAAATAAAACGTCTCTTCTGCCACGGCACAGAACATTATTATCTGTTCCGTTTATACACAAGAGACAAAAACTCGGGTCGCAAAAGCAATACATATACACTTTAAACGCAACATCGATCCAACTCTTCCTCGTAAATCATCCAACTGTACATCTTAACAGAGATTCTTAAAACCACACTTTATAACTAAAGTATACTCGGATGACCGTAAATCCTTGATTAATTTTTACATTCATCACCAAACCTAGCAAGATGACACGGTGGATGATGACGTGGCAGAGGATGATCTATGTGGCGACACCACGGGTTTCAAAACAGAAACCGGAGATAACCTCCCACCATTCATCCTCCTTTCTTCTTGTTCCTTAATTAGCTCACCCGCGAACATCTCCAGTTTCTCCATATTCGTGTTTACACCTAACTTTTTCCCATGGAAAAGTACAGATTCCACATTCTTTTGTGACAACATTCCCTCTGCAATCTCAACCATTTCTCCTGCTGTACTCTGTTTCTTTGAATAATTCTTTCTGCCCATTCCATTACCTTGAATCCTGACATACTTATACGTTCCTGAATGTCCAAATGCCATTGATACAGCTTGATCTACCTGCATAATTAATTAATATATCTGGATTAATTAACATAATATAGTAAGGTAAGTTTGTGCTATATATCATACTATAATTACTGCATTTTATGTCCATATATTACAGGATTTTGAAGGGCCCCAACTGTGATTTTAGTGCTTTCAAGTCTCATTACTTTGTGATATTAAAAAGTGATGTTTTTCAGCTGTTTGTTAGGTGAAAGCTGCCCCAATTCTATAAAGTGTGCAGTCGGTGTTGGACCCTTTTTGTTGGATCATTTATGGCTTTTGAGTAATGCAAATGTAACACAATTCTATATATGGGAATTTTTTATAGGCAGTGATATTAAGTTATCACCCAAAAAGCATGTAAATGTATGTCAAGTTGCCAAACCTTCACGTAGTATTTTTTAAATACATAAAATTAAGTTTGTATATTTTTATGTTAAATTCTGCAATGTGGTCGCCCCACATCATAATTTCCCTTTAGAAATGATGGACATATTTACTAGCTTTACAACAAAATTACCATAACCAAAAGTTACAAAACATTTTTTACATTATTGCTCAGAGAAACCTATTGGTTAATGACTGAGTCATTAACCAATAGTTCAATATTGTAAAACTGGTTTGTGAATTTGTGACCCTTTTAAAGGTTGTATCAATTGAACATTTAAATAGTAAGCAATACTTACAAATAGATACACTAAAACAAGGTAAATCTGTAAAAATAAATATTCAAATCACCAAAAGTAATCTACCTGAAAATCCCTACACAAAATACGGATTCTATATCAAGAAATTCATCTACCTTAAATCCCTACATATAATACGAACTCTATATCAAGGTATACGCCATAGGACTTAGATGTCTTAAGCACCGAATACTAATTCTATCAAATGCAGAAGAGTCATGTTTATGTATGTAAAATAAAGAATCTGTTTTTTTTTTTTTTTTTTTTGGTTGATAAGAATGCTTCTATAAAGATCACCATTGTAAGTGAAATTAATTGTGTAATAAGAGTTGAATAAGTTACATTTAACCATCACTTAACTACAACTTTGCTTTGCTATAACGATTTTATAATAAAATTTTACACAACTATATATGTTGGATTATATAAAATGTTAATAATATACCACCGGGCTTAACATTGTAATGAAATAACTTAAAATAAAGGAATAATGTTTGGGGGTAAATACCATGTCGGCAGCTCCATCTCCGGCGATTCCAACGAACGCCCTCGGCGAAGCGATGAGATTTCCGGCACCGCAATCCATTTCTCCGTTGCCCAAGGACACCACAATTAGATCCTCCACACCTTTGCAGAACGGAAACTCTAGCTTGTTATTCAGCACGTGTGTTACTGCTGCAGCCGTAGGATTACTCATGGCTATCCCATTTCCAACGGCTGTGATCATCTTCTTCCCGTCAGCTGATTTCAATTCCAAAGCAGTGTTGGTAACACTGACGCCGCACACATCAGCCATCTTGAAATCACAACCGTCCATTTTTAACGCATCAGCGCGCGAAAACAGAAACGGTGAACCCGTGGTGAGGTCGTAACAGGGAATTAAAACTGCTTTTAACGTGTCCTTTAAAGTCATTTCACGGAAAAGCTTCTTGAACGTTTTACCGCCGGCCTTCGAATTCCGGAAGACTCGCCGTAAAATCCCAGCTCCGTCCTGGTGCGAGAATTTTGACCAATTCTCCGTAATGAAATTGAGAGATTCCGCCGCCGTGAACATCGGTGCTCCGTTTTTTCCAGGCGTAAAAAGCAGAGAGGCAAGAATTCCACCAGATCCTGCACCAGCAACGACATCAAAAAAATCGGCGATGCGAGCATTGGGATTCCCCGATTTCCGACGAAGTACGGATTCCAAATGGACTAAGGATTTGGCAGCAAGGATCCCGCCTGTTGAACCACCGGCATCAATTGAAAGAATCCGGACTTTCCCTGTGCCGATGAGCTTGTTAACAGGGGAAGCAACACTTTGGAAATTGTTCATGGATTTAGAATTATCACAGCCGAAGAGGAAGTTGTTTTCAAGGATAGAGAATATATCGTAAGTAAGCTTGTCAATTCCCGCACTGTCGGCGCCGGCATTGATATCTGCAAGGATCGGAGAACCGCTACATGCAGCCATTGCAGTAGTACTTAATCGGCCAAAATTTTGAAAAAGTTCTTAGCTGAATATGGATTGTTGCGAATGTGAGGGAAAGGAAAGGAGTTTATGTAGGCAGTAGAGAAGGAGAAAAGCGAGTTAATGGGGTAAAAAGCTCAGTCGGCGTGGGGGGGGGGGTGTGTGAGGTTGGTGTGGACTATTGAGGTCAAATGCATGCGTGGGGTTGTGGGGTTTTTTTAATTAATGTTTGATAGATTGATTGATATTTTTGTGTTTTTATTTTTCTTTTGTCCTCATTTAACGGGTGATTAGTGATTATTATTAGAAATTTAGAAATATAATTGGTGGTGAGTGGAATGACACCTGATTTAAATGGATAGAGTTTGGGATTGACAGGACGTTTTTATTTAAATAAATTCACACACAACAATTGAGTTTAGACAAGAAACTTGCTAATTATCACAAGAGACATAATTAGAGATCACATGAGACATAATTAGAGCAACCGTAATGTTTCAGCCCTTTGCCGTTGAAAAACACTATAGCCGACCCCTTCTTGCTCAATATTTCTAACTTCATCTTCATAATGCCGTTGCTCACCACCGCCCCTCTTCTCCATCAATGCTTTCATTGTTGCCACTCTCTCCTCCACCTCAACCCCTTCCCCGCCAACAATAACAAATTTATTTCTATTATCTTAAATTTACAACCTTTTATCAAAACTCATCAAAATCTTATTCCGCCTTTCATAAAATAAAATTTGTCTTAGAAAAACCAAGATCTGATTAGAGGAATTTGTCTCAAAACAAGCTTTGAGATTTAGCTAAAACTATAGAGAAGACCTCAATAAAACCAAAAGAATTAAAGACATGCAAAATTATGTCCTAATTTGAAGACGATTGTTGCTAATTTAGCGATTGAATGGGTTAATTTGTGCTATTGGAAAACTATGATACAATTGAGGAAGAAAAGGGGCAAAGCAACAGAGAGGTAATACCAATTTGAAAATTTGGGTGGAGAGGAAGAAAGAAAGAGTGAAAAGAAAGCGTCACCTGTGATTTTTTTCCCCTTCTTTTTGTCGGAGAATACATTTTACTTCATTTTCTAATCGTAGAGAATAGGATGGAGAAGATCTAAAAAAACTTGTCTATTTTATCACAATTATTTTTCATATTCACATATTTGTTTCTCTATTCTGACATTTACAAAAGAGATTTTGTCTACAACAAACCCAGTACTCTTGCTCTTAGAAGGCATTATTTTACAATCATTCTCACGCCTCAAATAAAGTGATCCTAGAAGAATTTTGTAACTACGTAAACCTACCCCAAGGGACATCCGACAGGACTTTTTATAGAATAGAAATATGTCGCTCGCCACATACAAAATTCATGACAATTGCACACGTAAGACATTACAATAACATCATACAAGACTTTTCGTAGAAGTTTTGAGGAAGGATACAAGAATTAAAACAAGAGAGAATATAAGATTAAAACCATCTCCAGAAAGAATATGAACAAGTGGTGTTTTCCACAACTGGCATGACCACTATTGACCTGTAATATTGGGCCAGAAGAGCGGCAACCGTGCTATCCAAGACAAACTCCTTGTTTTTGATACAACTACATTCCCATACTCATAACTACCATAAATAGCAACAACATGATCTCAAACTCATGAGATTACAAAATCCACTGATAAAAGAATACCCAACACCATTACCAACCTTAAGTTTCACAACTACTCACATAAACTAAAAAGAAAATACATAAGCACTATTATTTACTGACACAATATTGGATATTCCTCATCAACTATCTAATCTACAGTCGTAAAATTTGGTTTCTATATATGGATGAATATATCATTCTTCCAATAGAATACTGATCAATGGATTTATTATCGGGTATTATGGTATTCTAGTATTCCCATTGATATTTGATATTATAAATTTTGGTGAAATCTAGTACTCTCATATTATGGTATACATCATTCATATTTATATTCGATTGATATATGGTATTCTGGTATGCAATATCCAGTATTCTGGAGATACTTGCATTCTGGTGTGATGGTTTTATGGCATTCTTGTTGATATTTGACATTCGGGAATTCTGGTGATATCTTATGGTATTTAATTTATGGCCATCAATCACATTTCTATTCTGGTCTTCAAACTATTTACTTCTATTACTGGACCATCTTTCAATGGTCATATCTTTCCAAATGCGATAAATATATATTATTACGGTGATCAATTATTCGGGATTTATATATTGACACAAATTTTGATTTTCTATGGATCTATCCTTCATGGCATACGGATATCTCTTATTGGGAGTCACAACCAATGATATATGATGTAATTCAATTTATTATATGGGAATTCTATCATGGTATTCTTATCTTCTTTCGCGATAATGGACATCTCCCTTGCAAAAGGTGATTATCTTATCTCATTCATGTCATCGTATGGTCATATATCAGATGCTACAATTGAGGTAAGATTTGATTTTAGTTAATATTTTCGTAAATTGATTGAGAATAAAATCTACGTAACTCATTCTTGATATAGAAATACCTTAAGTCTGAATGTTATGTATTTTCTCATAAAATAAAAATAAAAATAAAAATAAAAATAATAGTAAGAAAGGAATGTTATGTATTTCAATTAATTAATTCCTGGAATTATGTGATTGTTTCCTCCTACTCTCGTTAAGAGATACATTTTAAATCATCAAAGATGTTAGTACTTATCATCTATCATCATGATACATTTACATAAAAACAATACATGATGATTTAAATTTATTTTAAATGGTTATATGATGGTATCATTTTTATCAAACGGTAGTGAAAAATAAATTAAAGAATGAGACATTCTTATATAAATATGATTCATTAATTGAGTTAAATTTAACACTTGAAGTGTGAATTACAAAATAAAAGAAACTTGAATTTTTATCTATTGTACGTATTGATGTTTGAAATAAATGAAATATCAGTGAAAAATGATAATACAAGTCCGTTCCCACAAGAGAACGAGACCGATAATTGATGAGACAAGTCCGTTCCAAGAAGTGAACGGGACTAATTGAAATATTTGAGATGTATCAGATCATATGAGCCAGTATCTAGAAGTGAACACGACTGAATATAATTATATCAGTTACTGTGGTTAAAATATGTGATTTTAAGGTCATCATGATAAAACGCACTGGAATTGGGTTGATGAGACAAGAATGAAATAACGTTGATACAACCCGGTATACTGTAAAATGTTCTTTGAATATTTGATCACTTGTAGATGATCATTTCTCTTGTGATATACATAGATGACTTGAAGCTCATCTAAAGCTTGAATAAGTGAATATGAAATTCGCAGAAATAAAATACGGACCAAAACTCCGGGAATTGAAAGTTGAAACAGGCCGTAAGCCAAATTCATAAGATGATATATATCCATGACAGATATGACAAAGGCTCATTTTCGATACACAGAAAAATTGTCCACTAGAAGTGAGACACCAGTGAAGCTGCCTGGTAAAATAGTATAAAGCTTCATAAAAGAATAAAGACAACAATTATGAAATAAATTGTTATGTTACGATCATCCTGGAGATGATGCGGATATAATGAGCTTTGTATATCATATATTATTTTTCATGTCTCAAACAAATTTATTGAGTTATAAGGATATCTCTTAAAGTGGATATCAAAAGGAGACAATGAATCAAAAAGATATTAATCTCCAGAAGATATAATATACTTCCCCTGATTGAGTAAATATCTCAGATGTTTGTTGATACTCATATAAGAGAATATCACATTGAAATGTTGAATCCCACAAAAGATTATTGCAACTTAGTAGATATGAATTGTGGTGAAATATTTTTCCGAGATCAGTGGAGGAAGTACATACATGTGAAATTTATGGATCTCGTGGAAAAATAAAACATGAAGTAAATATGAAATTTATGGATATCGTGGAAAAATAATACATGAACTTGAAATTCATAGAATAAAAATTTGCGAATAATCATATGATGCATCTAATTACTCTAGTAGAGTTAGCAGCTCCAAATGCTCCGATTGAAATAGATGTCCGAGAAGGAAAAAGTATGATATCATAAAGTACGCCGGAAGCGTTATAGACCAATTGGTTGAAAGATTTAAATCCTCAAAAGAGGTTATGACTATTTAATGAGAAACTCTAAAAGAGTTATAATATGCTTGAGCAAATGATAATATAGTCTAAAGGAATTTGGTAAACTCCAGAAGAGATATGATGTACTTCTGTAGAGTATAATGAAAATGAAATCATTAAATCCCTTAAGAGGTTAATGCAATAGAAATTCAACATGACTGTGTTGACAATGAGAATGTGTGGAATTGATAAAATGAAATTATCAATAATAATTATATGATCTGTAGATCATGAATAAAATAATTATACATATAAGAGGGGGAGAAAATGAACTTGAAGTTCATTGATTCGTATTAATATTTCGATACCCTCTGAAAAAAATGTAATGATTTTTGAAAAATCGGCTATTTCAAAGTGTTATATTGATATTTATGATAAACGTCTGAGCGTGAAATATTTATTTGTTCCACACATATAAATCTCACAAATTTGAGATAAGTGAATTAATTTATCATCTTTCGGATAGACAAGATATGATTATAGAATTTGGGCTTATGAACGAGGTTTATAAAATGAGACAGATATGCTTCATAATATATAAATCGTGTGAAGAGACTATAGTGCCTGAAGCACATAAAATACTAGAAGCATAAAAAGTGTGTGAAACACAAAGTATTTATTACATGAAATACCCTAGAAGCGGAATAAATGATTTGATCTGAGAAAGTATGGATCTATAATGAAACTCCTGAAGAGTTACAAAAGATGATAAAATATGAGTATTTGACTTGAATTATAAAGATTCATTATATTCCCATGGAAGATGTCTTTTGGTCCTAAAGACCAATGGTTGTACTCTTTTCCCTTTAACCATGTTTTTTCCCACTGGGTTTTCTTAGTTAAAGGTTTTTAACGAGACAGCCAGTGCAACATGAACGCATATGTCATGAATTTTTTTTCCTTGACTGGATTTTTTCCCACTGGGTTTTTCCAAGCAAGGTTTTTGGTACATGCCATATGCGTACGTTATGCAAATCAGATCAAAACAAAGCAAGTCGGGGACTTGTTGGTTACACGGGTGATGAATATGCTTGCCCCCCCAAAGCAAGGTCTAAAACTGGTTATTTACTTGCGGTGGTACAACAATTTCATGGGGATCAATTAAGCAAACATGGGTTTCTACATCTTCAAATCATGCCGAGATAATAGCTATTCATGAAGCAAGTCGAGAATGTGTTTGGTTAAGATCACTGACGCATTATATCCGATGAACCTGTGGTTTGTTCATTGAGAAAGAGAAGCCAACCACAATATATGAAGACAATGCAGCATGTATAGCACAATTAAAGGCAGGATATGTAAAAGGAGATCGAACAAAGCATTTTCTCTGAAATTCTTCTTCATACATGATCTTCAGAAGAAAAACGATTGATGTGCAACAGATAAGTTCAAGTGACAGTCCAGCTGATTTATTCACCAAGTCATTACCTACCGATACGTTTGAGAAATTGATAAAGAAGATCGGAATGCTCCGGCTTAGAGACCTAAAGAAATGTTCGAATCAGGGGGGAGTAAACACAATGAATGCTGTACTCTTTTTCCTTCATTAAGATTTTTTTCCCACAGGGTTTTTTCTTAAGGAAGGTTTTAACGAGGCAGGTTCTTTGTGTAACGGACATCCAAGGGGGATTGTTATAAATATACACATAATATGTGGATGTCCATTAGATAAAATACATCTTAAATATACGATGTGATCGACAAATGTTTTACCCTGTTGTTAAGGGTGATTTTATACGTTTTATAAGGATATATTTTTTGTAACAATTCTCTCCATATTCCTATGTTTCTCATAGAAATCGAGCTTTTATATTGATATATTGAGCAAGTGATGTTTTTAATGGGTTAGTTGCAAAATTGTATGATTTATGTGTAAAATTGATGGTTTTATATTGATTTGGAAGATATTACATTTTGCAATGTGTTTGATGTATTGTAGATACACAATTTCGACCAAAAAGAGGATTAAAAGATGATCAAGTCGAATTTAATTGATGAGAAAGAGATAAGGATGGAATTGGCTAGAAGAAAAGAGATAAAATTGAAGATTTCGAATTTGGATCACATTGGACGAGCGTCCAGGTCCCGTCCAGTCTGGACTGGCGTCCAGGATGAGATTTTTGGTTCAGAGAGTTTGGACGCTGAGTAAACGAGCGTCTGAAGGAAGTCCAAGGCACCTTGGACGGGCGTCCACGACCGACGTGCTGAAAACCGACTTACTTTCCCTATAAATAGCAGCGCGATTTCAACCCTAAGACATACATTATTGACTCTTATTGATACATACTCATAAGAAGGAAACCCTAGGCGGCCCCAGCCCCCTTTGGGGAGGCTGGGGTTGCGGATTAGTTAGGTTTTTATTTTCGATTTCTTTTCTTGTTCGATCTTGATGATGGCTTGAAGCTATGAACTTGGAGCAGCCATGGGAGATTTTCCAGCAGCGTTTTTATTCTTTCTTTGGATGATTTTGTGAGTGTTTTAATTAAAGCTTGTTTCTTTCCTTTGATTATTTGCTATGCAATCAATATCGAAAGATGTATTGTTATTTGATTTTACCGGATGACGAGAGTCGGTGTAAACCTTAGATCACTATAGGAAAGATGGGATTTTTAACCTTGACATAACGAGAGTTGATAGGTTGAAGATCTAGGTTGTTAGATTGAGAGATCGTACACCTTGTTTTGAGAGCGTTAATCTCTATAGATCGAGAGATGATGAGATTGATAGACGAATTATCTACGAGAGTAGGAATTCATACTTTTGATAGGTGAACCACAACTTGAATTAAATCATCATAAGATAGTTTAGAGAGGAAATTGAGGGTTGCGGGATCGGTGGATTATTGTTTGTGCGTTGTTCAATCACCATGATCATCTTCTTATTTACTGTTTATTTTATAGTTTAGATTTCGTTTTCGCTTTTATCCTTCCTGGCTTTGGACTGACAATCCTCTGTCCAGTTTATTTTATCGTTTTTAGTTTCGTTTTAGTAGTAACAACCTTAGGAAAATTAATGAACTAGATACCCCGATTCCCTGTGATCGACTCCGGTATTAATCGCTATACTACGATCCCTACACTTGGGGAATACCGGATTTATAAATTTTATTACTTGTTTGTTTCGTTAGATAAATCCGTGACACCTGTAAAGGCACATGTGACATGACATAACTCTTAATGGTGTGGCATAGCTAGGATAATACTAGTTAATGTTTTATACATAAGATAATACCAATTAATACTTTAGCCAATATCCAACATTTGGAAACCGGCTTTGAAGTAAATGCCACAGCTCAACGAAAGATTTCTGCCAACTTTCATTTGGCATATAAATATGAGCATTATAAGACTTAAAGCTATATCCTTTGGAAGCAAATAGTAAAAGTTTGTTATCATTTATATATATATATATATATATATATATATATATATATATATATATATATATATATCAAGTATTACTTCTTTCTTTCATGCAAGAGATGTATATCATTTCATATTTCCACATTCTGTGTGATTATAAATACTAATCATACGAAATACTTTCGTAAATTAAATCTCTATATTATATATTATATAACACTAACAATTTTAAAAGTACACAGTACCTAACCAAGGACCAATTGAATGCACACCGAAGCACAAGCAATACCGAATGTAATGATTTCTACTTCATTACATTATTAATTAAATTAACAAATAATATTAAAATACGGTGCACTTGAACCTATATGCAACTGTAATTGACTGAAAACGGAATGTTGGAAAATGTGGGGTTAGAGCCGACCGGAGATGGTCGACACAGTGCCGGCAGCTGAGATGCCCAAAAATCCTCGAAATTCTCCAACCATCTCCCGATGATGAAACAATCCACAAATCTTAAGCAAAACAATTTTATAACGAAATTAACGTGCTAAAATAAATAAAAGATGTTAAAATGCCTAAACCCCTCGATTAAACGATTCCTTACTTTTTCTAAGGCTTGTATCCGCATCAAAGATCAAGATTTGCGGTTGAACTCCTATACAAAAAAGGAGCTTAAAATTGTAAGAACTTGAACACTTCATGGTGGATCTAGATCCAAACACCCATAAAGGCAAGAAAGAAATTATGAGCTAGAATTTCCTTACCAAATGATGATTTTTTTAAGAACGGTCTTCTTCTCCTCCAAGTGTTGATGATTAAGCTTTATTTTCTTACAATATTCATACATAACGCGGCTAGATCCTCTTCTTCTTCAATGGGTGGCTCAAGTCCTTGGTTTTACATAATTCAAGGTTTGTCTATGTTTTTATTAACTTAAGCTTTCAAAAGAGATTGCAATCGGCCAAGGTTTGCAGAGGCGGAACATGGAGGATGGTATTTGCTTGGCATGTGGGGAGACTCTCGAAACGATGCGGCATGATTTTCGAGTGTGAGATGGCAGACAGGGTTTGGAGGGCGTCGCCATACTATGGGACTTTGCAGCATCTTCGCTCTGCCTCCTTTCCGGAGTTCTTTATGAGGCTGCTTGAGGAACATGGTATTCAGGACGTGGGACGATTATTGTGGCTTATGTGGGGGATTTGGAAGGTGCGTTGTTCTGCGGTGTTTGATGATCAGGCGGTCTATGTCTCTACGGTATGTATGCGGATGCCTCAGCTGAGTATGTGGAGGCCATGGACAGCTTTCCGGTACAGGCTTCGAGCAGCCACTTACCGGATAGATGGATGAAGCCTTCGACATATGTGGTGAAAAGTAACGTGGATGCATCAGTCACTGAGGCGGGTGCGGGTATAGGGGTTATTTCCGAGACTCGAATGGACTAGTTCTTCATTCTTTTGCATATCACTTCGATTTAGGTGACCCAGTCGAGTACATGGAGCTTAAGGCTATTTCATTGGTTTTGGAGGAGGCGGAGCACTTAGGGATTTAGAGGCTCGAGGTGGAGAGTGACTGTTTGACATGCATTTCGCGACTTCGACAGCCAGGCGTAGATTTCACAGCTCAGGGTTGTTTAGTTCAGGATTATTTGGCTCATGTACCTAGCTTTGTATCTGGTTCCTTTTCATTTGTTTGACATGTGAGGAATGTCCCTGCGCACCTTTTAGCTAGACATGGTTTGTTTGTTACTACTCGGATACTCTGGGTTCCTCGCCCCGGGTGACGTTTTAGCCGCTTGTTAGGCAGATACTGATTAATAAAATTCTTTATTCCCTCAAAAAAAAAAAAAAAAAAAAAGATTGCAATCCAATATGACATCAAAGCGGGACAGCACAAGTTAAAACCTCTCACAACTATTATATTCCACCCCAAAAAAAATATATTCTTAAAGAATATACCCACACTTGAGATTGCGTATTAAAGCATATAAGTATGGATTCCATATTAAGAATAACCTTTAAAAAAAAAAATCTTAAAAAAATTGTTGTAGCACAATTCAATTATTATCGTCAAATCATTCTGAAATGATGTATTTTATAATAAAAAACATTAAAATGACATCATTTTAATAATAAAAAAAAGAAAAAAAGCACCGAAAACACATGGACAATGAGTGAGTATATATTATTTGAAATAGAATCCGGCTAACGAGTGTAGTTCGTGAGATCTCGTTGTCATTAGTGAAGGAAGGAGAGCACCGCACGCCATAAGGACAGTCAATGCTTTTTTATTATTATTATTATTATTATTATTATGTGAATGCTACGCAGCAACACACACACGGGCCACGGCCACAGGGGTTGAGTATTGGAGGAAAAGAATGTTTGGCCGGCTTCCATCTTTTGACTTTATATACTTTAGTATTATACATATGTATATTGATAGAAATTAAAAATGTATTCCACGACAACGTAATACAACATACTTTTATTATTTCGATTATAACTAGATATTCATCTATCAAAAAATCTTACATTATAATAATCCGTGTACGATTTGTTGTGATTTTATTGTTATAATAGCCTTACTCAATTGAAAAATCAGTTATGTTGCTTGAAATTAACAATAATTTATATATTGCTAGTTTCAATGTCGCTATATTGGCATTTAAGACCTGTTATTACAACAATTAAGCTAATAATGTGTAAAATTGTCAAAATTTTACATCATGGGTAATTAATTTATCATTAATCATACTAATTTCATTATGTACTTGCATCACTGTCAATTAATCTCTTCAAAATCTTATTGTACCGAACTATTTCCAATACAACGGTAAATTGGTAATAGGTCGTTTGGTACGTGCACAATTTATAATCGAATGAACACATAAGTTTTACGCAACAGTGATATCCATTACGGAGTCGAAACAAATACATAATAATAAAGCATAAATCGAAATAACAATGAATACAAATAACGGACCAAACTCAAATTTGGAATATGAAATAACAAATGTCATCTCGGTTATTGGACAAACCGATAAACTGACAGGCCCTACCGCTTTTTGGTAGTGTCTAGTTGTTCAAAACAAAGTCTCTTACTATAAAAATACTATATTATAACTCAATAACTGAGATAAAAAAAATAAATCTAAATACTGCGTAAACCCAAAATAAGTACATATCTCCGATTCATTGACCAAAAAGACTAAAATACCAATCATCTAGCCTATTCTTTGTTCCAAGCTAAACAAAAAGGCACAAATCTGAAATGAAGTAATTGTCAACTTAGAAAAGAAATAAAAGATGAATTGTGTCATAAAATTGGTCTTCTGCGAGCTCATTTGTCTCATCTCGCTCTACCGTCACATCTTCAAAAATAATTTAGGTGTGAATTCGATAATTTAGTAAGAAAAAATAACAATAAAAAAACTATTAAAATATATGACAAATACCCTATCTTTATGTGGAATGTGTGGATAACTTTTATGTGCATTAATCAATTTTTTTATTTATAAAGTAGGGTTGACACAATTGTTTTTGGGGATGAAACACATTTTCTTTCACTTTACTTTTCGCCCACCTTCATTTGCATTACTCCGATTTGAAATGTTATGATGCACTATTTTTGAAAGCTTAACGGGGGATTTCCTTTTGTTTTTGTACATGATAAAGTGAAAGTTATTATTACCTTTAAAATATAGTAAAATATACTCCTCAACTTTTAACATCCACTCTTATTTGAAAATTACATATTGGATAAATAATGACAGGTTTTAAACTTAAATGGTTGATAAGGACAGTCACTACATGTGTTACTATATTTTTTATATGTGTTACTAATGTGTTACTACATGTTTGTCTATATGTGTTACTACATTTTTGTATATGTGTTACTATATGTGTTACTACATGTTTGTCATTCTCAACCATTTTAGATTAAAACTTGTCATTTACAATCTTTAACCTTTTTTTTTATGAATAGTATATCGATATAGCCAAATTCGTACCAATCCGTATCTATTAAATTAAATTGATCCCACACTACTCAAAGTATCATTAACCCATATTAAAATTTTCAATGGCGCACAAATGATGAGATCTCACAAAAGAATTTCTATGTACGAAAAGAGTAGTGATTCTTTTTAAAAGAAATGTTTGTGTCACAAAACAACAGAGTACCACAATACATATTTGCATAATTATGATTTGAGACGTACTGATTAATACGAGTAATATAAAGATAAATAATATATAAGTATGTTAAAGCCCAAGAGTGCAAGATGTTGATTTGTCAAAGAGGCATTTCGTCGAACCCTAAGTACACTAGACGGTTATGTTAGTTAACAAGTTAGTTAGGATCAATTCAACATGTGTAGTCTATATAAACTGAAATTAGCATCGTAAACTCACTTGTTAGATTCTCAATTACTTTTTCTCTCAACCAATTATAGTGTAATCAAGTTGGAAAGCTCCATTTATGTTTTCCCGCCTTTCTGAAATTCAAATTTGTTATAGGTGATCTTCATCGAGCTTTTCGATTTCTATAATATTTAGCCATTCAAATCTTGTCTCATTACTGTTTTTTTTCTTTTCTAACAATGTACGTTGTATAAATTTTATGATGGCATAAACATTTCTATATACGAAAATAGGATTCGAAATGAAGGGACTCGACCTACGTTTCTTTACTTTTTGGTTGGTGGTGTTGTTTAAATTTTTTTTACTTTTAGAATATGAATTTTTTTTCCCACGGCAGATGAAAGCTTTTATTAATACCGAAAGATTAGAGATTTACAGCAAAACTAGCCATAGCTAGACTACAAAACGGTCTATTACCGCACTACAATGCGGCCTATCGCTGCTCTACAACACGGCCTATCGCCGTACTACGACCAAGCACGTGGGTGGACTAGCCAAACAACACAAACAAGCCCACAAAACAACAAAATCAAGTAATAGATCAAGAAAATGATGTTGAAAAAAAAAAAAAAAAAATCTCCAAACGTATAGATGTTCAGACACTGATTCTCTAATTCAATCTATTACCCTATAATACACAAAGAACACACAACAAACGGCGGCCGGAAATACCACCGGAGAAACGCCAGAGAGACAAGCCTGCAAATATTATAGATTTTTTTTTGTCTTCCTCTTTTTTCTAGAACATCTCAGCTCTTCAAAGGACCCGCCGCCAGAAAGACTGCCCACCCACCAACGCGCTGCCGCTGCAAATATTATGAAAATTTATTATTTATGTAGTACAAAACAGGAAAACTTTGTCCTATCTGGAAAAAAAAATTCTACTACAATTTTTTTTTTAGTGGACAATTCTACTAGACTTAAAGGCCATTTTATTCCAAACCAATCAATTGTTGGCTATGTATCCGTGGATTCCATAGACACCATAAGTTTTTTTTTTTTTTTTTTTTTTTGAATGGAACACCGTGATGGCTCCGTTTGTTTTGGTTTGGAGTTTTTTTTGGGTTGATTTAGATAAAATGATTGAAGTAATGATTAGAAAGTTAAGATGTTTTTTTTTTTTGAAATTTGTGTAGATAAAGAAATGATTAGTGAGACAAATTGAAATAAAATAGTATAATGAATAAAATAATGGTAAAAAAAGGTAATAAAGTTGATAAAGTAAAATGATGAGAGATGATTTAATAATTTTTTATTTATAGTTGAAGAAATGATTGATAAGAGAATTGTAAGAAATGATTAGTGAAGGGATATAAAAAAACTCCAAAGAAACTCTAACGAAAACAAACGGAATACGGACAAAATTCACTTTTCGGTCAATTAATTTGTTTTTTTTTTCTCATTGCCATGAACGGAACGAGAATTTTTTACATGGTGAATGTATTTAGAATGAAGTGAAAAATTAAACGATTAGAACCACAAAATTTATATTCTAGATATAAATTGCATGATTCTGATGACTCCGTCTATCACTTCATTCTAAATAGAGTGTCCATGTAAAAATTTCCCTCTAGGAACATGAAGAGAGTTTGAGAATGTGATAAACACAAGAGTAAACTTCAACTTAGTTTATTCATTGATATGAGAGGTGTATAAATAGATACAATTGAGAGAGACTAGCACTAGCTTGGGCGGCCACTTGAGTATGTAGATGTGGGCGGCAAGCATGCAAAAGTAAAAGTAAAAGTAAAAGCTATGTCTATGACATAAAGTAAACTAGAGTTTGACATATTAATTGTTTATATGTATCACAATTAATATGTCTTTTATAATTAAATAAAGTGTACAAAAATATTATGCACGAAATCCTAAGACTCAGGAATCTGCTGAGCACCCTGTGAAGCCTCAGCAGGCTGAGTCTGCTGAGTAATATTTCCACACCCCCCCTCAAACTGGGCTGTATATGTTGATGCAGCCAAGTTTGCTACTTAGTCTGCTGAACATAAGAGGTGGAATAGCCTTGGTAAGAATATCAGCATTCCGATCTGCTGAGGAACATACTGGAGTTGAATAATCTTGGCATCAATCTTCTCCTTCGGAAAGTGTCATCAATGTCCACATGCTTGGTTTTATCATGATGGATTGGATCTTCCGCCATGCATAAGGCTGAATTATTATCACAACAGAGTGTGATAGGTTGCTGATACGGTTGCTGAAGTTTAGTCAGTACCCTTTTTAGCCATAGAGCTTCACAAATGCCAAGTACAAGTGCCCTTAGTTCAGCTTCAGCACTGCTTCTTGACACAATAGGTTGTTTCTTGCTCCTCCAAGTAACCAGGTTCCCCCATATATATGAGCAATAGCCTGTGGTAGACCTCCTGTCAATGTGACATCCAACCCAATCATCATCAGTGTAGACCTTGATTGATCTATCGGAGACTTGGTGAAGTGCAGGCCTTGGCGAGTGGATTTTAAATACCTCAGTATCCTATTCACTGCATCCCAATGTTGCTCAAGAGGGCAATGCATGAATTGACCGACCAGACTGACCCCATATGCAATATCGGGTCTTGTGTGAGAAAGGTATATGAGTTTGCCTACAAGCCTTTGATATTGTTCTTTCCTGACAGCAATGTCACCATGCAGTAGGGTATGACTGGGGTCTTCTGGAGATCTGAAGGTTTGCATCCCAACATGCCGGTTTCCTTCAGTAGGTTCAGGACATACTTCCTTTGGGAGACTGAAATGCCATTGGTGTTTCTAGCTACTTCCATACCAAGAAAGTACTTGAGGTAGCCCAGATCTTTAACTTGGAACACCTTTGCCAGGAGAGTCTTCAAGTTCCGGATTTCAGTAGAGTCTTCCCCAGTAAGGATGATATCATCCACATATACAATTAGAATGGACCTCCTCCGGTTGGTTGTCTTGACAAACATGGTGTGATCGAGTTGCATTGATGATATCCAGCAGCTTTAACCACAGGAGTGAGTTTTCCAAACCAGGCTCTTGGGGATTGCTTGGACCATATAGAGATTTCTGAGTTTGCATACCTTGCCCTGAGTGTGGGGATTGACAAAACCAGGAGGTACATTCATATAGACTTCCTCGGTGAGATCACCATTGAGAAAAGCATTTTGATATCCAATTGGTGTAGAGGCCAATCCGGTTGGACAGCTAGAGAGAGCGAGAACCACAGCGGTGTTGAGTTTTGCCACTTTGGTGCAAAAGTTTCCTTATAGTCAATACCATAAGTTTGAGTGAATCCCCTTGCTACCAATCTGGCTTTGTACTTGTCAATTGTACCATCAGCATTGTATTTAATAGTGAATAACCATCTGCAGCTAACTGTCTTCTTGCCTTTGGGAAGAGTTGTGAGGTCCCAAGTATGATTATCCAGGAGAGCAGTCATCTCGGTTTTAACAGCAGCCTTCCACTTATCATTTTGAAGGGCCTCCTGAATATTTCTAGGGATAGAGTGAGAATCCAGGTCCTGTGTAAACATGGCAAAGACAGGAGACAACTGATCATAAGATAAATAAGTATGAATAGAATGATCAGTGCATGATCTTTTTCCTTTCCTTAGAGCAATAGGTTTGTCATCAATGTCGGTAGACTGCTGAGGATCTGCAGATTCCTGAGTGTCAGTGGGCTCAGGATCAGCAGGCTCTGAGTCGGTTGGTTCCTGGGGATCGATGAGGCTGCTGTGAGTTAGTAGGGTCCTGGGGTTCAGTCTGCTGAGGATCGGTAGGTTGCTGAGGTTAAGAGTCTGCTGAAGGAAGGGGTTTAGGTCAATTTCTATCAGGTTTCCATCAGTGACTGCCTCAGTGGACTTGCTGTAGTAGGGAGTCCTTTCAAAAAATTTTACATCCATAGAATTGTAAAATCTTTTTTCGGAAGGAGAGTAGCACTTGTAACCTTTCTCGTCCTTTGCATATCCTAGGAATATGCACTTGTGAGCTTTGGGATCAAGTTTGCTTCTGTGTTGGGCATGGATATAGACAAACACAGGACAACCAAAGATTTTTGGAGGTAACTGGGAAATAAGATGGGGGCAGGAGTGTGTGTCCAGTAGGGTTTTGATAGGAGTTTTGAAGCCTAGTACCCTGCTGGGAAGTCTGTTGATTAAGTATGTGGAAGTCAATATGGCTTCACCCCACATATATTTTGGAACATTTGTGGTAAACATAATAGACCTAGCCATTTCAAGCGGATGCCTGTTCTTTCTCTCAGCAACCCCATTTTGCTGAGGGGTTTCAACACAACTACTGATATGGACAATCCCTTTATCCATCAAGAAATTACTGAGATGAGACTCATAATATTCAAGAGCATTGTCAGTCTCCAAGATTTTGATCTTAGTGTCAAACTGAGTGGAGACCATGTTGTAAAATTCTTGAAAGATGGGTCCAACTTCAGACTTATCCTTCATTAAAAATAACCAAGTGGTTCTGGTGTGGTCATCTATGAAGGTAACAAACCACCTCTTTCCTGTTATGCTTTTTACTCTTGAGGGTCCCCATACGTCACTGTGAATCAAGGTGAATGGTGTGGATGGTAAGTAAGGTAATTTTGCATACACAGATTTGGTGAGTTTAGCAAACTGACAAATATCACATTGAAGATCATTCAAATTACAACCTTTAAACAATTCAGGATCTATAGACTTTAAATAACTAAAACTGGGGTGTCCTAGTCTATAATGCCATAACATGATATTGTCTAGGTTTTGAGTGCAGGCTGCTGAGGCAGATTCAGTCTTCAGTCTTCTGTCTTCAGCAGGGTTGACCACAAACAGACCTGAGCAAGGTTTAGCAGTCCCAATCACTGCCTTTGAGGAATGATCCTGGAATGTGCACTGATTCTCATTAAAAACAACAGTCCAGTTCAAATCTTTAGTAAGTTTACTGACAGATATGAGGTTGCAATCTAATTTTGGAACAAATAGGACATTCTGCAGGCATATCTTATTAGTAAGCTGCACCTGACCAAAACCTTTTGCACTAGAGATAGATCCATCAGCAGTCTTAATATTGTGAATTTGGGGACATGGCTTAAGTTGAGTAATGAGATTTTTATTACCAGTCATATGGGAAGAGGCCCCAGAGTCAACAATCCAGGTTTCATTACTAATAGATGAGTAGAATTTACCTGTATTGGCATGAGAGGCTATGTCAGTAGAGTGACTACCTCCCTTTTGTTGAGTTAGAAAGGCTTTGAATGCAGCAAGCTGAGCATTCAACCTGTTGTCATCTTCTTCCTCACTTATGTGTCTGCCCTGACTTTCCTTGGCAGGTCTGGAGGTCTTGGAGGAGTTAGGCTTGCCATGTAGCTTCCAGCAAGTGTCCTTGGTGTGATTAGTGCGTTTGCAGTGGTCACAGAACGACTTCCAGTTTTATCAGCAGGCTTCCTGTAAGCCTCAGTAGCCTCAGCAGGGTTCTGACGGTCAGCAGGTGGCACTTTCAGTAGGGTTGTCAGCAGGGGGGTTCAGCAGCATCACTTTCCTCCTGCTTTCCTCATGTTTGACCTCGGCAAACATGGATTTGAGATTTGGAAGAGGTTTAGTAGCAAGAATTCTACCTCGACATCATCAAGAGTAGGATTCAGTCCAGTAAGGAATTTGAATACTCTCTTCTTCTCGATGATATCTTTAAAGAGTGCAGCATCTTTAACATCATTCCAGGGGTGAGTTTCCAACATATCTAGGTGTTGCCATGCCTTAGATAGTTGATTAAAGTATTGAGTTACAGACATATCCCATTGTCTGCAATTTTGAATCTGAGCTTGAGTTCATAGACTTGAGATGTATTGTCCTTTTTGAGTAAAGGTCTCTGGCATTGTCCTGGATTTCCTTAGCGGTGTCATACATCATGAAGTTCTCATCGATCTCTTTTGTCATAGACCTCGTGAGGATGGTCATGACTTGGTTATTTTCTGTGTCCCATGCTTCAAACTTGGGGTCGGTTTCAGCAGGGGCAGGTTTGGAACCAGACAGATATCCCATCTTGCCACGGCCGGAGATATACATTTTCATAGACCTTGACCATAGCAAGTAATTGTTACCATCAAGTTTATGATTTGTAAAAGAAGAGTGTTCGATTATCCCATCTGCTGAGGCAGCTGTGAGTCTCTTGAAGAAGATGAAACATCAGATAATGTTGACATTTTTCCGAAAAAGAACCGAGTTTTGCAGCGGATTTTAGAACTCAGTAAGTCTCTGATACCATGAAGAGAGTTTGAGAATGTGATAAACACAAGAGTAAACTTCAACTTAGTTTATTCATTGATATGAGAGGTGTATAAATAGATACAATTGAGAGAGACTAGCACTAGCTTGGGCGGCCACTTGAGTATGTAGATGTGGGGGCAAGCATGCAAAAGTAAAAGTAAAAGCTATGTCTATGACATATTAATTGTGTCTATGACATAAAGTAAACTAGAGTTTGACATATTAATTGTTTATATGTATCACAATTAATATGTCTTTTATAATTAAATAAAGTGTACAAAAATATTATGCACGAAATCCTAAGGCTCAGGAATCTGCTGAGCACCCTGCTGAAGCCTCAGCAGGCTGAGTCTGCTGAGTAATATTTCCACAGAACATCATTTCCCTCCCCAAAATATAATATAAAGTATTTTCTTCATATTTTCTTTACAGAAACGATATAACACTGACACGTAAAAATGAAATGTGACGATACTCGATAACGTTACCGAATAATATGAGTTGAATAACATGTAATTGGACCTCGAGGGGATGATCCAACCAACGATTAGATGGTGGAAAATGGTTTGTGCCAGTAATGACGACCTACGTACTTAGAATAATAGGATCAAGCTAAAATGTTGCTCTATTACGAGGACTGTGATCATTTATATAGGATTCCCTCATGGGGGAGTTGATTAAGCTGCTATTGAAGTCGTGGCTAATGTCCTAGAGCCGTTATGAAGTAATCATGGTGCAGTCACGGTTCAAAATGCAACAATTATGATACAATTATGGATCGTGGATTAATGCCCAGTTGATGATGCATAACTGTCATTTAAGGTCAGAGATGACCTATATTGAGTTGAGAGTATGAGGCCGAAGTGAACATGCATCATGTCGGCAATATAAGGCTATGGTCGTCTTACGCCGAGCTGACCTAGAAGAAAATGACGTCATATGTTGTAGGAAGACAAGCTTTATTGAAGTCATCTAACGTTTGGAACCCAATATTGGACCGAGCCTCTGTTGGCCTATTCGAAGAGAATACCCGAATAAGCCCGATGAGTGCCACATATAGGAGGCTGGATCATACACGTATCAAAAGCCACCCAGACCTGAGCTGGTATGTATAGCGTAGATTAGGTATGTTCAGAAAAGACGTGGCATGTTCTGGGAGGCTGCAATGTAACGGTCTCTGACGCAGATGGCGCATTGTCAGCCTGTATTTTAAATTTTGAAATGCTGATTGCTTACCTAGAGGTACGGTATCATGTGATTGCCTTGAAAATCCCACTGACGGGTTAAGTTATAAGCAGACACGCCTCTTTGGCTTTGGTGTCCGCTCCATTATGAAATGAATGAATTATTTCATTCAACTCTTCACAATGATCCGCACCTTGTTTTCTTGAAAACATGAGCCCCGGTAGGCAATCAGTCATGGATACTTCTTCTGATGATTCCCTTTGTCGTGATATTTTTTAAGGTGCCTGGTTTGTTGTCTAAGAATCTTCGGCTCTTTCATCTATGTCAAGATCGGAGCCCGATGAGTCTTCCCAGGAGGACTAAGCCATGGCTACGTCTAAGAGCATGGTGGCTAATACCTTCCCCATGAAGAACATTTCCACGGTCTTATCGCGGGATCAGATGAAAGGTGCTTGCAGGAAGTACAATATAGAGAGGAGTGTGATGACGGCCAAATTATACCCGTTATTCTATGATCTTTATCCCCGATTCTAGTTTGAAAAAGCATTAATGTAGGGATAATAAGTCGTAATATGCCTAATTTACATATACCCCGAGTTACGATTCGTTATTCTGCATTTCGATTATTTATTGCATTATTTGGTATTACAAACTATGTTTTTGTACGATATATACAGTGAGCATTAGGGGCGGACTACGAAGAAGGAATTAAAGATCCAGGACAATGCAGAGCCCAGCAGAAGATAGAAGACAAGGCCCAAGAGAAGTGAAGGCTCGGTCGACCGAGCCCAGCCATTCGGTCGACCGAGTGGACTTAAAGCCCAGCACAGTCCAGCGTATTAATTAAGTCGGTTAGGGTTTAGGGAATCCGATCCTTAGTCGGTTTCTAAGTCGGTTTCGAGCTCTATATAAACACATTGTCATTAGTATTATTATTGATTCATACATTGATTTAATCGTTGATAAAAGAGCACTACAAATTGAGAGTCTTTCAGCAAGTTAGGGCTGCAACAATGTAAGCCCTTAATCTTCATGTTTTATTTTCAAGTAATTAATTCTTCCAATTATGTTCGTATCGTTTGAATTAATTAAACATAGCTAGATGATGTGATTCTCGGCTATGACGTTAGGAGGTGGTGACACCTTGTCTATGAGGATCCCATGACCTACGTCATAATCTAGAGTTATTCATGACTCTAGGTGATTTAATTAATGTGTATCTATGATAGTTTATATAAGTAATGTACGAATTACTGTTTAACTGTTCTGTATGAGGAAACGCTGAGAGGTTGGTTCTAGGATGTAATTAGGGGTTGAGTTCGTATGGATGACCGAGCAAAGTCGTTCGGTCGACCGAGCCTCTGCACTCGGTCGACCGAGCCCTAGTTTCATCAGTTCAATCTGCCAGGTCTTTATGGTGGGTTTAACCTAGTTGAATTTAATTTCTCAGTAGGTATGGCTACGGCTACGTCGCTCGTCAGTTTTTCATTAGCGTATTATTAGGAAATACCAATATAAGACGTCTAGTTCGGCTCACGAATGATCTTTCGGGACTTTTAGCAAGATCTAGATTAGTTTTGTATTAGGGAATTGTCGACACCTAGTCATACGTGAATCGTAGATTAACAAGAGACTCAACAAGTAATTGTTAATAGGACGAGGGCTTGAGCGATTGTTTAGGAAGTACGCCTAACCATAGGAATGTTGCCTAAGCGAGGTGTACGGTTAATATCGGCATCCTTAGAATAATGAGCGTGTGAGTTATATGAGATGGATACCCAAAAGGTGAAGTCACGTAACAATACCACAGTGATCTAGTAACCTAACCGGTGCTAAGTCAAGTTAAGGGGATGACTCCCGTAGCCAATTAAATATGAATACAGCCAGAGTGACAGTTAATGAGTTAGGTTATCTTATATAAGTTGTCTTGGTCCAAACGATAACGTTGATAATTGGAAGGTTAATTACGTGTGTATCTTTTAGGTTTGAGTTTGTTTATTTTATTTTGCCTTTTATGTTGGTCTTAGACCGTTGTTCAATGACGAATTAGGTGAGTTAATTATTTAAACCTAGGGTCCACATTTTGATTCCCTGAGGGATCGACCTTGATTCACCATCGCTATGCTATGATGTACCTAGTGCTATTGCTAGAATTTGGTGGTCAAGTAAAATAAATTTATAACCTGATCAGACCGCAATCAAGTTTTTGGCGCCGTTGCCGGGGAATCAATGGCCCAATGATTGTTTAAATAATTATTTTTATCTACTTCGTTTTTATTGTTTTTAGTTGCATTATTTATTTTCCTTATGACGAATTATCTGTACTTGTATGCTGTTAAAGGATTAAAGCAGGAATGAGGAAGATATTTGTTCGGTCGACCGAACGTATTCACTCGGTCGACCGAGCCTCTTCCAGCTTTAATTTTATGTATAGTGTTGTTTCCCCAGTGTTCTGTTTCCCCCTGTTTGTAGGTTGTAAGTTTGACAACAGTATGAGCAATCATACTGTTTGTCAATTTACTAATTGTTTATTGTTTTTCAAATATTGCAGATAATTCGAAGTAAATCACTTAAACTGCCCAAGATCAGCAAAATGTCATCAACAAATTTTCTTGAAGCCAAAGAAGAAGTTAAAGTTTTACGAACCAAAACTACACCTAAAAAGCCGTTAACACCAAAGCTCATGGAAAGGATAGAAAAGATGAAAGCAAAAATCCGAGAGGCGAGGAAATCAAGAGAGGCTAAAGAAGCCTATTGGCAAAGAGGTATGTCTATTTTGAATCCAGAGGAAATCTCTTCGGATTCTGATTCAGCTTTAGATTATGATGATTACATGTCCGAGATAGAATCTGAGTCAGAGGGTAGCACAGCTATGAAGAGCCCTGTTGTCATCTGTTCTAGAGATGAGATATTGATTAAAGACGAGTCTCGACTGATGCAAAAGTTAGCAGACCCAGGAGCTTTTATGGTTGGAGTAACCCTAGAACAAACCCATTTAGGTTTAGCCTTGATTGATTCCGGTTCGAGCCTTAATATCTTTCCTAAAAGCCTTTGTGATAGGAATTTCATTTTAACACCCACTAACACCCCGCTCCAAGTTAGATTAGCGGATGGAACTAGGACAATCATGACTGGGAGACTGAATAACATGATTATTGGTGTGGGGCAATTACGGTTTAAGATAGACATAGTGGTAATGGAAATCGAGGAACATCCTGAATGCCCAATTATTTTGGGTAGGTCATTTATCAACACCGCTAGAGCCTTCATACGGATGACCAGACATGAGATAGTATTGTTTGACGCCAAGGGTTCTGAGTGTTATGGGATAACAAATCCAAATTTCCCTGTACCGGTAAGTGTGAATGTGTTAGAAGTAGTTGGTTCGGAGAAGCTTGATGCCATTCAAGGGTTAGGAAAGGATGCTGATGATCATGTCGATGATAAAGATGAGAAGGAAGTCCTTACTATTCTAAGTCGGAACAGATCAGTTCAGTCTGCGCCAGCCCTTACCAATATTGAAGCTGTAGACCTACCTAAGGATAGGAGGACCAGAGCGAAGAAACGAACTAGGAGAGTTCGTAACAAAAGCTCATCGAAATCAGAGACTAATCCAAAAGTAGGCGCTTGTCTGGATGGTCAATTCGACTGTCTTTTCATTGGACTGAAATCCAAAGGAAGGGCACTCGTAGAAAAGGACGGCCAAACTTTTTCGGTGAAAGCTGGCCGGGTGAAAGCCTGGCAAGTCAAGGGCAGTGTTTAGGAGTGATGATTTTGGAAGTCGAGCTATAGACTCAAAAATTTAGAATTTTTCTCGTTTCATTTTATTTTAGTTCATTTTTATTTTTTTTATTTTATGAATAAAAGTAACGTAGAATGACGAGAGCCTTTTTTATTTTTGCCGTGTTCCAATGACCATTAGGTTACGGATGTGCAAAAAGTTTTTTTTTACTCAAATCATTTTAACGTGAAGTAGAGTAGGAAGCGAAATCATTATAAAATGTATTGATGATGAGAAATCGGTGAAAAGATGCTTAGTTTAAAATTTTGAAAAAGTGAAGATTTATATGTTAATGGATTGTGGTTGGATTATTCAATTTTCTTGGTAAGGATTTTTCAATTTGTGACATAATAATTTTGATAGACTTATGTGTTCTAATTTGAAAATTTCGTGTGTATCAAATTGAGGAGGTCAACTATCATTTATTTTTACACATCCCCATTTTTCATTTCCCAATACACCTTTTCATTTTCCCCCATTAATTTATTCCTCCAACAAAACCATTCCACTCCTCAATCCTTGCCTTTCTATCTCCACCAATCACCTTCCACCGTTTCAAACCTTTCACTTTCCACATCTTTCTATTTAAACCTCCTTTTTCTCTTCACCATTCCCACACCAAAAATTTTCATCTTCTCCAAATCCCAAATTTTCTTCTTCCCCTCCTCTCCATAAATCTCCATTTCTACTTTTTCTCATACCTTCCACCCACCCAAAAATTGGGGATAGTAATCTAAATGATCCCCTCCAATATCACACATTGTGCCTGTTCGAGTCACTGAAGGATTATCCAACCCAGGCTGTCACAGGGAAGACCTAAGCCTCAGCAGCAAAGCTTCATCAGTTCGGTCGACCGAACATCTCTGCTCGGTCAACCGAGGCCCTTCTCTCGGTCGACCGAGAGCTCCCAGCTACTGCATCATTCTGTCAGCGTGCTCTGTTCCAGTTCTGCAGCTATGCCACCAAGACGCCGAGCCTCCGCACAATTTGTAGCAGTCGACGATGCCATTCCCTTGATCAACGGGGTACCGCAATTCGCTAGCCAAGAAGTATTTTTGGTTTATCGGAATTTCTACAACAACTCGCCGGTACACCGGGCTCGAGGATTAGATTTGACCAACTGTGGTCAAGAGCTGTTCGATCTCGTGGACTACTATCAGTGGCAAGAGGTTGTTGCGCCACCTGGCCAAGTCAATGTCGACTGGGTAAGAGAATTTTATTCTTATTTACGCGTGCACCCACACACGAATTTAGTCCAAGTTCGTGGCAAGTCCATTGTTATTACTCCGGGGACGATTAATAATTATTATGGTCTCGATACCCCGGAGGAAGAGCCAGAGTACACTGTCACGTTTGATGAGTCTGATGCGTGGTTGGAGGAGGTTGGTGCCCATCTCGGGATAGCATGGACAATAGGGGAAGTCGCTCGCACTTTTGAGGAGCCACATTTTAGGCGGTGGGAAGATAAGTGCTTACACAGGCTTATCCGTTCTAACATTATTCCGGCTAAGCATGTGTCTACAGTATACTATGCACATGCTACACTGATGTACTGGTTGAGCAGAGGATGGCCGGTTAATATTGGGGCACTGATGCGTTCTGAGATGACTGCCGATGCCCGCAAGCCTAGACACATGCTGCCCTATGGTTCATTGATCACTTCATTTTGTGAGGCAGCTGAGTGCCCAGTGCTAGGCAGTGACTCTTATGTTAGGCCCATGCCTATCCTTTCTTTGGATTCTGTTGAACCACCTCTTGTGCACCCTGATGATGACGGTCCAGGTGATGACGATGCGCAATTTCAAGATTTTCCTGAAGCGGATCCCGATGTTCTTCCATTAGCTTTCATTGATCCGAACGATATACCCTCGGACTAAGCATCTGTGCCTGTGTGATCTTTTAATTATCTCTTTATCAATGTGTTTTTGATTTCGTTGTACCAATAAGTTAAGTCGTGTTGTATGGAGTTCGTTTTTATTTTCCCTAATGAATGAAATTTGTCTTATTTAGTGTGTTGGATATTTGTGCATTATTTTCACTAAAATTATTAAGTATGGGTTTAAATATGTTTAAGGAAATTATTATACCTTTTACAGTCCATTCGATATGATTATATTTCTCTGGACTAACCCTGTAACGCGTTCCAAGTTTTGTGTTAAAGATGTTTGTTGCAGAGGTTGCATTTTATCGCAGTTGGTAACTGTATTTGTCTGTCCCAATTCTCCGGAGTTCCCCACGACTTGTTCCGCTCCCGCGCTTATCCAGAGCTAAGTTCCTATTTTTGCTCTTTATTGTTATACATTGAGGACAATGCATGATTTAAGTGGGGGGTACGAGTCACTTAGCTCACTTAGCTTGCTCGAATAAGCCTCTATATATCAAATAATATAATAAATGAGTAAAATTTAAAACTTTTAAACATAGAATCACATTTACTTTTGTGAAGTCCCCGAATATTGTATTTAATAAGGAAGGAACCATGGTTCATGAGTACATGATCACTTTATACTTTTGCGATATATTTCTAGTAAACTTAATGATATTCATGTCATATGTTGCGAGTAGTTATTTATTATTCAATTACTCAATAAATGAATCAATGAATATCGCGCTTATAATAAAAATGTAGAATTCTATGTGTACATGGCGTAGATGATTGGTTATGTAAACTTGGTGTCAGTATCTATCTGCTGATGTATTCTGATATTCTTGCCAATAAAAGCGGAGTAATAAGCTTGAGACGTACCTGTGTTTTTAGCAAAGTGTTAAACACTGGGCTTGTAGTAACATTACCAAAGTAGCCCCGCGCTTGTGGTAATATTCAATGCTATGTATAATCTAAGATAGGGGGATACTCTAAAAAGTTTTCTTCCTTGAGATTGATAGCATTTGGAAAATATGAAGAAATGAAAAGAATATTCAACTCTTTAAGAGGCTTTGAGTAGTACTCGGTCTCCAAGTCCAAAAACCCTATAGATACGCTCTTGCTTATTGTTCTAGTGCTTTAACCATTGCGAGGCATAAGGAGTATGAATGCTGATGTTGGTAGGTTAAGATTTCGAAGTTAGCATAAACTCTAATCTTGCTACATTCATATACAACTAATGCACATGCACACATCACCTCGATTCATAGTGAGTAATGAATAATGGATATCTTATGAGCATAAACAACATGATTTGATTCGAGTTTCTTGTGTTAGTATAATTTGACCATTGGAAAATGATTATATGGGGAATAACTTATTGATACTTTGCTCGGGACGATCAAAGGCTAAGTGGGGGGTAGTTGATGACGGCCAAATTATACCCGTTATTCTATGATCTTTATCCCCGATTCTAGTTTGAAAAAGCATTAATGTAGGGATAATAAGTCGTAATATGCCTAATTTACATATACCCCGAGTTACGATTCGTTATTTTGCATTTCGATTATTTATTGCATTATTTGGTATTACAAACTATGTTTTTATACGATATATACAGTGAGCATTAGGGGCGGACTACGAAGAAGGAATTAAAGATCCAGGACAATGCAGAGCCCAGCAGAAGATAGAAGACAAGGCCCAAGAGAAGTGAAGGCTCGGTCGACCGAGCCCAGCCATTCGGTCGACCGAGTGGACTTAAAGCCCAGCACAGTCCAGCGTATTAATTAAGTCGGTTAGGGTTTAGGGAATCCGATCCTTAGTCGGTTTCTAAGTCGGTTTCGAGCTCTATATAAACACATTGTCATTAGTATTATTATTGATTCATACATTGATTTAATCATTGATAAAAGAGCACTACAAATTGAGAGTCTTTCAGCAAGTTAGGGCTGCAACAATGTAAGCCCTTAATCTTCATGTTTTATTTTCAAGTAATTAATTCTTCCAATTATGTTCGTATTGTTTGAATTAATTAAACATAGCTAGATGATGTGATTCTCGGCTATGACGTTAGGAAGTGGTGACACCTTGTCTATGAGGATCCCATGACCTACGTCATAATCTAGAGTTATTCATGACTCTAGGTGATTTAATTAATGTGTATCTATGATAGTTTATATAAGTAATGTACGAATTGCTGTTTAATCTGTTCTGTATGAGGAAACGCTGAGAGGTTGGTTCTAGGATGTAATTAGGGGTTGAGTTCGTATGGATGACCGAGCAAAGTCGTTCGGTCGACCGAGCCTCTGCACTCGGTCGACCGAGCCCTAGTTTCATCAGTTCAATCTGCCACGTCTTTATGGTGGGTTTAACCTAGTTGAATTTAATTTCTCAGTAGGTATGGCTACGGCTACGTCGCTCGTCAGTTTTTCATTAGCGTATTATTAGGAAATACCAATATAAGACGTCTAGTTCGGCTCACGAACGATCTTTCGGGACTTTCAGCAAGATCTAGATTAGTTTTGTATTAGGGAATTGTCGACACCTAGTCATACGTGAATCGTAGATTAACAAGAGACTCAACAAGTAATTTTTAATAGGACGAGGGCTTGAGCGATCGTTTAGGAAGTACGCCTAACCATAGGAATGTTGCCTAAGCGAGGTGTACGGTTAATATCGGCATCCTTAGAATAATGAGCGTGTGAGTTATATGAGATGGATACCCAAAAGGTGAAGTCACGTAACAATACCACAGTGATCTAGTAACCTAACCGGTGCTAAGTCAAGTTAAGGGGATGACTCCCGTGGCCAATTAAATATGAATACAGCCAGAGTGACAGTTAATGAGTTAGGTTATCTTATATAAGTTGTCTTGGTCCAAACGATAACGTTGATAATTGGAAGGTTAATTATGTGTGTATCTTTTAGGATTGAGTTTGTTTATTTTATTTTGCCTTTTATGTTGGTCTTAGACCGTTGTTCAATGACGAATTAGGTGAGTTAATTATTTAAACCTAGGGTCCACATTTTGATTCCCTGAGGGATCGACCTTGATTCACCATCGCTATGCTATGATGTACCTAGTGCTATTGCTAGAATTTGGTGGTCAAGTAAAATAAATTTATAACCCGATCAGACCGCAATCAGAGTGTTTTTGCACCCCTTCTTCCTCATAGTATTAATCAAATAGCTGATGAGTCCCCTAGGGGCTACTGTGATGTGTTAGAAAAGTGTATCGTGTGTGAAGTAATTTACGGAACAGACCCGTAATTAACGAAAGTAATTACGGAAAAATAATAACATAAAATAAATAACATGAAAAGAAAATTCATTTTATTAAATAAATCTAACAAAATAACTATTACCGTATTGATCTGACTCGAAACAATGAAAAATAAAAGTACAATTCATAAAATAAAGGACTAGAGTTGGTGCCCACGGTAGTAGCAACCGTCTTCCAAGATACAACGGCTTCACGTCTCAGATTTAGAGGCACTTCAAAAATCCGAGCTCCGGCGAACTTACAGAGTGCTCCGACTTCTCTTCGACTCAAGAACTTGATCTATACGAGAGACTCTATGTAGTGGAAGACATAAGATAAAATTCGATTATCTAACCTTTATACATGGGGTTCTTTATATAGTGGAGAGGAGGAACTATGCTTGAATTTGATTGGATGGATGACACAGTCGGTCGACTTTTCCCTCAAGAAAAGTCAACATGCGTGGTTGACTTAATGACTGACCTCACTAATGCTTTTGATTGGTCAGATGACGTTTTGTCTGAGTTCTGATTGGTCGGATAACTCAATCACACGACTTCTTGAATTCTGATTGGTCGGATGACACAATCATATGCCAAAAATAAAAATTAAATTTTGTTAATTTCATAAAGAATTTTGTCCAAAATATTAATAGCAACATCCGAACCGAACATAACCGAGCTCGAGAATGAGCCGGACGGAGGCGGCGCGCTCGCGCATGTGTACTTATCTAAGTCCTCCCTGCTGCACAAAACTGCTTTGTCCATTGGGGCACATCCATAACAGTCACACTTCTTATCACTTGAGTTCCCAAACATCAAGTTACCAATGTGGGAGAATGGGGTGAAGTTCTCTCTTCAACTTTCATCTCCTACATATTTTCAACCAACTTTAGGCATTAATTTTTCATTCACCCGATATCTGAATCGAGTGATTCCAAAGCCAAACCTCATCTACTCCGTGAGTAGTATTTTTAGAGGTAACAAGCTTCCGGTGAATCACACCGGAATGTATCCAAAATTCGCGTTAAATCTGATTATTTCTACCCAAATTTCAAGCCCACATTTCATGGGATTTGACTTATATCTCCAACATGATGTGTACGTTAAACAACTGAAAGCCGACCTTCATTTTCTGATGATTCCGGCAGTCTTTCACACTCTAACCTATTACAACCAAGGTTTGCCTCATATCACTCTAAACAGGATTGGGACCTTTATTGGTTTTGCAATTTTCTATAGGTTAGCCGGTAATGAATTCACCTTAAGCTTGTTTAGAGCCCTTTTTACCCTAAAAAATGTAGTAGACCTCCGAATAATGGCAAAATCATGCCACGTATTCCTAGCCAAGCTGCCATGGGCGGACATATTTGGGAATGGGTGGGGGCTAGTTCCCTCATATAGATCCGAAAAATGATATAGTTTTGTTAGTAAAAAATGTAAAAGCAATATTAATGCCCCCACTTGATCTTTGAATTTGTTCCGGTGTTGACATTGAGAATTTTTTAGAGGTCCGCCACTAGTTAGTGCCATCATGGGAGAGAAAGGGAGGAAGATTCCCCACACGTCTAGTCATGGTATTAAAGTGGAGACATGCTCCATAAGTGACGTTTATTTGTAGCCAATATGGTGACTTCCTCGACCGTAGTGTAACTATCAACGAGGGTGAAGAAACGCGGGACCAATAATCTATTAGCCTTAGACTTGTCAGAGATCATGATGACGAGATCGAATCAACTCTACACAAGTAAGAAACGACTCAGGGGCAGATCTATGTGAGGGAAGGGGGTCGCGTGACCCCATTGAGATCTGAGGAATTTTTTTTTATTAGAACAATGTAGCTTTGTTGTTAAAAATATCGTTTTGTTGTTAAAAAATATAGTTTTATGGTCCGGTGACCCCATTGGAATAAATTTTTAGATAAAAAATATAGTTTTACGGTTTAATGACCCCACTAGGAAAAAAATTAGATCTCTTACAACCTCTATGCAAGCTGGAAATTACTTAATTTAGTTAGTTAATAGGTTTGTTAAGTTAATTTCTACCATATTGTAACTGCTACTTGTTGCTATATAAAGAAAGTATGCAGTGTCATTAACTCAATCTTTCAGATTAAAACTTTTGTAGTTGAATGAAATTCGGTTTCTATGCCTTGCCTTCCTACTTTGATTTCTTCCTGCTCATAGTAAAATTTTCCAGTTTGATCATGGCATCGGAGCTCGATTAATTGCTTCTTCTTCGTACTTGTTTGTTTTTTCTGCAAATCTTGAGGATTTTCTTGCTGCAAGATGGAGACTCAAGCAGCTGCTGTTCTTGCCGATTTTGTAGTTCATTCAACCGAGAATTGATTCTTTTCCAACCACTTCTTGATGATAACAATTATCACAGCTGGAAGATTTCAATGACTACAACTCTATCCTCAAAGAACAAGATGTGTTCATAGATGGTTACATTCATGTTCTTGCACCCACAGATAATCATTATTCTGCTTGACGCTAATGTAATAGTATGTTTAAAGCATTGTTGGTGAATTTGGTTTCTAGAGACATTGCCTAGAGCATTGCATCTTATAAGACTGCAAAGGACATATGGGATGATCTTAAGGACATGTTTGAAGGGGGAGATGCGTATACTCTATCAGATATACAGGAATAAATTCTGAATACCAAGCAAGGTAATCTCACTGTTTCTCAGTATTTAACTAAATTGAAAATGTTGTGGGATCAATTAGTTACTCTTACTACACCACCGGACTGTGATCGTTGGAAAAAGTGGTTTCAAGGATACATAGAAAAACAATATGTAATTCATTTCTTGAAGGGATTGAATTATGAATATGTTGCCATTAAGTCAAATGTTTGGATGTTAGAACCTTTGTCCTCAATTAAGGATGTATTTTCTATGGCTGTTAAACAAAAGAAACAACATCATTATGGTGTTGTTTCTGGGGCTAAGATAGTTGAATATACTGTTGTTTTTGGGTCTAATGAGCTATATCAAAAGGCAGCCTTAGCAGCACAAACTCAGAACCAGAATTACATAAAGAATTTTAACATTGGCATTGAGAAGCCACAATGTTCACACTGTGGAATGTTAGGTCATACTGTGGACCGTTGCTACAAGAAACATGTGTATCCTCCCAACTTTAAAGGTAGGGGAAGGGGTAGATCCTCTGCAAATTGTGTGAATTCTGATTCTTTGGTTCAAAATGAGTCTGAAGATACAGTACTATCCTCAAGTTAGTGCCATTCAAGAGCAGTATCAACAAATCTTGAGCCTACTAAAAGCAAACCAAGAATCTGGAAATTCCAGTGTTAATTCGGTGGCCTTAACTACCAATTTCCATTCATCAGAAGGGTTATTTGTTGGATAGTAGATTCTGGTGCTACTGATCATATAGTGTTTGATTAATCACTCTTTAGGTCTTGCAAATCTGTGGAAAACATGACTGTTAGTATGCCTAATGGTAGGAATGCCAGAATCTCTTATATAGGTCAAGTTAGGATTAATAAAGATCTTGTTCTTGAAAATGTGTCTTGTGTGCCAAAGTTTAGTTTTAATCTCTTGTATATTAGCCAATTGATAAGAACTAAAGCCTATAATGTCAAGTTTTATCCAGATTTTTGTGTGATTCAAGACATGCTCAGTTTTAAGAGGATTGGTTCAGCTGAACTAATCAAAGGATTATACATTATAAAAGTTGATAAAGATTGATGTTCTAATGCTCAGTCTAATGTTGTTCTGTATCTGAATCTTCTGTGTCTCCCAATCAGTCTCAATTACTTTGTATTATAGACTTGGGCATGCTTCTCATAAGAGATTGCATGTCTTGACTCACCATTGTAAAGAGATCAAAGTAGATACTAAAGTTGTCTGTCATGTTTGTCCACTTGCAAAACAAAAGAGACTTAGTTTTCCTTTGAGTCAGTCTTCTTCTGTGCAATGTTTTGATCTTGTTCACATGGATTTCTGGGGTCCCTATAGGGTTACATGTATGCATGGACACAAATACTTACTTACAGTAGTAGATGATTTTAGTAGATACACTTGGGTTTATATGTTGAAATCCAAGTCTGAAGTTAGAAATTTGATCCAAACTTTTTGTATGATGGTTGAAACACAATTTAATAAAAGAGTCAAGATTTTGAGGTCTGATAATGGTCTTCAGTTTAATTTTCCTGAATTTTATACACTTATAGGGATTGTACATCAGACTTCTGTGGTGCATACTCCACAACAGAATGGAGTTGTGGATAGGAAACACCATCACATATTAAATGTGGCTAGAAGTCTGAGGTTTCAATCTGGAATACCTGTTGTATACCGGACTTATTGTGTTATACATGCTGTAAATTTGATAAATGTTTTGCCTACACTTATTTTACATGAGAAGTCCCCTCATGAGTTGTTGTTTGGTTTTGTGCCCTCCTATAAGAACATTAAGGTATTTGGTTGTTTGACATATGCTTGTAATCTTCACACTGATGGAAATAAATTTGCTGAAAGAAGTATATATTAAGTATGTTTATTTGGGACATGCTTTAAATGTTAAAGGTTATTGTCTGCTATATTTACAAACTTGACAAATTTTCATTAGTAGAGATGTCACTTCCATGAACTTGTGTTCCCTTATCTTCAATCACCAGGTAATACTGATACTTTCTCCTTTCCTTTATCTTTCATGGAAGAACAACAATCTGAAAGTTTTGAATCACAATGGCATAATGATGGCCCCACTGATTTGGAATCACAAGGACATATTAGTGCTTCTACTAGCCAATAATCTTCTCATGAGCAAGGACAGCAGAATACTCTTGGTCCTCATAACAACCAACACTCATTAATCCTGTCCCTAAACCAGGAAAGACATCTAGATCTAGAGGTGTTCCTTCCTATTTGAATGATTATGTCTATCATCATTCAAAACTTAAGACTACACCTCATAGCATCCATAATGTTGATTCTTTGACACATCTGTCAAAACCTTACAAAAATTATGTATTAAGTGCTCAGGTACTCACTGAACCAAAGAATTATGATGGAGTAGTAAAGGATGAAGACTGGAGGATGGCAATGCAGGATTAGATTGATGCTTTGTAAAAGACAGGAACATGGAATATTGTTCCATTACCAAAATGCAAGACTCCCATATGTTGTAAATGGGTGTACAAGATTAAAATACATGCTGATGGATCCGTGGAAAGATTCAAGGCAAGACTGGTGGCCAAGGGTTACACTCAACAACTAGGGTTGGACTATCTTGATATATTTTCTCCAGTAGCCAAGCTTACTTCTGTCAGAACATTACTTGCCATTGCTGCTGCTAAAGGTTGGAATTTACATCAGTTGGATGTCAACAGTGCATCTCTGCATGGAGACCTAACAGAAGAAGTATTTATGACCATTCAACAAGGATGCAATTCAGAACCTGGACATGTCTGTAAATTGTTCAAAACAAGCTAGCAGGCAATGAAACATTAAGTTAACCCAAGCTTTGTTTGAGATGGGGTTTAGACAGTCAAAGCAAGACTACAACCTGTTTGTTAAAGGTAAAGATGATGATTTCATTGCCCTACTAGTGTATGTGGATGATGTGCTTGTCACTAGTCCAAATATGAATCAGATAAAAGAGTTGAAAAGTTTTTTGAATTCAAGATTTGGCATCAAAGATCTTGGAGATCTTAAATACTTCCTAGGATTGGACATTTCAAGAAATTGCGCAGCAAGGATTCCCCATAACTAGAATCAAATAGCTACTACAGAAGCCTAGTAGGTAAACTTCCATACCTTGGCATAACCAGACCTGACATCACTTTGGCTACTCAGCAGTTAAGTCAGTTTCTTGATGCACCTACTGAGCTTCAATTAAAGGCAGCACACAGACTATTTAAATACTTGAAGAATGCACCTGGACAAGGGATTATGTTTTCTGCACAGGGTTCACTAGAACTCAAAGATTATCTGGATGCTGATTGGGCTGGTTGTGATGACACTAGAAGATCCATCACAAGGTTCTTAGTTTTCCTTGGTGATTCTTTGATAAGTTGAAGAGCAAAGAAGCAAACCACAGCTTCTAGTAGTTCTGCTGAATCAGAATATAGATCCATGGCCATGGCCTCGTGTGAGTTACAATGGTTAACCTATATGTTGGCAGAATTTGACATAAAACAAGACAGACTTATACCTATGTTCTGGGACAGTAAGAGCACATTATAGAGAACCCTATATTCCATGAAAGAACAAAGCACATAGAGATAGATTGTCATGTGATAAGAGACAGATAACAGTCTGGATTGTTGAAACCATTGCCTATCTCTACACATCTTGCAGCTAGCTGATCTCTTCACAAAGCCACCAGACAAGAGCACCTTCCATAATCTACTCTCTTGCTATCCCACTTGTAACATCTACAAAGTTAAGTAATTTCATCTTGAGATAGGGTGTTACAACCTCTAATACAAGCTGGAAATTACTTAAGTTAGTTAGTTAGTTAATAGGCTTGTTAAGTTAATTTCTACCATCTTGTAACTGCTACTTGTTGCTATATAAAGCAAGTATGCAGTGTCATTAACTCAAGCTTTCAGATTAAAACTTTTACACTTGAATGAAATTCAATTTCTATGCCTTTTCTTCCTACTTCTATTTCTTTAGGCTCATAGTAAATTTTTCCTATTTGATCAAAATCTGCTAGTGAAACGACTAGAAACGTGTTTGTGTCATCAGAGTGTATATCGGGACTCTTAAACGAACATATACGAGGTCGTAGTCATGTCATTAACCCTCATCGTGAGTTTACAAGGTTATCTTTCTCAAGATATTATGCGATCATATGAAAAGCAATACGTAACAACAACAACACAAAAAAAAAAAAAAAAGGAAAAAAAAAGAAGCTAAAATGTGATAAAATGCCGTTACGCAACAAATGGCAAGGGCTCCGTAAGGGACCATTGAGATTTCCCATTCGTTGTGTACTGTCGGCGCCGGGTCATTCTTCAACAGCTGTTGACGTGAATAGCATCGTCACAATTCTACATGCATTTCCTCCCTTCCACTATTTGTCACATTATTATCACAATGTTATCTATCACTGACGGAAAAAATCATTACGAATATTTTTTTTACATTATATATAACGTACTATAGGACTGAAGAATATGATTTACTCATGTGATACAAATTTAACATTATCATCGATGACTGTTTAATACTATATAGTAATATACTACTACTTCTCTCCAATATATGTCGCTTTTAATGTTTTTTTAAGGGTACTTTTAATGTTTTTAAAGGTATGATGAATTTAATAAATTTTTTGACTTTTACATTCAGTAATATATGTTTTTTTTTTTAATTGATGAACATGTAATATTTCGTATCTTAGTATAAGGATAACTCCGTTAATTTAGCAATATTCAGAATTTTATAATTCTCCCGATTATTTTAATATTATGTCCAAATTCAATGTATTCCTAAATTGTAATTAATCTCCCAATTAGACAAAATTTACACGCATTATCTCCTAAATCTCTCTACTAGCACAACTCCCATCCTTTGGAGAAACAAAAAAGTTTTAAAAATTTGTACTACCTCCGTTTCAAAATATAAATCATCATGCATTTTCTTACTTGTCTATAATTTAATTATGTGAGTTCTATTGGCATACCCTATTTTACTATTGTCATCATTTTTTGATTATTTTTTCGGTTTAAGAAAAATGTCGGTGCCACTGGTGTTCGTTGTTGAACACAAACGTTAGTGTCACTGACTTTGGTGTTCAACAACGAACACCAGTGGAAAGTTAGTGGACTGACGTTTCTAAGTTGTGACACTTTTATAAAAGGGAACTGATGTTGGTGTTCAACAACAAACACCAGTGGCACCGACGTTCTCTTTATTAAAAATCACCGGGTGCCGAAGTAATTTTGGTGCTGAGAGTAATGTGGTGCCAGTAGTAAAAAGAGGTGTGCCAATAGAACCCCTATAATTATTACTCTTTTTTTTAGAAACATTATTACTCTTTTATCTATCTTACCTCTAATTTATTATCAATTTAATTACTTTCATTACATAACAACTATTGTATTAATGATAGTCAAGAGGGTATTTTAGACATTTAACCTTCTAATTTATGACATTCAATTACTTTTTTAATCTGTGTGAAATCTTATGACGACTTATAATTTTGGGGACGGTGGTAGTATCTAATTTCATATTGATTCAAAAATAAGAAGGAAGATGATAATGTCGGAATTATCAGAAACATATTTGGCGATGTTTTGTGGTGGATATCTGGTTGTTTTGTGTGATGTTGCCGGTGGTGCACGGTGGCGGTGATGACTGTAAGTGGTCGGACAGAAAGCAAGAAAGATGATGAGCTTACCGTCAACAAATTGACAGAGTATTTATGCTTTTGTGTTTTTCGATCGGATCTCAAATGTGTTACATTGTGCCGCTATTTATATGCGGATTGCTAATGACGATAATTAAAGGTACAACAAGACATAATAATGCGTGATGCGACATAATTAATCTAGACAGCTGTCGAGGAAGCTTCGCGTAGGGTGGACCTAACACTTGGCCATTTTGCTGAGTCTTTATTTTGTAGTCGTCATATGGAAGCATGTTCGCCTAGTTGAGCGGGCTTGATCCGAGCTGGCGGACTTGTGAGTTGAAAGGCGGACTGGCCGGTCCTCAGTGCTTTAGATCATGCTATGTGTGGCGGGTTGAAGGCTTGCTGATTGATGCCCGTTGCCTAGCTAGTGATATGGATCATATTGGCTTTAGGCGAGCTGGATTGTACTCGGCCCGGTCCAGCTTATGTCGGTGCAGACTCGTTGGGCCGAGGACCCTATCCGTTATTGGGCCTTCGTTCAGGCCCAAATATGGATCCGCAAGTTTTTTTACGAGTTTGGTGTATCAGAAGATATCCCGACAATCTTCACGAAAAGGAGAACGCCATATACTTTTGTGGCGTCGATTCAAGAGATAAAAATATCCTTCTTTTCTCTCAATCTTTGGCCCCTATGCGAAAATTGGGGTTTTTGCAATTCAATCGTTGTAATAAATGATCGATGATGTTTTATCGTTATTCTAACTCAGAAAATCATACATTTGATTGTAGAAATTCGTAAAAGTTGTACTGACCTATATTATTATGTTGTTTTTCTTGAGTTGATCATCAAATTAGAGGTATTATCAAAGGGTTAATTTAGAAGTAATGTTTTTTTTTCCCTTTCTTTTAAATTAGATGGCTGATCATATGACATATAGTTAAAATTTGCATAATGAATTTAGTATTGAAATTGATGGAAACACATTCGTTGAAAGCTTTAGAGGGAACCAAAAATTATACGAAAAAGCCCCAGCCACCGCACTAGCGGCCTGGCTGCCAGACCGCCAAGGACAATTCTCATAATGCTCTGGTATTCGGTATGGTTGTTTGTTGAGTTCTAGAGAATCCATTTAAAAAAAAAAAAAAAAAAAGTTAAATATTCAAATCATGTGTAATGCCCTTAAACCAAGTCGTAACAAAGAAACTCAATGATTACATGAATATGGGTCTTGGGATGATATTTACGTGCTCCCTCCACATCGTGGAAAGTTTGGTGTGACACCATTAAAACCATTAGTTTATAAATTATATAAATTGTGTGATTTATATTATTATACGACTTAAATCACTCTATGTTGAATGGCTATAGAAAAATTACTCAGGTCATGGGGTTTTTAACGTAAAAGTAGTGATAGTTGTCCTACGTAAACTCATCATTATCAATCTTTTCATATTGTAAAGCACGTACAATATTTAAATGAAAAATACTACCACAAAGATGTGCTACAATCTTTGGTTTATTAATTGTGTCAATGCACCTTTAATACTACAAATTTTTTTTTGAAGGGCACCTTCAATTATAAGGTTGGTTAAATTTGACTAATAAGGTTGATTAGCGATCTTTAAGTTTAAGGGAGTAATTACTATACGCTTTATGGTTCACCACCATCCCGACAATAATCAGCATCTCACGTAACTGAGATTCAAGGCGACAACACTTATTTCTTTATTCTTTTATTAGAGATAAAGAGGCAAAAATCTTTTTTTATTTTTATTTTTATTTTTTTTTTTACACAAAATAAATAAATAGGACACATATGTTTTTTTTAGTTGCAAAAAAGGTAAATAATTTCAGACGGACAAAATTACCCTTTATGAGATGCGCGCGTAGCTTCAGTGGTATTGTTTGCATATATAATATTTTACTGTAGCTGTTTATATGTTTTTTTTCTCTTTTCAAACACTCGTAATTTTTTATTTACAACTCCGATCATCGAAATTTTTTCACCAAAATTCATGTTTTTTTTTGCTCTTCAATTTGAGCCCAAATACTATACCCTTCCAACGTATATTTTGAAAGATGAAAAAATATTTGTATTAACCAGAGCACTTTTTCTTATAAACGACCGTAACTTTTGATTTAGAACACCGATCATCAAAATTGTTTCACCAAAGTTCATATTTTTTTATCTTCATTTTGAGACCGCGTTTGATACCTTTTCGACGTAGTATTTGAAAGCCGAATTTAATCGCAGCATTTACACTAACACAGTATCAGTATCAGTATCAGTATCAGTATCAGTAACAGTAACAGTATCAGGCTCATTTAAAGCTTAATTCAAGTGACTACTTCAAGGCACACATAGCTGGCTCATATAAGGCTCATTTAAGGCTTAATTCAAGTGATTAACTATTAAGCCTATGTCAAGTTTATGTGGTTTTGATTGATAAAAGGAATAGCATAGATTAACTTAATTAAGGTGTGGTGTTTATAACATGCAGGTTCAGTAGTTAATCACTTGAATTAAGCCTAAAAAGTACATCAGACTAAAAGGTAATAAATAGAAGATCAATACAACAGACTATAGATTTAGTACAATAGGTACATCAGACTAAAAGGTAATACATAGAAGAACAATACAAGTCTGAAACAGTCTGAACTATCAGCCAAATTATAAGAAGGATATTCAAGTTCAAAGAACTAAATTATCATGCCCGGAATTCACAAGGTGATGAATTACAAGTTCAGTATGCCGATGAACTAGGCCTATCTATTACATGATGATACAATGTAGATCAAAAACCTCAGCACACCAAGGCACATAGTAAGCCTATGAACTAGGCCTATGTATTGCATTAAGGCACACAGTATCAATGGTATCAGTATCAGCATTATCAGTATCAGCAGTATCAGTATCAGAAGTATCAGTATCAGTAGTATAAGTATCAGGCTCAAAATGACTCTCCTTTCGATTTTTTGTTCCAAGGTCTATGTCCCCCAAGTCCTTGATATGAACTGAATGTCTTCTTACAGTTCAAGCACTCATATTTACTTCTTTCCGGAGCATGTTTCGATACTAATATTTGAAGAACCTCATAAATTACTCAAAAGGTTTATATAAATTGAAGGATCGGCTTTCTCACCAAAGCCATGCATTCCTATGAAATGGCTAATGCCTTTTTTACCAACCCATGTTCAACATAAGAAGAAATTAATCATAACATCCCAAGACTGTTAAAAAAATAAAAAAAAATCATAACATCCCTAGATCCAAGGTTTCTATCCGGCATTTCGTTGAACACCTTTTCAGTATCCAAAAAACTCTCGCTCTCACAATACATCCCGAAAAACGAATTCCAAAAAAAATGCAGGTGTATCATTTAAATGGTTTCGTAATCTACCATGAATCAATTTCCCATCACACAAAGACTTAATATTTGCACATGCTTGAAACAAGTGTTCATAAGTGTAGCAATGAACTGAACACCTGCAGCAACAACAATCAATTTATGCACCCATTCATAGACATTACAGATTGCTCTATAGCACTTTTCAAGGAAACATGATATCTCTTGCTATTCTAAAGTCTAATCCAACCCACTAAATATCTGCCTCCAAAAGGTGATCCCGTGAGTAGTAACATCACAAGAACTAAAAAAACTCATAGTCAGAGTTAAGAACTAAAACACGACATTTATGGAATATATCAAGATGAACATAGAGTGAGTTTGAAGAATTTGTCTTCAAAATAGACTCAAATTAAACATATTTAATAAACCAAATTCGTCCGACATCAATATAAAAAAGAAAAAAGAAACATGAACTTCACTAAATAAATTAATGTATTTACAGTTTGAAAATGTAGTTTGCTAAACCATGAAATCATCCCTTCATTGCAAATCGTCTACCTGGATAAGTAGTGCCACTTTTGTTGCATTTCATAGATCTAATGTGCACGGACTCACTTATTTCTGGAGGACAGATCCTTTTACTAACCAACCTCCCTCCTGTTTTATAAGCTCCGGCGACTACTTCCGGCGACTCTCTGTCATGGCATTCCGGATTCGATCTTTTCAATTGATCGATGGATTCAACGGCAGAGGTGGCTTTTGCTTTTAAGGGGTCGACGATTACAAGGCCGAGGCCGGAAACGTCGGAATCGGTGCTTCGAGGATCGGATTTGAGGGTGGTGATGCAGAGATCATAATTTGGTGTCATTTTACATGTGTTTATTAGTATTATTATAAACAGGGGTATTTTAGTCCGGTCCAATATTTTATGTCCTGAATGCAACTTTTATTTGAAGTGTGGGTTAACACTTACTTAAGGAGAAAAAAGTGGACTATAAGCTAATTTTTCCCTTTTATTATTACCGTCAAGCTACGTTCGGTAAAACTAAAAACATTTATTTGTTTGAAAAAATTTAATAGATTTTTGTCTAGAATGACAAAATTATCAAAAAATCGGGATAGAAGAAAACTGTAATTTAATAAGGACAAAAGTAATATTTATGAAGTAACAAATATGGAATATAGAGTAAATATGAAGTAACAATTGTGAAACACAAAGTAATATTAACACGTTAAGTAACAATTGTGATTTTTGTCCTTTATAATCATGAAAATGTTACTTTTGTCATTCCAGACCTATTTATTAATTTTTTTGTCCTTGTGACCCTTTCCCCCAAAATTTAAATAAACAAAAAAGAGTTGAAACTGGCAATCGTAGCCGTTAAAGTTTCGTGGAGTATGTAAATACAAACTCGTGTTAGTGGTTTAAAGCTAGTATTTTTTTGTTGTTGATAATTTTGATAATTAAAGCTAATATTTGAGGCGTTCTCGTCATAGACCATACTAGAAGATATTTTTTACTTTTCTAACGTGAAATATTACATTCTTTCAATTTTAATGTAAAGGGCTTTCGTCCAGAAGTCAGGATTCTCTTAAGTACTAGCCTTAAATGATATCTCAAATACAAATGATCTAATCACACACCCAAAATGTGAGTTGATCTAACAATATAATTATTTTTTCTTTTCCAAAACTACATTGTTTTGTTGATAATGTCCAAAATACTTGTATATGCTTGATCACTGAAGACTACTACTTGAGAGGGTCATTGTTCTTTCGTCAGGACCAGTACGTCAGGACCAGTAAAAGATTTTAGAAATGGCTCCCACCGTCCTCAACAGTGTGACACTTGAAACATCTCACCATCATCCATTTATAAACTTCTTTTCTCCACTATACATGTTTCTTTTTAAAACTTTAAAGTATAGACACACTAAACATAAAGCTTTTCTCTATTACACATAAATATTTTCAAAATTAAAAAACAAAAAATTCTACCTTTTCATCTCATAGACCCGGTTCATAATCTTGAAGCTATTGCCTCGTCTCTTTCCTAGTAACTATACCCCCAATGGTTCTAAAGGTTTACAAAAGTTTTTAAACCTTTTGATTACACATCGTGGATGGGTTTATTTCAGCGTGAGCTTTAGTTCCGCCTGGTAGTGTACGCTAATACCAACTATAATACTCAGACATTAGTCCCGCCTAGTAGTATGCACTAATACCAACTAAAATACCTTAGAACTCACTTGTAGCGATGCTACTTAACCATAGTTCTGCATGATAGTATGCGCTAATACCAACTATAATACCCCAAAATCGGGTGTAGCGGCGTAACTTAACCATAAAGGAGCTAGTAACTAATTGAGCTTATCGTACTTGTTTGACCTAAAATTGTTAACTTAATTATCAAGTTCATAATGTTTGTATCTTATATTATTGAAATGTTTCTTCCAATTTCTAAATGTGAGATATTAATTAGTTTTTTCGATATCAATTGATATTGTTACACATGTTTCATCCTATCTTTTACTACCCGTCTAATTATGCAAGCTGATAAACTCAGATTATCAAACTTCACAAAAATAAATAGATTGGTCTAAGTTCTGAAGAGAAAAAAAAAACATATCCATCTGTCTGTCTATAACTTTTTATAGATTAGTCTTTTATCCATGTAAATTAAAGGACGAATCCATTTGAAAAATAATGGGCTGATATGATCAGCATGAATTAAAATTATTTGGGCCTTGTATCGTGAGGTTGTGTGAGTTTTTTTTAGGGTAATTCTAAAAGCACCGTATTTTTTAATTCCTGCACCACGTTCACGTGTAAAAATTTTACATGTAAAATATGATGTTTAAGTAAATATGTGATGCTTTTAGAATTGCTATTTTTTAATTTTATTCTATATTATATCAAATTGGATTGAAAAGAAGAGCAACAAAGTCTTTCTTGGTTTTTAAGAAGATGATTTTTATTCACACCGTAAATTTACTAATGATACGATAATTACCATATTATCCGATAAATGCGGTGCCGGTATTAATTTATATCTTGGATTTTATGTAGATGACAACATTTTATAACATTAATAGGCTTTTGAGAATATGTTATTTATTTATTTATTTTTTACATAACAATGGTTATAAATAAGTGGTTCCTGCAGATTCACAACTTTGATTTCTCTTAATTATATTTGATGAAACATGACTCCATTAATTCATATGGATGGTTTATCCATATCTCAACCTAAAAAAGAGTCTTCTATGGTCATTGTAATTGTATTAGTATTTCTCTAACTTATTAATTTCAATTCAATGTAGGTGTACATCATGTCCTAATTGATACTCCAACAAATAAGGTCGGCCCCAGCTTTATTAGGGACCTTGGCCAAACTATATTTTTCAGGAAAGAGTTATGATACAACGGTGAGTCATGGGTTATACCAAGCAGGGGCGGATCTACCCTTTAGTATAGGGGATCCATGGACCCTGTTAAAATAGAAATACTCAACATTTTACCTATAGAAAAATATTTTGGACTCCGTGACAAATAATATTTACTGTGTTAAATATTTGCGGACCCCGCTGGATAAATTTTTTGGATCTGCCACTGGTACCAAGTGGAGGGTTGTGACGGATACGCATCACCCCTACACGTGAACGTACACACCACTACTATGTGTGTGAGAGTGTATAACAATCCATCACAATCATCCACCTGATACAACCCATGAATCACCGTCGTATCATAAATTTTCTCTATTTTTCAAGGCTCTTAACCATTTTCATATGTGGAACTAAGATCATATTTGTTAAACAAATATTAAAAGAAAGAAGGGAGATGATGGGGGCACCGGTGATTTCAACCGAAACCATCCCCCGAAGATGAATCATGCGGCTATGATACATCTTTTATCTTTTGTTTTTCATTTTTAATAGGCAATGGACGGAACATCTCGGTACATATTTTTGTGCAATTTTGCGTGTTTTTATACTTTTCCAAGAAAGAAATTGTTAATGACACCCGACCATTCTATTATCGATACTCATACTAAATCCAAAAATAACGATCTATAATGACACCACATTAGTTATTTTTACAAATACGGAATCTACTTCGGATTTCACATGTATTACGCACACATTACAAAATCATTTTACTTTATACATATTTATTTTACTACATATTAACACCTAACTCCTCTCACACAAAGAAAAAAAAAAGAAAAAAAAAAAAAGAACACCTAACAACATCCCCCTCCCCTCCCCCCAACCCACACGATTGAAACCCAGGGCCGGCCCAATGTGTAGGCGGAGGAAGCATTGGCTGAAGGCTCAACCGTCCCGAGGGCCCGAAATTACATGTTTTGAAAAAAGTACTTTCAATAATTATTTTGTATGCAAACATTTAGACATGACTTGTTGTAGTTGGGCTGGTTGGAGTGTTTAGCTAAAATCCAATAGACCTAGGTTCGAGTCTTTTGTGTTGTTTTTTTTCCCTATTATTTCAGCCAATTTATCAACTCCTTTAAAACATCTTTTGGATATTTTCTTTTAAAACATCTTTTGGGCCTTTTCTGAAATGTTATTTCTATTATTTCAATCAATTTATTGATTCCTTTAAAACATCTTTTGAGCCTTTTAACCTCTTTTGGGCCTTTTTCTGAAATGTTATTTCTATTATTTCAATCAATTTATTGACTCATTTAAAGCCTAATTATGCTAGAAAAGATATGTTGAACTTTACCACTTTGTAGATATGTTTTGAGGCTATAAATAAATTGAATTTTGTATCTACGGATGTTAAAAGGACGATATTGAAGTAATATTTTATAAGTATATTTTTCGGAAAAAAAAAAAAAAAACAACTTCGAACTAATAGGCCTAATTCGACGACTTTTCCGAAGGCCCAAAATTTTGTAGGACCGGCCCTGTTGAAACCCTCTACCTCCCTCTTCCATCGGTTTCTTCCCTTCCCTTACTCATTGACATAAAAATAAAAATAAAAAGACAAATTTTATGGTGGTCATTGACCACCTACACACAATTATTCATGTAATGACACATGTCCCTTGACTACCCACCATAAAATTTCCCTAAAAAATATTTTAAAAAAATCCTCACTACCTCATCTTATTCCCTTCCCCTCCCTCCCCTCCCCTCCTTCATTCCTTCCTTCTTGCCTTCTCTCCAATTTATTCTGTAACTAGAAAGAGCTGATGATGGAGAGGATGATGATGAGGAAACATATGATGAGGGAGGAGAGGATGATGGAAAAGATGATGATGAGGGCAGAGAGGATCAGGAGGGGTCAAGATCACTGTCTAATTTCGGTGTCCAAGTAAAAACTACGTCGTTTCATGTGTGTTCTACTTTTGGGTTTTTTTTTTTTTTTTTTCTTAAATTTTGTCAATAAAAAATATATATACACATGAAGTGACGTAGTTTTTACTTGGACACCGAAATTGGACAGGTGAGCAAGAAATGATTGAAAGAGAATAAGGTGATAGTCGACATGGAAGATTAAAATCTGGGACCTAAAAAAAAGAGAGTACGTGCACAAGTGAAAAAGTACGTAGAACAGTCTGGACTTAAGTGTCTTGTTCAAGCTTCATACCGATGCGTTAAATAGTAAGGTGATCAATTTTTTCTGTGTTCGTAGAGAGATAACACCCCGAGACAAACACACTACTCCACTCTATGTGCCGTTGGGGGAAATGACAATAACTCTTGACGATGTCGGAAAACTATAAGGTTGTTGGAAATGCAATGAAACCCGTTGACAACTTTACAAATCACGCAAAAGGTGGCATGTGGAATGTGTATGATGAGGTAGAAATTTGTAAGCTTTGAATGTGAGGACACAATGGATTATTGATCACCTTTCTAGTAAGCATGAATGTCGTTTATGTAATATCCCGACTTTTCGAAAAACGGCAGACGTGTCTTTTTACGAAAAATGGAATATTATGATTTACGGATTAAAGTATTTTATGTGTGTGTGTATATATATATATATCGGATATATATATTTATTTAAGGGAAAAATCTGATTTTAAGTAAAAATGACAAATAAGGAAAATAAGGGATTAGGTTAATTATTGAAAATTTTCCTATTTAAGAAAAAATAAACCCCATTAGCTTTCTCTAACCTTTTGAATCAGAACTTTTCCTCCTAATCTTCCCCTCTCCTGCGTGTTAGAGTTTGAGAAAAAGGTTGAGAGATTTCTTCCGTTTTCCAAGTCGAATCTCAACTGTTTTCAGATTCGAGTGGAGCGTTGGAATCGTCGTGAAGAGGGCGTAGTTTCAACACAGGAAAGTTGGAGCTTTTCTCAAGGTATGATTTTCGACCTAGCTGCTGTTTTGGATGAGTTTTGGAGATCAATTAAAACTCATATATATCTTTCGTAGTCTTGTGTTAATCGAAGCGGGTGATCGAATCTAACCCTTTTTGGAATTGATCACATAGGCTACCTGCAAGAAAAGATCAGGTTTTGCTGGTTTTTCTGAGGATTTAGAATTGGATTAGCTTGCTAAAAGGTAAGAGGGTCTTCCTACAAGTTGATTACGGTTTATTAGGGTTTATGTTAGGATGAAGATGATTAATATGCTAGAATTGCTACCTTCGTGTTGCCTAAGAATCTATAGTTGTTATGATAGATAAAAGTTGTGTTTTTATGCCTTTTTCTGAGTATTATAATGTTGGACAAGTTTGAGAATGATTAGAGATCGATTAGAGGTCAAAAACTGAGTTTTTGGAAGTTGCCGCGCTTGGTGCGGGCGCACCAAGCCCAGTGCGGACGCACTAAAGAACCAGAAAGTGAAATTTTACATACAGAGATCTGGTGCGTGTGCACTGGATGAGCAGAATTCCAGTTTTTTACGTACAGAGGCTTAGTGCGTGCGCACTGAACCCGGTGTGGGCGCACCGAACCCGGTGTGGGCGCACTGACCTCCTTTTTGATGAAAAAGATGATTTTTAGCTGTGATATGAATCCTAAATGTTAATCCTTTGATCTAAGCCCCGATCGAGTTCTGATGCGTTTGGTTCCGGCACCAGACGTACTCTTAAAGGGAGTTGAAGTCCGGGACCGTCAGAAAGGCATGAAAGGACTTGTGCTTTGGTGATCTAGAGTTCATCAATGTCTGTGTAATTTCTAGGCCTTGTCCATGTCTAGAGGTCTAGGAAAGAGAGTTGATTAGTGAGGGAGCTTCCTTGAAAACAACTAGGTGGCTAGTTAACAACTAATGATGATTACAACTTGACTAGTAAAAGACTAAACATCATGTCATTCTTGGATAGGCACAAGTTTATATCGCAATGTGTAGGCTTTCGGATAAAACGAGTAAACTTGCTGGCCTTTCTAGAGACACCAGGAGTAGAGGGTACTCGTGGATGGATAACTTTGCTAGCCATTAGAGGGCACCAGGAGTAGAGGGACTTCACCGAACGCGTATACTATCGGGACTAGCCCGTGGCTATTGGTGTGATCCACTAATGGGTTGCACCCAGATACTTCGGGGTGAGTAGCATCATACGTATTGCCCTAGAATGTGGATGTAACAAAGATAAGCTAAGTTAGAAACAGTTAGTCATGACATGTTGATGGACATGAAGTGAACCCTAGATTGAGTCGGTCTCATAAAGATAATTTAATAATAATCACAATAATAACCTTTTGTTGTAGAACTTAGTTATTCATTAGCTTCTCACTTTTACTAAGTACTTTGTACTTACCTCAAATGCATTGTTTTTCTATGTGTTTGGGGGAGTGAAGATGAACAGGTAGATCCGGAGTTCGAGGCAGACTTCGATGACGACGTTTGAGGACGCCGGAGTTGAAGCGTTTATTTATTATGTTTTCTTTTATCTACATTAGATACGTTGTTCTTTGGGAAACGTTGTATTCTCTTTAGTATTCTTTTGAAGGTTTCGTACGTTTTAAATTTCATTTGGTTTTCCAATGTAATAAATGTTACATTTCTATCTTTAGTATGTTGAGTTTTTTTCATAGTAGCATTTATGGTGTTTGCCGAGTCTTTTGAGCTTCCGTTTTGTTAAACTCGATACGACGTAGCAGAGGCTTACGTGTAATATTGGATTTACTTAATATTACATGTGCCGAGCGTTTTGTTTTTAGATAAAGACTCGGTATCCGGGAGCGAGGCGCTACAGTTTATGCGGAAATGCCCCAAATGAAAATATTGAGAGAGAGGATATTTATTGGTGTTGCTATGAAGCACCTTGTTCTAGGACTAAACTAGGATAAGGCGACACTCTTAAGTACTATCTCTTTTACATGGAAGACGTGGAGAAAGAAAGTGAACAAGTGGACTTGGGGAGCTGGAGCTTTATAGTATATCTATATCGTAGTCTTTGCCATTTTAGGGCCTCCCATTTTCATTATTTTAGGTTATTATGTATTTCTTTTACTCAAGATGAAAAATCAATAAGACTTAAATTTATAACCGAATTCAGTGAAAGTAAGTCTAACAAATTGCGTTATGTTATTTATATATAACGCTTATCAACATAATATCTCTAAAAAATAGTTGTGATATATTATTATTTTTTCACATAGTTGAGGGTCCTAATTATTTATTTTTTTGCCTAAGGTCTTCGATTACACAGAGACGGCCCTGCAAGGCATCGATATATAAAGCAAGTTCGGTTATGGGTTATCTAGCCCTACCGAAGCTAACTGCATCTTTCATTTAATGTTTACTTATATTACCCGTCTTTGATTCGTAAAAATGAACATGATGACCTTATCTATTTTGATTAGGCATGGGTTTACAAGCACTACGAAAGTTTAAGGCCCAATAAACCTATTAAGCTTAATCGAGATGAGTCACGCACGAAGAGATGGATGCCAGTTACTCTGGAGGATAAGGATGCACAAAAGGCGTTGAAGTATATGATAGCTGATCTGGACAGCATGACGACCGTAGACGTAAGTGTAGTACAATTGTTAAAAAGGAAAGTGTAAAATTTGTATCATGTATGAGTGTTATATGTATATGTATGCAGGGGCGGCTTCAGGATGTCGGAAATTTGTCATATTTTACAATTATGAAGCTTAATTTTATATATTATTGTTCAATACGGATCAATAGAGATCAATATATAAAAATAAGGGGGTCGGTACACATATGAAATGTGTACCTAAAAAAAAATTCCAATGTAACATTTTTTTAGCGGGTCGGGTGACCCATTTCCCAAAAAGTAAAGCTGCCCCTGTATGTATGTGTTTGTCGCGGGGGACTTGGACGCCATATCGAAAAAGGGAAGAGGGCCCCAAAGAGTTTTGTTGGTTTTGTGGATGTTTGGTGGTTGACAGCATAACTAAGACTTATCATCCTCACCATGCTGTTGGGCAGTTTGGACGTGTTCAGGATGAGCCGAGTTCACCAATTGTCCCAAAAGTGATTCTAGAACGAAGTCAATGACATACGACAACTGGTCGGAGGACTTTGAAAAGTATGTCCCGAAAATGGCAAGGGAGCACGTGCAAAAAGAGATGGTGAATGCACGACTGCTTACACGAAATGGTACAATTGAGTCTGATTCTATGTTGGCCATGGATAACATCGTGTAGGAGCAAGAGTTGTTTTCCAAGGAAACCAACATCATCAAGGACTATATATAAGCTGGTGCAAGAAGGACTAGGAAATCAAAATCCAACATACTTAGCGAGAAGGAAATAATGTGGCAGAAAAACTTTAACCGTTTAGAGTGACCCCAATGGGGGGATTTATCCCCCCTCTAAAACTAATATAGAGGGAGTAACCCACCTTTAAGTCCACAGTGGCTCCCAACCCAACACCTATCCCTAAATAAAACTAAGGCTCCCCCTAAATATGAAGGGTCTGCTAATATGAACAGTAACACCATTTATCTCTCTTTTTACCCAATAAATTAATTTCACACATCAATATCATTTATATAATAATGCGTTATGTATCAAGTAATGATACGGGCACAACGGTAGTATCACAACGGTGATATACATCATTGAAAAAAAAATTTATATATACTATTTTTTCAACAAAAAAAAAATTAATCTGTCCAAATATTTATATTTATATTTTGAACTCTTTTTGTGTACGGATACGACATCTTTTTATTTTTTTTACCGTTGTGCGACGTATTCAAATATCACTTTGTAAGCATAAAATATTTTTAAAGGGATGTATAGAGGTTGCTTATTGGAATGAATTATTTTTTGGGTGTTGAAAAAGTATAACTGTAACGGAAAACGATGTGTTTGAAGGGTGTGTTTGAAGTGTATAATTGGGGTCACTCTTAGCTCACCCGAGTTCTTGTAATCTCTGTATTTTAGACAACCCCGTGTCTGTAAAAATAATTTTAAAAAAAAAATTTAAAAAAAAAAAACCGATGTTTACGTATGAATCAAAATATATAGCATAAATCAAATTATTATTACGTAATCACACATACATTAAAAAAAATTCAAAACAAATGATAGAGCATTGAATTGACTTTTCATAATAATGTTTATTTCGTCTGATTATTACATCTCATTACTAAATAGTGTGTTAGTAATTGATTTCTTCCGAAACAAATGCATAATCGTGTGTGTTGCAGAGTGATTTCAGAAACAACCTTATTCCAAATTTAGAACATTGATAAGCAAGATTGTATATTTACTGTACAATTTTTCAATTTAAAGGAAACTAATTTTTTGTTTCTTAAACGTACTAATTTAAAGGAGTATTGTTCACGGAAACCCGTCCATATTCGTACACATATACACCAAGGAACCAGCAGGAAATCAAGCAGGGAAACGAGGAGAGGAACGAAATTAGCTCGCTTCAGAGGTGAGGTACAGGTACTCTTGAATGATCTTTCTTCGACTTCATTTTCCTTTCTGATTTAGCACATGCCCATTGTATTGAATTGCAGGATTTCATATGTGGTAAGTCGGGTTGTCATTGTTTTTCTCTTGATTGAATCGATTTTTCTGGGATGCGAGAGCTTATAATTGATTGATTTGATTCATGGTTGAAATGCTTTTGTTCTATTGTCACGAATCATTCAATTCATGTCAATGTGTTTATTTGCTCTGTGAAAGATCTAAGCTTTTGTTCTATTTCTGTAATTATTGCATGGAAGGAAATTAGTTTGTAGAAAATGTATGATACAATCATTGTCGGTCGTTTTGTTCCTGATCTTACAGTGTATACTGGGTAGATTTACAACATAGGAATCTCAAGATATGCCAGGTGGTGCGGTTGCATTAATGGGCAAACAAGGCATTGTCTTGGGGATTCTTTAGTTTGTATTAGCTTTTGTCCTAAACATCTTAATGATAAATCTTCCTCTGAGCTTAATCAATGAGATGATATTTTTATAAGATATTAGAGCAGGAAATTCAGTATTTAGACTAGTAGTCTTGCAATCCTTTTTGTATGGGCGTCTCTACTGACACCACACCAAATCTACCGTTTTTTGTGAAGGAATGATACCACTGTTGTTCTTGATCGGAACTAACGTTCTACATCATTTTGCTTGCACCAATATTTGATTAGAAAAGTTCATTGCGGAGAAAATTGCTGTCCATAGCTCTCGTTGAGGAAAATCTTGGAGCTTTTTTCTTTTTGCTCACTTCTTATATGTTTATTTTGTTTTCACTTTGCCTGTTATATGTCGGGGTGTTGAGAAAAGAAGTTATTTTGAACTGCAGCAAGAATATTTCAAGGAATTTAAACCTATATCAAAGTGTGTATTCCTGAGGTTCAAGCCGAACAAGATTTAATTATGTCTTCATTGAGTAATCCCAGTAACATCTTCTGGCATGAGTGCCCTGTTGGGCAAGCCGAAAGACAAAAGCTACTCAATCAGAAGGGATGTGTTGTATGGATTACAGGGCTCAGTGGATCAGGTTAGTACACCACTTGACTTTGTGTAATCCTGTGTTATTTAGACGAGTACATCTTGCTGTTAGATGCGGTTCATAAGCTTTCTTTGATGGTCATGAAAAACTGGAACCCTTATCTTCTAAAGCTTTTTTTTTCCTTTGCAAAACCATTCAGGCAAAAGTACGCTTGCATGTTCTCTTGGTCGAGAACTTCACTCTAGGGGAAAGCTTTCCTATGTTTTGGATGGAGATAACCTTCGTCATGGTCTAAACAAGAACCTTGGGTTTACAGCCGAGGATCGGGCAGAAAATATTCGCAGGGTTGGTAAGTAGCAATATAGGCTGACAAATGTAATTCAAACTCAACAATTATTCTTAAATATATGTCAAACTTGTGAATTATATCAATACAAAGCAGAGTGACATGTTAAATCGTATGTATATTTTGTTGATTCAGGAGTGAACATACTTAACAAAAAGCGGAGCATCTGTATCTTGGTCTACGTGCATCAAATGTCTTTTATTTCTCAACTGTAAACCAATATTGTGCCCCTTGTTTATCAGTATGTTGAAATGATGTTCCTTTCATTGTTTGCTTAGGTGAAGTTGCTAAGCTTTTTGCGGATGCTGGCTTAATCTGCATTGCTAGCTTGATATCTCCTTACAGAAAGGACCGTGATGCTTGTCGTGCATTGTTGCCTGAGTCCAAATTTATTGAAGTAAAGCTTTTATCTTTTTCATCTTCAATTTAGTTTGTTGTACTGTTTGATATGTTCATAACTTGTTAAACTTTCAGGTCTTCATGAATATGCCTCTAGAGTTGTGTGAAGGAAGAGACCCTAAAGGCCTTTACAAGCTGGCACGTGCTGGAAAGATCAAAGGTGCATTGACATATGCACAAGACACTCATTATTTGGTTCAATACATATATAGACACACACACACACACACGCATTTTATACATAACCTACTTTCACAATCATTCTATTGGTCATGAATAGTGTATAGATGTTCTGTAAATGCTTCTGTTACGTGTGACTAAAATTGAACTGTGTGGTTGGCTTGAGTTGTAGCTATTTCAAGCATAGTTCTTGACCTTTCTTTCTGTGAACATGACACGCATTTGTTCCTTAGAGAAAACGAAGTATACTGCCTGAATGTCTTTCTCCTGTTTTTTTTTTTTCACGGGTTATCTGATTAAATTGATAGTTCTTATCTCAAGATCATTTCTCTCGTGTAAATTTTAGCGCTGAATCAATGACTTTGAGGAATTGTTATTGCAGGTTTCACCGGAATAGACGATCCTTATGAACCTCCTTTGAACTGTGAGGTGGGTAATTCTTGAATCATTTGAATGAACAGATGACCTGCTTTCGAATTCTTCAAGCATCTTTATATTTTATGTTTCTCTTGCGTGTTCTGCAGATCGAAATACTGCAGAAAGATGGAGTTTGCCCTCCTTCGAACGAGATGGCTGGCCTAGTTGCATCATACCTGGATAATAAAGGGTTTCTAGAATCTTAAGTTATCTCTTCTGCTGGTAGCTTAGGTGCTTTTGGTTGTTTTTTTTTTGCCAATGTCAGTTCTGCCATCATGGAAAGGTATAAGAAGCAATTATTGATAGATAGCAGTACAAGGTTATTATTGTCTTTGAGTGCAATCTTTGAAAACGACGATATCTGTCTTCTTTTGATTAGAGAAGCTGATGAATAGGGAATATTGTAGGCAGCAAGGCCTTCTGGTTTAGCCTCAACATCCAGAGTATATGTTTTGCATAGTTTGTGGTGAATATTAAAAGGAATGTTGGTTTAGGTAACTTTTATGATATCTATCAAATATTGGAATGCTCAAGTGTTGTTCTTAAGGAATTCAATCGTTTTTAATATGCTAAGGGTGTACATTCTTCTCATAAAAACATTACGTCTTCCTTATTCGACAAGAAACATAATACAACATTTTCAACCGTATTTTATTTGAATTAAGTTGAAATATTTCATTTCAAATCGAACAATCAACAGGTAAGGTCTATTTCGATCAATGCATTCAAATTTCAGATAATTGAAGTATCTCGGTCACTTTAGCTGTAACACTCCGTTCTCCGATACCGAACCCTTATTCGAAAATGAAGTGTTCGACACACGACTTTTAGAATAAAACCTAAACTCACGTAAGTCTGGCGTCATGTGAAAGTGATAAAGAAACAAATAACTGAAACTACTAAATCCATAGCAACCCAACATGTTTGAAAGAAGAGCTACTGAAACCTACTTGACACGCAGGGTTTTTTCAAAGGGAACAAGGCTAAAAGCAAACTAGCTAAACATAAATAAACTCCATAAACTTCGTCATAAGCTTGCTCATCAAGCTCACCATCATCACCATCCTGATTATGCATATCTTCTCATTCCAAAAGAAAGGAGTAAACACTAGGTAGATGCTCAATAAGGAATAGAAGGTCAAAAAAAAGAGATTCAAATTTGTCATAATCCGAGAGGTGTGACATGAATCTATACCACTATTTTACTAACAGTTTAAAGGATAAAGTCTACGAAACTACTTTGACAACATACCAATAACAATGCGTAAAAACGTGTCATGTTAACCACTTCAGTTTATCTTGTTCATACTTGTTCGGTTTCTTTATCTGCTTACTTATGATATTCATGTTCTAGCCTTATCTTTCATGTTCTTGTTTCATATACAGTCTTAACAAACATTACCAAATAATTAAGGGTACAAGTAGCATGCTACCACGTAGCATGAAGGCAATGGCACAACATGGGTAATAATGTAATATGATTAGTAAATATATCATGTGACATCAAAGGCGGACCAAGTAATTTTTTTCAGAGGGGGAAAAATTTAAAAAAAAAAACTTAAGTAATGTTTTTAGTGGGGGGCAAATTCAAAAAAAAAAAAGGTTAAAAAAAAACCACAGTTACCGGGTTTCAAACCATTGACCTTAAGGTTTGTCATAAAACTTCTAACCAATTAAACTAAATCAACATTGACATTTAAAATTGTATGAAAAAATATACATACACAGTTTTTGATATTATTATGAGGATATATTAGTAAATTCGTACGGAAATTTGAGTGGGGGTCCATGGAGCCCTTCCTTGTCCGTGTGGGTCTGCCCTTGTGTGGCACATAAGGTCACGGTATTCTTATAATTGAGCTACAACAGGGGAATCCAACTAGTCATACATTGACATGATATCTAATTATGATACTCTCTATAGTACGTTGTTGGTTATTAACTGTACATTACCAAGAATATCTTGGCAATCACAGAAAACACGTAGAAGCACATAAAATAACTTTTAGTCCATATCTACCCTATGTGATCTTGCAAAAGTCTATAGCAACACCTTAATACCAAACCTATCTTCACAACTCGTAGTAAAATATATAGAAACAATTTTTAGAATATTTCCAGAAACATATGAATACTTGAAAGTAACTTTGTATGACATAAAACATGAGAGAACCAAAACCGAAGGCAGATCACAAGGGTTATTTGTCTCACAACGGCATGGCTTGAGCCAACTACAACATGACCTTCGATGCTCTTAGGTCGGCTTTCAGCTATCTTTTTCACCCGAAAAACATGCATAAAATCTTAGACTACCAGTTCAATGTGTATATTCTAAGAAAACGGTAATAAAACAACAACTTCACCACAAAGACGGGTCTTTTTTTATGGAAGACCACCTTACCATGATGATGCCAAAACTACGAACCAAATTGCATCTCAAACAACAACTATTCTTCGATTCTACGAGTATCTACGAACAAGAAACGAATCTGTTACAGTTAATAATCCAATCGAGCTGATTCCAAGTTGCAAGCTGAATTCTCACTTAGTCATTTCGTCGAACACCTAGACTTGGAGTTAGTTACGTCTGTTAGGTTTGTTGTAACGGCCTCAACTGACAATCAGGCGGTTGATTAGTACCTAGGGATCTATATATAGTTCATTTGTAGTAGTAGAAGGTATCAATTGTATCATTTTCTTAAGTGAATCAATAAAATCGTTTTCCCGCTTTTTCTGTTTTTTCAAATCTTCAAATGCAGTTCTTGTTTCTTTCTTAGTTTTCTGAGTTTCAATCTCAGTTTCAACATGGTATCGGAGCAATCTTCTTAGCTGCGTAATATCTTCTCTTGTTTACAGTGTGGAGCTGTATCGTATTGAATTTGTAGTGTGGAACTACAATCTTTATTCAATTTCTTGTTGATTCTTGCGTTTCTTCTTGCAATCATCTGGAAAAATGGCAAAAAAACAGAGAAGGAGTTGTGAATCCTTATCACATTCATCATGGTGAGAATCCTTCGGTAGTAATTGTACAGCCTGTGCTGAAAGGGCAGAGAATTACCACTGTTGGAAGAGAGCCATTTCCATGGTTTTGTCAATGAAAGGAAAACTAAAGTTTGTTCATGGTTCTCTACCAAAACCAGCAGAAACTCACAGAAACTATGAAATCTGGTGTCAATGCAACGACATGGTTTCAAATTGGTTGGTTAATTCAGTGGATACGTCAATTCAGCAAAGCATTTTTTGGTTGACCACTGCCGAGAAATTTGGGTTGATCTTGATCACAGATTTGGAGTTGGTAATGCTTATCGTTTGTCCAATCTCCAGGAAGAAATCTATGCTACAAAACAAGATACAATGTCAGTTGTTCAATATTTTACAAAATTAAAAGGTCTGTGGGATCAACTGGTGATTTTAAGGCCTACTCCACCCTGTACATGTGATGCTTTACCAGTTTATAGAGAACAAAATGAAACTGACAGGGTTATTAGGTTTCTTAAAGGTCTTAATGATGTATTTAGCAATGTGAGATCACAAGTCTTGATGGCAAAACCGATCCCAGATCTTGCTACTGTGTTTAACATGGCACTTCAGCGTGAAAGTCAGCTGAATTATGCAGACACGGGAAAAAATAAGACTATCTTGAATGCTCAAGTCATAAGAATCAAGACAGATGGTCAAGATCCTGCAATTCTGTTTTCACAGAGTAACGGCTCATATGGTAGAGGCAATAATAGAGGAACTGGTAGACGTTTTTCTGGAAATTACAAAAGACCACAGTGCACATATTGTGGTAAAGAGGGCCACACTATTGATAAGTGCTACAAAAAGTATGGCTTCCCCAATGGTTTAAAAGGCAGAGGAAGAGGGAAAATTCAAGCCAATAATGTCAACTTTGATCAAGGCTTTATTCCATAATCAGAAAGTTCAGATATGGATTCACAACAGCAAGAGTCAGTACAAGCTACTAACATGATTACTAAATCTCAGTATGAGTAGATCATGAGCATGTTAAGACATGTACAGATTGCAGACCATTCTGAATCAACACAACCAGTGGCACTTACTGCAAATGTTCATCCCACAACTGCTTCATCAGGTACTATCTATGACTGGATAGTAGATTCAGGTGCTACTGATCATGTAATCTATTCCACATCCTTGATGACTAATCCTAAACCAGTCACTAATCTGAGTGTTACTTTACCTAATGGTGAACAAACACCTGTCACACACATAGGACAAGTAAAGATTAATAAGAATCTCATTTTAGAAAATGTTCTGTGTGTCCCAAAATTCAATTATAACTTGATGTCTGTTAGAAGATTAACCAATAATGACAAATATTCTATGTTTTTTGGAGCTAATGGTTGCATTGTGCAGGACAATGTCTTGAAGAGAATGATTGGTTCAGCTAATTTGGTGAAAGGACTATACATTTTACAAGTTGATTCTACTGTTTCATCTGTTGTTTGTCGGTCTGCTGTGTTACCTGATTCCTTGTTATGGCACTACAGGCTTGGCCATCCCTCTAGACAAAGATTACAAGTTTTACACAAGTCTATTCCTGCTATCCAATCTTGTTTAGATTCTGATTGTCATGTTTGTCCTTTAGCAAAACAGAAAAGACATAGTTTCCCTAATAGCATTTCTGTTACAAATAATGTTTTTGATTTACTACATGTTGACATATGGGGTCCAAATACTTTATGTACATACAATGGTGAATATTATATTTTGATTATTGTTGATGATCACTCTAGATTTATTTGGGCACATTTAATGAAAGCAAAATCAAACAAGATCTTTACTGCAAATTTTTTGTAACACTGTCCTTACTCAGTTTAATAAACAAGTCAAAAGAATAAGATCTGATAATGGCCTTGAATTCAAAATGAGTGATTATTATGCACAAAATGGTATTATTCATGAAACATCATGTGTACACACACCACAACAAAATGGTGTGGTGGAAAGAAAACATCAGCACTTGTTAAATGTAGCAAGAGCACTTAGATTCCAATTTGGATTTCCAGTGTCTTACTGGGGTTTGTGTGTCAAACATGCTGTCATGTTAATCAATATCACACCAACACCCTTGCTACAAGAGCAAACACCATATTCTATATTGTATGATAGACAACCTAACTATACTGATTTAAAGGTGTTTGGCTGTTTGGCATATGCAACTACAATTGCACAGGGAAGAAACAAGTTTGACAGCTGTTGGGGAGATTTTGCATCATTAAAACAAAAGAAAATTTATAAAACCTATACTACCATGCAAAACTACCTCCTAACCGGCCGAATACCGGGTAGTTGCTAGTAAAGTTGGATAAGTACGGGTATCGATCCTCAGGGAAAAGGGATGTTGAATCTAATCTAATTAATTCTTCTTTATTAACTAAACCTAAACCTAAACTAGAACGGAAAAATAACTGGACGGAGGATTGTTAATCCAAAGCCAGGAAATATAGTTGCGGACAAAATAAATAAAACTACATCTACGAAAACAGTAAAACTAACTATCAACTGACCAACCATAAACAAACCATGATCAACCTATTTCCAACAACCATCACCCCACCAAAGGAAATAAGATAGACAAATATTTATTCACAAGTTATCTTGGATTATTATCTTATCTAAAGAAGCGTTTCCTCTTCCGATTTATCACGCCATTAATTAGTTTACCTTCCGGTCTTAACTAATATCGATACAAATCAAAGATATGGATTGAATCCTAACCTAACAACATTATCCCTCAACTTCCGTTTGTTGGAATAATTATTGTCAATCTCCCTCACGATAATCTAATGAATCTATTAACTTCCGTTATCTAAATTCGATTAACATGCGGCATAAAAACATGAAAGAGAACAAGAACAACATAATGAATTAAACACATGAAAAATCCTATCTTTCCGGTAACGGTGATATCCCTCAATTCAAATATAAGATAATCTTGCATCGAATTAATCAAATTGTGATCCTCTCGTAAATCTAGATATTTAACCTACGAACTTCCGTTATGTATAGATTAAAGATCTACTCTTTCCTATGGTGATCTAAAATACACCGACTTCCGTCACACGGTAGCATCAAATCATACAATCATCTTTCGATTTAAAATTGCAAGATACGAATAAACAAAGGAAAGAAACAATTTGAATTAAAACTTACAAAACATCCATCGAAAAAGAATTAAAGTTGCAGCTGGAAAGAGGGGGCTTCAAGGCTCATCCATGGCTGCTCAACTTCATCATCACTCGAACAAGAAGAAAGAAAAACGAACTAACTACCTAATCTAACTAACCTCCGGCCGACCAAGCATGGAGCTTGGCCGGCCGGGCTGCTCTCTGCTCGAAATTTAGGGTTCAAGAGAAGCTGGGGCATATTTGATAATGATTAGGGTCGAAGAGAGCTGCTGTATTTATAGAAAATCAGAGGCGGTTGCTACAGTAACGGTGCCGGACGCCCGTTTGAAGATCCGGACGCCCGTCCACTATTTTCAGCAACAGCATCCAAACTTGTAACGCTCATATCTCGGGCCTCGTAAGTCGGAATGGAGTGATTCAAAATCCTGTAGAATCCTCTCTTCAAGCCCTACAACTCTTCTCTTGAGGTCCAGAGTAAAATCGGTTGTTATCATATCAAGAACAGCGTTGCAAGGTCGTCACTACTCGGAATCCTGATTTTCCGACATTTATCTTGCTTGATTTCTTTCCTTATATCTTTCAATCTTCCATAACTTTGATTGATCCTTTCCAATCACGAATTTGGCTCTCTAAAATCCTCTCTCCCATCATCAATGAGTATCTACAACAATAGGAAAACATACCAAAGCGTAACGTATTTCCAAAATAACATAAAATCATCAATTACGCACATAAATCGTTACGTTTTGAGATTTAACTATTAAAAACATCATTTACTCAATATTTCAATATAAAGCCCTATTTCTATGAAAATAATACATATACGGGGGAAATTGATATAAAATATATCGTTAAAAACACTATAAATTCACCCTAAACAACAGCAGAAGTGGAAAGTGTGCCTATATAGGCAATCCACCACATACAAAAGGCTACACCTTACTTGACCTAAAAACCAGGGAGTTTTTCACATCTAGGGATGTGATTTTTCATGAACACACTTTCCCATTTTTGACTAGAGATTATATTCCTAACAATGAATCTGTTTTACCTGTTCCCAGTTTTTCAAATATACACTATGATATCTGGATTCAAATAGTCTGGTTGAAGACTCAAATTCCCATCCTGGAGATGAACCACATACAGATGAATCTTTATATGCTGGAGATGCAGGTGATGCAGATTATGAAGCATCTCAGTCACTACATGTTCCTACTTCTAATCAAGGATTAAGGAGATCCACCAGAGAAGAAAATTACCTGCTCATTTACAAGACTTTCACACAGTCATAGCAACAACTACAACACCTCATACTATTGACAAAGTCCTATCTTATGATAATCTCTCAGAATCCCACAAAGCTTTTTCATGCAATTTATCAAATGATCAAGAACCTAAAACATATGCTGAAGCTGCTACAGATGAGAATTGGCAAAAAGCTATGCAAGAAGAGCTTGCAGCATTACACAAGACAAATACTTGGACCATTGTTACTTTACCAAAAGATAAAAGACCAATAGGGTGCAAGTGGGTATACAGGATCAAAAGAAAGGCAGATGGTACTATTGATAGATATAAAGCAAGACTTGTGGCCAAAGGATATACACAAACAGAGGGGATAGACTTTCTGGAAACTTTTTCTCCAGTGGCAAAGATGTCTACAATAAGATTGTTTCTAAGTTTGGCATCCTTAAACAAGTGGCACCTACATCAAATGGATGTTAATACAGCATTCCTTCATGGAGACCTAGATAAGGAAGTTTACATGAGGCCTCCACCTGGCCTTCCTGTTACCAGCAAAAATCAAGTATGCAAGCTCATCAAATCTCTATATGGTTTGAGACAAGCCAGCAAGCAATGGAATGCCAAACTGACTGAAGCACTGACACAAGCAGGTTACATTCAATCCAAGTATGATCACTGCTTGTTTACAAAAGGGCAGGGTCCTACTTTTATTGCTTTCTTAGTCTATGTTGATGACATAGTAGTTGCAAGTTCAAATCTTTCAGAAATTCAACAACTTAAGGATCTTTTACATAAAGCATTCACCATCAAAGATTTAGGTCAACTAAAGTATTTTCTAGGGTATGAAATTGCAAGATCAGATTCTGGAATACTTATGAATCAGAGGAAGTACTGCTTGGACCTTCTGTCAGAATTTGGCTATTTAGGAGCAAAACCTTCAAACATTCCCATGGATCCTAAGAAAAAACTGGAACCAAAAGATTCTCCATTTCTGGCTGACAACAAATATTACAGAAGCCTAGTTGGTAAACTTTTGTACCTCAACAACACCAGACCAGATATTGCATTTCCTGTCCAACAATTGAGTCAGTTCTTAGACAAGCCTACAGAAAACCATCTAGCTGCTGCTCACAAATTACTAAGATTCCTCAAAACAGCCCCAGGCCAAGCATTTTTTTCCCATCTCATGGAAGTCCTACACTCAAAGCCTTCAATGATTCAGATTGGGCAGGTTGTACTACAACTAGAAGATCAATCAGTGGCTACACAGTCTTCCTAGGCAACTCCTTGATTTTATGGAAAAGTAAGAAAAAAACTACTGTCAGCAGAAGTAGTTCAGAGGCAGAATATAGAGCAATGGCTCTTACAGAATGTGAGATTCAGTGGCTTATCTATCTTCTATCAGATTTTCACATCAAACACATACAGCTTGTTCCTCTATTCTGTGACAACAAGAGTGCCACATACATTATGGAAAATCCTGTTTTCCATGAGAGAACTAAACATATTGAGATTGATTGCCATTATGTAAGGGAAAAATTTCAAGAAAAGATCCTAATACCAATGCCAGTAATAAGTGAAGACAATTTGGCAGACATTCTAACCAAACCTGTTGAAAAAGCTGTTTTTACCATATTATGGCCTAGATACCCTACCAAGAACATATTCCAGCCTACAAAATAATCCAATCGAGCTGATTCCAAGCTGCAGTTAACTCTAACTCCAGCTTGAGGGGGGGTGTTACAGTTAATAATCCAATCGAGCTGATTCCAAGTTGCAAGCTGAATTCTCACTTAGTCATTTCGTCGAACACCTAGACTTGGAGTTAGTTAAGTTTGTTAGGTTTGTTGTAACAGCCTCAACTGACAATCAGGCAGTTGATTAGTACCTAGGGATCTATATATAGTTCATTTGTAGTAGTAGAAGGTATCAATTGTATCATTTTCTTAAGTGAATCAATAAAATCGTTTTCCCGCTTTTTCTGTTTTTTCAAATCTTCAAATGCAGTTCTTGTTTCTTTCTTAGTTTTCTGAGTTTCAATCTCAGTTTCAACAGAATCTAACATGAATTTTACGAAAGCATAACCTAAACATGATCAAACCAAGATCTTAAGAAAAGATAAGTCTGTTTACCTTCTGAAGAGGATTCTAGATTCGAAACAACTTCTACAATCGGATCAACTTTGAACTCAGGAATATGATCTGCAAAACACCAACAGAACAATCATAACTCATGGCTGATGCTAGGAAGCTCGTTGCGGTGGGGTCAGACCACACTAAGGCAAGACTACCAAAACCCAAAAAAACATAAACACTAAACTTATAACAACCAAGTTGTTGAACAACCATAACTTGCGGTGGTGGGATGCTTGAAACTCAAAAAACCGAAGAAAAACTCGAAGCTTTGGAAAACAAATGCCTTAGGACGATTTGGAGTCTTTTTATACACTCGCCAGCCTTAATGTTGGTTTTCCTTGCTTAGAGCCAAAATAAACTTAAAAAAATAAAAATAAAAATAAAATAAAATAAAAAAGCTTATTTCGAAAAGACTAAAGTGTCTTACAAAAAGATGATAGATTTTACACTTACTATTCTACCAAAGATTCAAAGGCGTGTTTAGATGTATAATATCAAATCTAATAATATGACATCACATTTAAAATTGACATTCTCAAAATCGATTTTAAATTACATAATAAGCTTTCAAGTATTATGGAGTTGTTTGTATGATTTTAAATCGATTTTAAAAATGTCAAATGACTTAAACGCAATGTGATAAGGAAGTTATTGTATGGTGAGAAAATTTAAGGGTGAAATAACGGGTGAAACGATCAGAACCACACAGTTTAAATACAGAATAAAACTGTGTGGTGTGGGGCTGCCACACGGTGTCTCCGCACCGTATGAAGACATCACACAATAATCTCCCAATGTGATACCACAATAAAAGTTGATGATGTCACTAGATGCAGTAAAATTCAAATGCCTACCGCAGTGCCATGATCCCAATGTGGAGGGGGAATCGATTTGGTAGAAAGATGTATTTCATCGTGGCAAATTGCATTCGTTTAGAAGAATTATTGAACCAAAGAAAAAATTAAACAATAATAACAATATTAGTTTGTTTGTATAATGATCATCAACAAATTGACACTGGGGTTAGTTGGTAAAATGATCACTTTGATAAGCTAATGCGAGGCTGTCCACTATAAATCATAGCCGTAGAGAACATGCTAGACACTTCATAACCCCATTATTAAACAACCCACTAATTAACTGCTGTCAACAACAACAACTATATAATGCATTAATTTGTGCCACTAAAAGAAATAATACTAATAAATTAATACTCCCTCTCAACCAACGGGCTGCCCGAAAACCACAAACCTCTTTCTAACTTGTAAACGATAATAAGAATTATATATATTCCGCATAAAATAGTAGATGCCTAGATAAAAAATTGCGCCGATTATATTCATGCATGATTACAATATTTATAGGTCAATAAAAAGAATATGTCATTCACATAAAATAACATATAAATAGATAAGAGATTGCATTGACTTTTTTTTTTTATTTTTTTCACAGGAAGAGATTGCATTGACTTATATGATATTTGTTTATAAGGACTAATTTGAATATTTAATAGGCAGTTATGATACTAAAAAAATCTTATTTATTTATAATGACATAAAATTAGTAACTAGACAAAATTATCCTTAATTTCTTTTTTTTATTCTGGAAGCTAATAAAGTTTTTTTTTTTCAAATTTTTTTTTCTGGACGACTTAAAATGTTTGTTTGTTTGTTTTTTTTTTTTAGACACTTAAAAAGTGTTTTTTCTGGATGCTAAAGAGACACCGCGATGCCTCGAAGGTACGTGGTCAATGCATCGCGGTGTCTCTGTATCGGGGGTGATCACTGCATCGCGGTGGTCAATGTATCGTGGTGGTCAATGCATCGCGATGATCACTGCATCAGAGGTGGTCAATGAATCGCGGTGGTGAATACGTCGTAGTGTCATCGCGGTGTCTCTACATCGGGGATGGTCACTGCATCGTGGTGGTCAATGGATCGGGGGTGGTCAATGCATCGCGGTGGTCACTGCATTGGAGGTGGTCACTACATCGGGATGGTTACTGCATCGCAGTGGTCAATGCATCGCGGTAGTCAATGAATTGCGGTGGTCAATGCATTGGGGTGGTCACTGCATCGCGGTTGTCAGTGCATCGCGGTGTCAATGCATCGGGAGTGGTCAATGCATCGCGGTGTCACTATATCGCGGTTGTAAGTACATCGCGGTGTCTTCGCATCGAGGTGTCTCTGCATCGCGGCGTCTCTGTATCGGGGGTGGTCACTGCATCGCGGTGTCTCTGCATCGGGGGTAGTCATTGCATCGGCGGTGGCCACTGCATTGGGGTAGTCAATGGACCTGGGGTGGTCAATATATCGTGGTGTCACTTCATCGAAGCGTCTCTGCATCGCGGCGTCTTTGCATCGGGTGTGTCACTGCATAGTGGTGGTCAATGCATCGAGGTGGTCACCGGAAAAAAAAACATTTTTTTCTACCAAAAAAATAATAAATAAAATAAAAATTTACGTCCAGAATTATAATAAAAAGAAAACTTTTTTAGTCCAAAAAAAGAAAATTGTGTCCTTATAACCAAATAAGATTCATTAGTGTCCTATCTGCCTAATTAAATGTAATATGTGTCATTTTAGGCATTTGCCCTTTTAATTATATTCATCGCATTATTACAATATTTGTAGAACAATAACCATATATTTTCTTTAACAAAAATAGCGATAGAGATCTATTTCAATAAATGAAAAATACTGCCAAATCAATTTTTTTTTGGATGCTCCAAATCAATTCTGAGAAACCGTTTCCTATCATTATGTAAAACAAAACAAAAAAAATTGAGAAGATTATGTAAAACAATTGATTGCCATTATTTCTAAAGCAAAAATTAAGTACTATCTCTGTCCACGGGCGGATCCACCCACAAGGTAGGGAGACTCGCCCCTTCTCGGATTCGAAAAATACATTATTATATATGTTGTGTATTTATTTTGCTTTTTTCATTTTTTTTAAAATAAATTATTTTATAAAAAGTGTCAATTTAAAGAAACAATGCATCGTTTAGTTCATATTTTCAATAATTATACCCCTACCATATCTTTTAAGGTTTGTATAGTCTTTTCATATTTCAAAATAAGTATTTATTATTAAATAGGGATATACTCTTTCTGTCCAATTTTATTTGTTCACGTTTCCATTTTAGTTTGTTACACAATAAATGTCTAATTTGTGCATTTATTGTCAAATTTTTTGAAATGTCATTCATTCTTTACAATATTTACAATAAAAAGTGTGTATAATTAAATCCTCCATCAACTACTTAGAAGACGTATTATTTATCGAGATTCAAAGTATTAAGTACAATTTTCTTAATGTGTGTGAAAAGTGAAACAACACAAACAAAATGTGACGGAATGAATAACTACAAAAAAACAAAAAAAAATACATCAATTATTTTCTTAATTTATATACCACAAAAATAAAAATAAAAAAAGTACTTTTGTGTGGGACGTACGAAATTATCGAAGCTAGTACGAAGGTAGTACGAAATTATGGGCATAATAATCACCGTTTACTCTCCCCTCTTCTCTGCCCGTTGAACTATATATACGGCTGGCCAACAGTCATCGACAACGCCCATTTCAATTCCCTATATTCGCTCATATTCATCCCTTTCTCTTCTCCATTTGTTATATATTCCTCCAAGAATATTACATTCTAAATCATCTCCAAGCTAAATCATCTCCAAGCATACCTAATTAACTCTAAGATGGAAGCAATGAAGATGAAGATGTTTGTTGCCGTTATCATGGTGGCGTTTTTGTCCTCCTCCGTTCAGATGGTGTCCGCTCATGAGGGCCATTCTCATGCCCCTGCTCCAGCTCCGGCCGGATCCGCCGCCACCACCACCACCTTTGCACCTGCAATTGTGGCTTCCTTTGCAGCTGCTGCTTTTGCCTTTCTCTATTGAAGGATCATCATCGACAGCGATCGCCGCCCCGATCAACATGCATCCAATTTGTTTGGAGACGACACCTTTTGAATTTTTATTTATTTTGTTCCGGATATTAATTTGATCTTATTTTTATTTTCTACTCTTTTTTTTTTCTAAACAATATATTATGCATCCATTGTTATGTAACTAATAACATCTTCCTTCCTTTTTCTTTTACCTATTTTTCTAATTCTTGTTGTATTATTATTGGACATATTTGTCTTCCCTTTGTTCTACGATAATATGGAATCGAATTTGGTGACATGTTCTAATATTTCCGACGACTCAAATCGAATCTTATTATATATTTTCAAGGAAAAAACTGTCAATTGACCCGCATTTATCCAATTGACCCGATCCAAACCCGATTTTCCCAAAAGAAAAAAAAAACTAAAAACAAAATAACCCGCATCATCCTTACGTTTTCTCGCTGCGGCAAGAACTTCCTCAAACCACTACTTCACATCACAGAAAACTGCCCACGTTCTCTCTGCTATTACGCACCTCAAATAACCCCCACGATTACGCTTCTACTCATCGGAAAAAAACCCACCATTCTCTTTCCTCACAACCATGTCCCCATATCTCCCTAGGAATGATCGTCCCGGAAAGAAATTTACGAGAGGTATACAATCGTCCATGATGGAGATGTGTTTGAAGATAATTTCATCAGGCTTCTATATCCCACTTCAGCTAATACCGAGTACATATAAAAAGACGATGGGCAATGCACACTTCGATCTATCGGGTTTCATTCCTTTTTTTTTTTTTTTTTTTTTTGCGGTTCGAATTTCTCACTGTAAAATGAAATTATCGTTTCTTATTTCATCCGATTACGTGTTAGAGTCCCGCCGATGCAGATGTTTGTGAAGATAATTTCAGGCTTCCATTCGAGTTTACTGAAGACCTACAGTTTTTTCGTCGTCAATCGGGAAATCAAGAGAGCTGGAATGCGCAGTGTGTGGACTTTCATTTCGTGTTTTTGTGAAATTGTCACTGCACTGGTGAGGTTTTTTTTTCTTCGTTATATGAGTTTTTGACATAATTACATAGATGGGGTGTTGAAAGAGAAATCGAGTGCTATGAACAATGGTGATATCTTAATTGACATAGGTTATCCGGCTCTACAACGGGTGGTAAAATCGTGGCTGGTAATTCTGCATTTCGGAAACCCATAACTATTTTGTATAACATATACTTTTCAAAAGCTTACTTTTTGGTACTTGAGGAGTAGTTGCAGGGCAATTTACATCTTCATGTTTCATTTACAGTATTTGGTTAAATTGGTGTGACATTTAAGTTTTTTTTTTCCAGTTCATTGATCAAACATATAAATCATTGTGAAAGGTTTGAGATGAACCCATGCTCTGTTGCTGATATCTGAGTCAAGTATTGCATTTGGTTGGAATGAGCCACATAAAAAAAGAAGAGTAGCAGCAGGTCATCTTAATATCACAAGGATGTCATTTTTTTTCCACTCACATTTTACTTTTTCCCTTTAGTTGTTTAATTTTGTTGGATGCAAAACAAATCTCTACTCATTTTCTTGGACAATGCCAACAAAAACTCTACTGATGTTGTTGGACATTGCCAAAATCAGTAGTTAAGGTGACGATGTCCAAAACAAAATCTCTACTGATTTTTTCCACTCAGATTTTGCTTTTTACCTTTAGTTTTGCATCCAACAAATCTACACTGATTCATGAAAAGTCTCGAAAACCGCATTGATGAATTATGTTGTCTTCTTCCACAGTTTTAATAACTTCTCTTTTGGTGGAAACGACAGGATTTAAAGTCGGAAATGAATCACATGCTAAATCCCAGAGCTGCATCCCCAGAAGGATCATCGATCAACATTACGGTACTGAAGATTCTAAGCAATTACCTTTACTTCAATAGATGTCTTTTACCGGGAGACAGGAAGTAACAAGAAGTAGAAGTGTAGAACAAATATATGGTCATTTGACTCATTTCTGTGATGCCTGTGTTGTGATAAAATTGCTTACATGTACATTTGTGTAGTTCCATGTGAATTATAATTATAAATACTGAATGCGTGAGATGTATCTTTGTTTTTCAGGTTGAAACCAAGTCCAGAACAGTTTAATATTCAAAGGTTTGACAATGTACTATTTCTTTCTTAACTTCATTTTTCTAGACATTTTTTGCCCCGTTCTCTAAATATTTTCACTTTTCGATTCTTAACGGCTGAAAGTCTCCATTAGTTCATTTGTTTGGGGTTATGGTTGGCTTTTGCTTGATGGACAATTCAGTTTTTTTCAACATGAAGCTGTAGGTAATCTGTTTCTTGGTTTGGTGGTGTAGATGCATGTTTGGAGTAGATAATACTAGGAAGTTAATGATGTCATTGTTTGGTATTAAATCATTTCATGTGAGCACTAAACAATATATATTTTTATGGATCTTAAGGCTAAAAGCTGAGCTGCCTTTAATAAGGATAATAGACACCGTTGAAGATATCATGAAGAGCATCCATTAATTAGATGATGTATTTTGTATATCGTATTGTTTATCTTGACAGTATTTGGATTTTGAGGGAAATACTATGTGTTGGTATGAGCTGCTGTCTTTCAGAGCTGATTAAGGCGACAGGTCAAGGGATGACGGTTAAACTGAATACAAAATCACTAAACTGAAATCATGTCCACAAATTCATGCAACGATTATCTATATGTCAGGTCAAGATTTGAACTTAGGGTCCAGGTAGTGCGGGTTAGTGAAGTTAGTGTGGTTAAAATCATCATCCATAACTGCAATATGATGGAATCTAATGGATTGGTTTCCGTGAACTTTGAAATACTATTAGAACGTACTACCCAATCTGTTTGTATCTGCCCACATTGGAAAGCCATAGTTTTCATTTGTAGGTAGCATGTTTCGACTGGGGTGAAGTCGTAACAAGGTAGCCGTAGGGGAACCTGTGGCTGGAGTGAATCCTTCGCGATGGAAATTCAGGGGTGGTGTGGAGTGCTGTATCAGTATTGTATATCACATGTTAGCAGATTAGATTGAGATTTTGCAACCTTTCACATGTCTACGAGTGACGGTGTGCTAAAACACGAAACCTATTTTGTGTTTTTTTGTATAAATGACATCCATATGGATGTCGGGGCGGTGCAATAGACTTTTTACCCGAAAATCCCTCATTTTTTCGCACTTCCACCTCCCTCTCACTGTCCATTTTCCAACTGATTATGCATATTATTTTTTGACTAATAGAGCATTTCGATACATAGGAATTTTGTATTTATGAAGACATCAAGCGTAGACAGACGGTATTTTCATTGATCAATAAGTCATGTTGCTGAACCACAACACGAAATAGGCGGGTATTCTTATCGATCCCCAATATTTTCCTGCGTAAAATTTCTTATCGTGGTGGAGTATTTGTAAACTTCAAAAGGATTTTCGATGGGGATTCACATAATCATGCGGATTCACTTTATTAGGATCATATTTACGGTCATTTGTAGTGCCTATTTGTGCAATGGTCTTATTTAGATATTTTGTGCTTGGAATGATGTGTTAATTTTGGTTTAGAAATTTTCTAACTGCCATCTCTATCAATACGCAAATGCAGAACAGAGCAAAAAGGAATCTTCTATTTATTTCCATATTCAACATCAACTACATCACATGTCTTTTCCCTGAAAAGTATTTTAATGGATGAGTTTGTTCCGGCCTTAAGTGAAGATCAATAAGCTAATGAGAGTTGATGTCGAGTTACACAGATTTATTGACTAAATGGAGAAAGGTACGTTGTGCGTATGACTTTATGTGGTAAACCTTTAATATGAATGTACTAATCAAGCATTTTGTCCTGTACTTTCAGGTATTTCATTAAAGGTGATGTGCTAAGGCCCTACATATGTATATCTACCATTTGCCCTTGAATTATATCAACACTTGATGTGCTTGGAATCGATAAAATGTGAGGTGTAAAGAAGTTTAGTTGTGGTACACTGTTGTTGAGGTACGTTGATTTTTTATTTTATTTTTGACGTTAACATTGGTACTGCATTGTTTAACCTTCCTATTATCTTTGTTGCGAAAATCGGTGCTTCATTTGTATCTTTTCAAGCAGAGTAGGATGAAAGTTTGGTTTCATTGACACTGTTCATCGATTTTGATGGAGGTATGATGTAATTTTCTTCAATTTTGTGTCCATGTACATATGATTCCATGTTTTTCTACTACACATGGTTTCCAAGCTTCATTATGATTGTTTGTCTGTCTGTTTGTCTCATCACTTTCTTGCGTTCCGTAGGAGTTACACATTTGGGATCTTGGGGATAAATTTGTGTTGTTGTTGATGTAGTGGGAAGAGGATGGTTAATCAAGGACAGGAGGTTTCAGTCAGGCGAAGAAGGAGGTTGCATAGAAGACTCCTGTTGACCATGCATAGAAGACTCATGTCGACTTTTTAAATTTAACGTTCTCCGTGCATCGCACGGGTTTCCTACTTGTATTTTTATAAACAAGTGGATCAATTTAAATTGTTCTCGAATTCGTATATGAGTTTTCAATTTAAAATAGTACAGTATTCTCAATTCATGGAAGTTTTAAAAATTTAAGCCGGATGTGACTTTTGTAAAAAACTGGGTTTACCGAGTCTGCATAGTTTTTTTTTTTTTTTTGTTTTTTTTTTTAGCATAGAGTCTCACAAATGTTAATTTCAAAATAATTTAAATTATCACGTGATAATAATAATGATAATAATAATTTGTCATTTCAGTTTGTTATTATATAAAATTCTAATTAAATAGTTTGTTATTTTAAATTAACTTAACATTACACAATGAAATATGGGCAATGTTAATGGCACCACATCCAATATTCTCGGACATCACATCTGTGTAAAATTCAACTTTTTAAAGGTCGAAATGTATTATTTCAACTCCCGAAAAGTCGAAATGTGTTATTTCGACCAATAAAAAGTCAAATTTTACCCATATGTGGTGCCCGAGTATATTGGGTGTGGTGCCATTAACATTGCCCATATTTTATTGTGTAATGTTAAGTTAATTTAAATCAAGTCGAATCATTTTGATGTGAACCGACCTCAATCTATTCACGAATAGCTTAATTCGCTCACATCCCTATCTGTCGTACAATTATAGAGCTATCGAACTGAATTGAATTTGGCTTTATTTATTTTTACTCAATAAAAATTTAAATTAAATATAGTAAAGAAAAACTATGAATCAACATTTAATATAGTTATTAAGAAGCCCTAATGGTTGAAACGAATTTGATGATTTTATTATCATTTCAGAATTTTATCGTTTTTAACTATTTCGTCCACCAAATTGTGTCATTGTCCATATCTTTTCAATCTTCATTCCTTCCTCTAGTTGCGAAAATTCCGCGATCCCTCCCACTCCCACTCCCACCCCCACCCACCGAAATATCTCTCTAATACTTTTGAAAATCAGCGGTTTCACTGATGATTTCTTTCCATAAAAATCAACTGATCTTTCTCCATTGAGAAAGAAAAAAAAAATTATCGATTTGTCATTCTGCTATATATGCTATAATAATAAATTATGTATTGATCTCTCGTTTTTATGCGTTGCAAAGAAAACTAGAAGGGATTGTTGAATTGGTGGCCACATTGCTTAATCGGTTTGACGGTGAGTACTCCTAAATCTAATTATAATCATTAATCTGTTTTTTTTTTTTTTTTTTTGGGTTGTTGAAAACAATCTCTCTGAATTTGATTGTAATGTAGTTTCATTTTTTCAGGGGACAAGTGACAATGACGAATGATGATTCTACAGGAATAGATTTAGATTGGAAAAATGCTAAAGTACTGAAGTTTTTCATTGATTTATGTTTGGATGAACGCAACAAACGGGGTTTGAGTGGAAGCTCTTTGAAAAATGATTCTTGGGAAAGAATACGAGAAGAATTCAAAGAGAAAATGAGTCTAGACTTGACCAAGAAACAAATGAAACTTCAATGGGACTACATGAAAAGAAAGTATGAAAACTGGGTAACCATTGTAGGTATTACAGAAAACAAAAATTATGATCCCGTTACTAAAAAGATAAATTGGACTGATGAGAAATGGGAAGAGGAAATTAAGGTACTCTTTAAGGAATTCTTTTTCCAAATATTACTTTTTACTATGTTTTTTAATCATTTTTTTTTTAAAAACACAGTGGAATGCAGATGCGGAACAATTTAGATATAAACCCTTGGAATACAATGAAGAAATGAAAGCTTTATTCGATGGTATCATCGCTACTGGCAAATACGCATGGGGACCATCAAAGGAAGGATTTCCTGAGGATTCAATTGATGATGTGAGAATCAAGCGAAAAGTTAAGAAGCGAAAAAGGCGTAGCGATTATGATAAGGTCGATGATGAAATTGAGAGACGGTTGTTAGCTGCTATTGAAAAAACTCTAGTGAATTCAGAAGGTCGTCCAAGTATTGAGGAATGTAATAAATTGTTGGATGAAATGCAGACTTTAGAGATAACAGACCCTTTATACATTGCAGCAACTTGTATCTTTTGTGAAAGTAAAGGTTACAGGGTGCAATGGATTAAAATGTGTGACAAGACAGAAGAGATCAGAATAAGATGGATTTCGATGCTTGCGCGGAGATTTAAATTTATTTAGGGTCTCATTTGTGACTTGTATGTTTCATTTTTTTTTTTTTTTTTTTTTTTTCAATTTCAATTTATTTAGAGACGTAGGTGTTTATTTTAGTGCTCAGGTGTTGTTGCTGCTGTTGTTGTTGTTTTTTAGTTTAGATGATTTATATTTATTTCTTTGCATAAATGTTTTTTTATTGTGATGTTTTCTTTTGTATAGTTTGTAGGATATTTCTTTATAAAACGACTGTTGTAGATCTTAATGATAATTTGAATATCTTTGTAATATAGATGTTTGATTCATTAGTAAATAGACGTTGTTCTGAGAAGATTCATGGTTTGATGTAGACATAAGAACGTTGCTTGTTACAGTAGCTTTATGTCCATCTCGCAAAACCTCGACTGCAACAATTCTGACATACCGATAGCATTAAATGCTTGTTTAGTGCTTTTGCTTCCTCTTTAATTTGAACGTTACATTTGTCTTTTCTGAGTTTTCTAAAACTTAAACATCACAAGATATCGTTGTTTTGATCTTTCAGATCTGAACAATTCTTCTTATATAAAATGAATTTATCTATTGGATCTGAATCTTTCTATCTACTTTTACTTTTGTTTTAGTCTTTAGCATATTCTTCATCATATCGGCTTACCTAGCTCTTCAATCAAGTCTGACTCTTCAGGTCTGATCCTTCTCAACTAAACTTTGTCGTCTGAATCCGCTTCAACATTTTATTCTTCTGAATTTATCACATCTGATTTATCCTCCAGTTATGAAACTTGATCTTTATATATGTTGAGATCATAGTGTTCCGTATTTGTCTTGGTATCATCACATAAATATACTTTAAGCTATCAAATACTTCCTTGAAGTAATGTTTTTAAGTTGATTTTTTTTTTGAGGAATTTAAGTTGATTTCTTTTGATCTCTAAGTCTTATAATCTTCTCTTCTGAGTCTGATCACAGTTTCAATCTTTAGTCTTCGAATCTTCTTTCAAGTCTTTTATCTATCAGGTTTTTATCATAGGTGGTTTGGCCATATCTAAACTAAACTTATCAACATTACTTACTCCTTCCGGTGTTTTGTAATTGTCATTTTTGAGAATTTTATTATTAGTAATATATGTCATATTGGATTACCAATATATCATTTATTATTTCTTCTCACTTATACCCTCACATTAATTACAAGATTTAAACAAAGTCACACCCTTCAAATAATAAAAAATACATTTCCAATGCATAAAAAAGACCAAAGGTCATTTTAGAACTCCAATGATACTACTATCAATGTATATTTACATTTTCAATATAGTGTATTTAGTGATTGCAAATATATTCAAAGGATTAAAGAAGAACAATGTCATTTCATACTATATTCCAGACACATTAATCATTTTCATAGTTTGTGTCCACACACAAAGTGACTAATAAAAAAAAGTGAGGGAGTATTTTTCTAGTTTGCACACACACACACACACACACACACACACACACACACACACACATATATATATATATATATATATATATATATATATATATATATATATATATATATATATATATATTTCTTGAAGTCTTTATTAAATCAGCTCTCAGGCCATTCCCACATATATCATGTAGTGTTTCAAGATTCCCACTACTTTGATTCAGGAACCGGAAAAGGTGATCAGGAGTTTCTTTTGGGGCAACACAGAGACGAGACGGCGGATTCATTGGAAGAGTTGGGATGCATGTTGTCTGCCGAAGAATCTGGGTGGACTGGGTTTCCGGGACCTAGAATGTTTTAATTTAGCCCAATTGGCCAAACAGTTGTGGCGGATCATGTACAATCCAGGGTCGTTGGCGGCCCATGTACTTCACATGAAATATTTTGAGGAGAGTACTATCTTGTCGGCCGGATTGGGTTCCCGGATGTCGTTTATGTGGCGTAGTATTCTGGAGGGCAGAGACTTGTTGCTCAGCAGGCTGTTGTGTCATAATACTGTCAGCAGGCTGCGGTGTCTTAATACCATCAACAGAGTATATTAGCTGACTGCACTCAGCATTCCTTTCAGTCTCTATACTGTAACAGACATGTTGGTAATTCGGGGCAGAACAATTAAGAATGATGCAGATAGTGAAACATTTGATTTGAACCAAAGATGTAAAAATTTGATATGCAATTATTGTAAAAAGATTGGGCATGTAAATTTAATTGCTTTCGACTTAAGAATAAAGAAAAACGTAAAGAAAAGAAAGAGCATTGGAAAATAGTCTGCTCAGGTTAAATTATAGAAGTTGAAAGTGATGGAGAGATTTTCTTTGATGATGATGAATTAAGGTCTATCAATGAATGGATTTTGGATTCTGGTTGACATCTGGAGACGTTTTAGCCGCGTGTTTTGCGGATGTTAATTAATAAAACTCTTTGTTTTCTCAAAAATTAAAAAAATAAAATAATATATATATATATATATATATATATATTAAAAAAAGTGATTCACGGGGAAAAAAAAAACATGAATTAAAATAGAATGATAAACTGACGATGAAGGCGAATAGGGTGTGAACATTTGGATGAGCGGATCTGTAAACTCTTCACCGGTTCCTCTGCATCAAAGGTAAGCGATTTCACCGATTCATCTCAAAACTTAGCGATTTGTCATTCTGCTTTGCTGTTGATTCAACTTTAAATTCTGCGTTGTTGTTGTTGTTGTTGTTGTTGTTGTTGTTTTTAAGCGCTTCAAAGAAAACCAGAAGGGAGTAAGTGCTTCAGAATCAAATTAGTAGTCACATCTTGATCGGTTAGACGGTGACTCCTGAAATCGATCCGTTTGATCGAAATCTCTCTGAATTTGACGGTGATTACTGTGAGTACTTTCTTCTTTTCTTGAAGTGATTTTTGCCCTTGAGCTTTGAATCGACCCCTTCTTTTTCCTTCCATGTTAATACATTCTTGTCAGTTATTTCTCCTATAGGTTGTGAGGTGTTTTTTGTTTTAAGATCAAGATGCTAGAAAAAATTTGCTGCTTGCTTTGTTTGGGTACAATTATTGGACTCCTGGAGAGCAAGGCTGCGGTAAGATGTGACAGACAAATTAGTGTATTCTTGCAAGAGATTAAAATGGACTAACAACATTTATGTATCTCGAATACGTACCTTATTAAGAAAATACACTAGCATCCGGTGGTATGGTAATGACAACCCTTTCTAGCAAAAAGAGTGTATATATAGGCAGCCTAAATGCACGAATCATTGAGACACGTCACTCGATTTACATCCTCTACAGTCTACACGGGCAGGGGCTGGGGCAGGGGCAGACGGGGCATTGGAGTGATGAGATTTATTAATTATTTGAGATCAGTTGTAGTAATCCTACTGTCTGTGAATAAGGATTTGGTGTGTTATGTTGTTTGAGCATTAAAGCTAATAGATACATTTGAAGCTGATGATTTGGTTTATGCTTGACATGTTAGATTTTGTTGGTTGTATTTGGATGACATTTCTAGAATCGTATTATGTATTTTGATTTGATGCTGGTTAGTTTTATGCTCGATTCGTTAGTATTTTCACTTGCAACCTGGTCGTTTTCATGTATGTTCATTTTTTTCATGATTGAAGTAGCTTGATAGTTGTGATCTGTATGGATGTGCTACCTGTTTTCTAACTTTTCTAGTGTTATATTCTGGCTGCCATGATAGAAAGATAACGAAAAAGTGTGAAATGGGCACGGGGATACAATACTCTCTCCCGATGATTCTTGTGTTGTTCGTATTGGGAATTATGTTTTCACTTGGAACCGCCGAGCAGCAACTGAGTACCAAAGAATGCGAAAACTTGGGCTTCACGGGTCTTGCTCTCTGTTCTGATTGCAACACCTTTGCTGAATACGTCAAAGACCAAGAACTGGTTGGAGATTGTTTGAAGTGTTGCACAGAAGACTCTGATGATGCCACGAGTAAGGTTGTTTATTCAGGAGCAATTTTAGAGGTTTGCATGAGAAAGCTAGTGTTTTATCCAGAAATAGTGAGTTTCATTGAAGAAGAGAAGGAAAAGTTCCCATCAGTAAAGCTACAGTACGCGTATAACTCGCCACCAAAGTTGATTATGCTGGATAATCATGGGGAACCAAAGGAAACGATTAGAGTTGACAACTGGAAACGCGAGCACATACTGCAATTCTTGCGAGGGAAGCTGAAGCCATTCTCAGCAGATATCTAATTATCAGTCCCCAATTCAAATGCTTTCGTTTTGACATGCGGAACTATTCAAATGCTTTTACGGTATTATTGCTTTTTCATTTTCAAAAGAGAAAGAAAAAAAAAACGAGAAATGTAGCGAAAACGTGTTTCAACTTAACAGAATGTTGTAATAGCATGTGATTTGGTACACAATTATCTTTGTATGAAAAGTGGCATTCCCACCGGACCAGAGCCTCCGATCAGTGCCAATAGGGGGAAACGAGCCAAACCAGGCGAGATCCGGGTGACAACTTCCCCAAAACCGGCATTACAAAGGAAGATATATACATAACCAAAATAAATATAGGAGGAAAAGCAAAGAGAGATCTCCAAAATATTCATCACTACAGCTGGAAAGACTAGGAGACAAACCGATGTAGCTACAAGACACCAAAAGGCCCCGGCGCCAAGGACAGGAGGAACCCCATTGACGCCTAAGAGTAGGTTCAATGGGAGGTTGCAAACACATTTTTTTGATACCTATAGGAGGGTATTGGCATCTTCAATAGATAAAACTGATAGGTATTAAAATTAGAGAGATACCATTTTTTATCCCTATGCTAATACTTATACTCTTCTAACACTTCACGCAGTGCATGTGGTTCAATTTACCAAAAGGAAAAAGTTTTCTGCAGCCCATGTGGACGGAAAATTTGTGTGGAGAGATATTTTGAGGTGTAGTGACAGGTGAAACGATCAGAACCACACAGTTTAAAGACAGAATGAAACTGTGTGGTGTGTATGTCTTCATATGGTGTCTCCACACGTGTGGAGATACCACACAAGTATTTCCCCATGTGGATATGTCTCCCCCTTGTCCCAGGTTGGACTTATGGTTTAATACGTACGGGTTGTAAAAGTAGGGGGACATTGGGGGACATGTAGAACTGGGCGGTTCCGGGTCCAAATCCGGGTCGGACCCGACGGTTTCCGGTTCCGAACCAGCGGGTCCACGTGTCCAGGAACAGGCGGTTCCACGGGTTTAGGAACCGGCGGTTCCACAGGTCCAACCGGTTCTAGGTTCCGGACCCGGCCCGGAACCGGGGTCGAACCGGCGTTTTTCTTTTTTTTTTTCCTCTCCAAGTTGGACCACCTTGAATCCAACGTATATTTTTTCAATTTTTTTGAATAATTTTTTTTTTTTATCAATCTAGTGTTTAGCAACCATTAATTTTTTTTTGTAACACTTATTCAAAACACAATATACTAGTGTTTAGATTTATGAAATTATAAAATGAATTATATAAAACACATAAAACTTGAATTACAAATTTTTTTAAATGTTACAAAATATTAATAAACTACACCCTACTCTTTTATTCATATAAAATAGGTTCATTGGGTCCATAAAGGTTGTCGGTATTATATTACTTACAAATTATCTAGAATATAAGTTATGAAATTAAATATTATATATAGATATGAAATTAAATATTATACAAGCCATGTTTTTTTATTTTTTAAATATAGTTATGAAATTAAATATTATATATAGTTTAATAACCAATTAGAATTTATTATTAATTTTAAAGTAAGTTATACAAATTTTGTAAAAAAAAATTTGATTTTTTGGAACCGTGATCAGAACCGTAATCGGAACCGTCTGGACCCGGGAACCATCGAGACCCGGACCCGGACCGGGGAACCGCCAAACCCGCCGGTTCCCGGGAACCGACGGAACCGGCTAGAAATTTGAACCGGCGGTTCGGTTCCATTTTGGACCCGGAACCGGAGGGTCGTGCCATGGACCCGGAACCGGTCATGTCTATGTTGAATTACCGAGCACCAACCTCTTCCTTCTCACCATTTTTTTCCTATTTTTTATTTCCCAATTATAATATGAGGTTTTTTTTTAAGGGAGAATGAGAGAGAAGGACATAAATATTTCATCAATTGAGTAGAAAGACAGTCTTTTGAAACTTTTGCATAAATGACAAAACTATTTATTCACTGTCGAAATTCACTGTTTATATTCATTGCCGAAATTCACTGTCGAAATTCATTAATTGTCGAAATTCACTGATTTTCGGGATTCACTTTCAAAATTTACTGTCGAAATTCACTGATTTCGGGATTCACTGGGGAGATTCACTGATTTTCGGAATTCACTGTTTGTCCTTCTCGCAATAAAAATTATGTAGTTGTCCTTCTCTCTATATAAAATATGTAGCTGTCATGTTACTTAAAAATATTTCAGATTGTGTCATAATCCATAATTTCTCATTTTTTTAATATAAAGCTTCTGACACCAGAAATTTGAAGCAAGTGGGGACGTGGAAGGCTTTTGATCAACGGTAGTGCTACATACACTACATTTACCTCCACTACCTCCACTACATTTGGATCTCTTCTTATTATACTAGGTAAATAAACATTCGTGCTCCGCATGAACGTTGCCCCGTATTTTAGTTAAATAACCAAAGCAACATTTGAAAAAAAAATATTGCTAGAAGAATTTTTCTTTTTTTATTTAATAGCAGAACTTTTCGTCCCAGGTTTTTAGTTAACGAACCCGAAGCCTATTTTTTTCGAAGGTAGAACCAATAAATGTTTTTAATAAATTATTCACAATAAACCGTATTTGCAACATCATTAAAACGGAACGTTGCAAGGTGTGCCCATGGTATACGGTTTTACTTGTTTGGCGTTATTAAACCTGAACAAAGTAATTTCTCCAAAATAAACAACTCAATACTTTGAGCACATAAAACAGCAATCCAAAATTTCTAAGGTATAGCATACAAACATAATGACATCAATCATCTTCTATCAAACAAAATAATCACTTTATCCAAAGGAAAGTGCAACCCTTAATTTACATAACCTAGATAAACTTCATCATATTGCTTTACATGGACAAAAATATTTTGATTTCTTCAATCGAGAGGTTACATGCCTAAACAAAGTCTATAAAATGGTACCGAACTCCACTCATCCTTTTTTTTCTCTAGATCTGCCAAATTCTTTTCGACATCGTATGGATACTTTTCGACACTACTGAACAAATTTTTTTTCAATTTCTACCTAAATCTATTTTAACCGAAAAAATGAAGCTATCTTCGACATTATTTGCAACAACACGTGTTCTACCAAAAACACGACACAGCATGCTCCGATACACCCCGACGCCATATCCAACAAGTGTCAGTTGATGAAATGAATATTAATTAAAATTTTAATTATAATCTAACACACTGTCAGCACTCCACGACACAAAATCGACATCTTTCGACACTACTGAACCCTTTTTCTGCATTCTCAGATCTAGGCTAATTTTAACGGCCATGGTAAAATACACAATTCGAATTTCCATAGAAATTAAATCAACAATACATTATAGTCAGTTTAACAATATTTGTGGCGAAATATTTTTTTTTTCAGGATATTTAATATTTTATTTAAACGATATGTTTTTTTATGAAAAAAAATTCATTTCAAGAAATTTAATATTTCATGTAACCGTCAAACCCAATTTTTTTGGCATGATATAAAGATCGTGTAGGCAACATGTCGTGGCATTATATCTTGAAAATAGTCATATCACCGTGTACAAACGACATGTTTTTTTTTATGAAATGAATTTATTTTAAGAAATTTATAATATTTCATGTAAACGTCAAACATAATTTTTTTGGCATAATACAAAGATCGTGTCGGCAACAAGTCGTGGCCTTATATTTTGAAAATAATCATACATATGCTACATATGTTCGCAATATTCGCACATTAAAAGGTGATACAATTGAGTCCTCCAAAATGGAACAATTTAACTCAAACCCTTCTTCTCAAAAAAAAAAATTCTGGACTGGGCCGATGAACAGTTAAAAAAATTAAAATGGAATGGGTTGATGAACAGTAAAAAAACAAACACAAAAATATTTTAGACTGAGCCGATGAACAGTAAAGAAAGAATCCGGACTGGGTCGATGAACAGTTAAAAAAAAAAACAGATTCAATAAGAAAAATACACTTGTCACTATAAGTCACACAAAACCTCTTCTTATTAATAGTAGAGGGATATAGATATCTATCTTTTTCCCTAAACAAGCCAGAAACACCCTTTATGTTTCCGTGTCAAATGCAATGCAACGGCTCTTTCTCAATTTAAAGCAATCTGCTATTTCAGATTTGAGAAGATCTTCAAGCATCAAACGGGGTGTTTTGTTCAACGGGCAAGAATTCCAAGTTATAAATACAACCTAAAATTGAAAAAGAACTATATAAGTTGATTCCGCTCATTTCAAGCCCAATCCATAAATATAAGTGATGAATCAACAACATCATCAAATTGCTACACATAATAGTTCTGAATCAAAATACCTCCCTCTTTCCTCTTTTTTTTTTTTTTTTTTTTTTTTGAAACCGGATATTTTTATTAATAATAAAAAAACTGTACATGAGGTAATGTTTTACAGAATACACTATCTTTCTAGTCCATAAAGCAGAAAAAACTCAAAGAATTACATCCAAGCGAGCCTAAGCTCCTTAGCTCAACGAACAGCTTCAGAAATGAAAACAACCTTAGGGGAGCGGTTATGCTCCAACCCATATCTTTTTCCTACTTTGTAAAAACGTAATCCTTGATTGATAGGAGAAATTTGAGGCGTGTTTATGAAGCATTGAAGTATATTGGTGATGAGCTAATGTTGATGACGAGTCAATGTCAAACGCGAAATTTCCGTTTCATTTAACGTAAAAGTCAAAAAAAGGTGTTTGCTGCAATATGACACAAGAGAGAGGATAAAAATGCTAAATTTAAAAATACGACAAACCCAATTTGATACTAGAGCTCGAACTTGTGTTCATCTTGGTGTGTCCGAAACATCGAAAGAGTATGTTCTCCTTGATTTAATTACGAAGGACATTTTTATTTCACGTGATGTAATCTTCCATGAGCTAGTCTTCCCTTACCACAAATGCAAGGACCAAGAGTCGCATGATCAGTTTGAGCCTTTGTCTTTGCCATGCTTTGGTGCTGATTAAGATATTCATGATGTTTCCAATTTTGTTCTTGTTGAACATGATACACATGACACGCCTCCTTGTTGAAAAACTAGGCCCAAACCCATATAAGAGGAGGGGCTCATCCCCAAAATTTAGGTTATGAGGTGAGAGAAGTCAATCTCTTAATATGGTGGGTTACACAATGACAAGTTCCCAATGTGGGATACTTTAACATAGTGGACCCATCTCTTTTTCCTACTTTGTAAAAATGTAATCCTTGATTGACAGGAGAAATTTGAGGCTGTGTTTATGAAGCATTGAAGTATATTAGTGGTAGAGGAGCTAATTTGTTGAGGAGCTAATGTTGATGACGAGCGAATGTCAAAGGCGTAATTTCCGTCTCATTTAACGTAAAAGTTGAAAAAGGGTGTTTGTTGCAATATGACACAATACATAGGGTAAAAATGCTAAATTTATAGATATGGGTCAAGTCCCAAAGTTGACCCAAACATAAGGGTGTTTTGCGTTAATTACTCTTATTTTTTTGAGATTATACTCCCTCCGTTTTCTTTTAACTGTCACATTTGAAGAAAAATAACTGTCATTTTTTTGGATGAAATTGATAACTTTTTAGCTTAAGGCCAGTCATTTTTTGGATGAACATGTTCAATTATTTTTTTTTTCCAAATGTGACAGTTAAAAAAAAGAGTATTATTTTATTTCAATTACTCTCACCAATCATTCATTTATCTACATAAATTTTAAAAAACATTTTAACTTTATAATTATTACTTCAATTATTTTTATTATATTTTATTAACCACTAGTATATAAAACCATCCAAAACTCTACGTTCATGACCCAAACCGGATCCCGAATCAACGAAGCAACAAAACCACCATAAACTGTGTTATGGTATAACGGTGATTTATGGGTTGTATCAAGTGGACGGCTATGATGAATTCTTATACATCATCTCACACACAGTAGTAGTGTATAGGGATGATTTGGATTCATCAAGGCCGTCCATTTGATACGACCTATAAATCAACGTTGTACCATAATTTTTCTCATCCATCACACGTTTCGTATCTTATCAGTCCCGAGGGAGCAGGATCCCATGCGGTGCAAAGGGTCAGGTAATCAGTCCGGTGCATATTTGTGGCGCTCACACGTCAATTAAACAAACCTCAGCCGCTACTTAGATTTTTTATATCTTTTCTTTCCTTTCTTTTTTACCGCTGGTTACTTGCTTTATTTTTATTTTTGTTTATGAATCTTTTGTAAAACACGGATACAAATACATATATATCGTATTACACAACATGAATACAACATAGAGATGGATCCATGAATTTGTTTTAATGGTGTTACCGGAGTCTAAACATACAATTTTTTTTATCAAAAAATTTATTTCAATGGCGGCACTGGAGTCTAAAAATGCATTTTTTTTAATATCAGAATAATATTTTTTAAAACAAAACTATATCGTTTTATTACAAAAAAAATCTCGGATCTAAGTAGGATCACGTAACACACCATGTCCAGTGTAGACCCGCCAATTATATAACGACATATCTAGTTTCAAAATTGAAAGACACCACACATCGAATGGAGATAAACAATTATTTTTTGTGAATGGTGATAAGTTAAATAAAATATAATACTATTCAAATCATACTTCATGTTGAAAATCATTATTCATTACAATTTGGATGAAACTTATCTTGTCGTTAAACATTTCTCCGTAAAAAAATTGAAATTTTGTGTTAATGGGTCACATCGTGTCGAAATGTCATATATAAAAATATTGATTAGCACAATTATTTAAGTCAGTTGACACCTGTCAATACGTGTCGTGTTAAAAAAATGACGGACACTACGCATGACATTGAAGTATCGGTCTTCTTGAATCAAAACTAAACAATGTCGACTGTGATCCTATATAAAGAAAACTCACAATGTTAACTCAATTACTACATTTTTTATTAGTAACTTTTTCAACTCTTAGGTGTGTCGATGTATTAATGTCGTGTTGTACGATATGTCTATATTTGTTTATGTGTTATATATATATATATATATATATATATATATATATATATATATAAAAAAATATGTTTTTTTCAGGCAATGAAATAAATTACTATCAAAAGGAAAAGGAAAAGAAAAAGCAGATAACATGGTCCAACGGCTGAGATTTGTGCACCGGACTGATTCTCGTCTTCCATTTACCATCGTCGTGTTTCCGGTGTGTGTGTGTGTTAGCAATATACTTGTAAAGGAAGAGGAGAGATAAAAAGAGAGAAAAATGGCTGAAACATGCGTTGACTCTGTTCTTGCAGAGCTCTCTACTCTTGAAGAGCTCCCTTTGATTTCAGAAAACTCTCCATGGGCTGATCAGATGGTGGAAAAGATTCAATCTTGTAAATCGGGCTTAAGATTCTTGAAGATGTTCTTCTGGTCTCTTTTGATGTTGGAGGATACTGATGATGCAGAAATCAGGCAAATTTTAATGCCTGTAAATCATACTCGTGAAGCTATATGGGGAATATCAAGAAAAAGTCTAGTTGCTCCTTCCTCTTTGGAAAACGCAAGACTTGAATACGGATTATTTATTCTGGATCTGCAAGGAAAAATTCAAATCTGTAAGCAAAGAATTGGAGAATCGTGTGAACTTCTGTTAAAGTGCTCGTTGAGATGCAATTCTTTTAAGACGATTCAGATTCAGAAATTTGTGGATGTAATTCTCGAGAATCTCAAGGATCTTTACAAGAACAAAACAGATGATGAAATTGTTTTGCTCAAGCATCAAATTGCAACCCTCGAGAAGAAGCTCAGATTGATGCGTGATATCTTTGATCTAACTCCTATGGAATGGAGAGGTTTCAAGGAATTGCAAGAGTTGAAGGTTGTTGTCCATGCTTTTTCTCAATGTTCAACGAGCCTTGTATTTCTATATTGGGTGAAAGCAGTAGATGAAGAAATGTCAACAAAACTGAATCTTTTGTTGTTTAATGTGCTGCAGTTGATCAAACCTTGTGACCCCGTTTTTAAGGCCTTTTACTTTAGATTCTTAAAGGAAATGAAGTTGGGGCAATTAGACTCTCTTCTTTTGGGACAGATTATTCAAATCTTCCTTAACCTTCTCCTCGAGAATCTGCTGGATATTTTGAAGGACGATTTTCTAATTCTTCAAGAATCTCTAACGTTTATTATATCTTTTTTAGCTCAACCACCTGATGAGCATGGAGAGGATGAAGATTGGATGATGATGACTGCAGAAATGGAGGTTCTTGTCAAAGAAGATTTGTATCGTGTTCTCTCTGTTGATGACATGAAGGGGAATTCATCCAAGGCAAACACATGTTTAAGTGACTTTATGAGGAAGGTTGAGCTAGTAAAGGACAAGATTCAACAGGTTTATGACCGAACCCGAGATTCATTTTCGTATGATATTCCAAAGATTAACGGTCTTGGATTTTTCGACTTCTTGTTACAAAATCTTAGCTTCTTAAAGGAGAAGCTGAAAAGAGATACAAATTTTATCTCTTTTGCAAAGCATCTAATTATCAGAATTGAGGAGGAACTAATGTCTTTGAGGCCTTATCTCGATGATCTTTTTGAACAACAAAAAGCACAGAAAGAACTAAATGATACTTGGTTAAAAGTTATCCATTTGGCTTACAAAACAGAATATGCCATCAATTTGTGTTCAGTAATTGGCCATCCATTATGGTATAATATGGCACGTCTGATGGAGGTCCTAGACGAAGTTAAGATTCTTAAGAGCAAGCTTAAGAATATTGAAGGTAGAAAGACACATGATGGTTTAGCAGTTGCTCTAAGAAGTTTGAAGATTGAAAATCCTCGGAATTTAGGTTTCAATGAAGCGATGGTGGGTTTAGAGGAGGAGGTAGAAATACTAATACAAAATCTTATAAATGGATCTAAGTTTCTTGATATTGTTGCTATTGTTGGTATGGCTGGCTTAGGGAAGACTACGCTAGCTAACAAGATTTACAATGCCCCTGCAATTCGGCGTCATTTTCACATATTTGCTTATTGTATCGTCTCTCAAGTTCATAATGCTAGAAAGATATTGCTTGATATTCTAGCTGATGTCAAAGGAAGGATGACGAAATGTATGATATGATGGAAGAAGATTTGGCAGACATGCTTCGTAAGTGTCTCAAAGGCAGAAGGTACCTTATTATAATGGACGATGTTTGGGACGTTAAGGCCTGGAATGAAGTTGAAAGATCACTTCCAGATGATCGAAATGGAAGTAGAGTTATTTTCACGACGCGTATTCATAATGTTGCTTTACAAGCCAAAAAAGATTGTACCCTTCATGACCTACGTTTTCTGTCTGAAGAAGAAAGTTGGGAGTTGTTGCGAAAGAAGGCATTTCATGCAGAAGGTTGCCCACCAGATTTTTCTGAGGTTGGGAAGATGATTGCAAAGAATTGCAATGGCCTTGCTTTGACAATTGTTTTAATCGCGGGTCTTCTTAGAACGGAAAGAAGTCTAAGTTGGTGGAATAAAATTTGTGAAGCAGTAGGTTCCTATGTTTTGACGGAAGATTGTATGAGCGTGTTAGAATTAAGTTACCAACATTTACCAGAGCATCTGAAGCCATGCTTTCTCTATTTTGGAGCATTTGTAGAAGATGAATTAATTCGTGTGAATAAGTTGACGTTGCTATGGATCGCTGAGGGATTTGTGCAGAATTCCAAACGGGAAAACTTGAAAAATGTGGCAAAAGAGTACTTAAGTGATCTAGTTGACAGAAGCCTTGTGATTGCTAATGAGAGAAGTTCATACGGTGGGATCAAAAGCTGTCGGATTCATGATCTAGTGCATGAATTCTGTCAAAGAAAGGCTCAAGAGGAGAACATTTTCCTACTTATTGTCAATAACGGGGCTTCTAATTTATCAAGTTCCACTCTACGTAATCCATATCGTGTTCGCATCAATATGAAAGGGAAATATGCCAGTGATGCTACAGATATATGTCCAAGTATCCACTCTCTGTTCTTTAAATGTAAATGGAAAATTCATTGTCATGACCGTTATGATCTTAGCAACTTGAAACTTGTTCAAGTGATGGATTTGGAAGAGTTAGATTGCGATGACTGTTTTATAAGAGAGATGCATTCAGTAGTTCATCTGAGATTTATGTCGATTTCATTTTCTCCAAGGCCACTTGCACGTGAATTTTCTAAATTTACTCTAAAAGATGTCATATTCAATCTCTGGGATCTGGAAATTCTGATTCTTAGTGGAGCCCGTTTTGGAGAATTGCCCGAAGCTATCTGGAACATGACAAGGCTTAGGCATGTGAATGTCGGTCTGTGTTCCCTTAGGAATTCAGGTGTCAAAAAACGTGAAGCATGCCCCCAAATGGTTAACTTGGAAAGCTTTTCATCATTATGTGTCTCCTCAACACAAGATTTAGAAGACCTTCTACAAAGGTCACCTTCACTTCGAAAACTGAGCTTCCGTTGCGACATTTATATGCAGAATATAGATTTTCCAAAAGTGGACTCTCTTAGTAAACTTGAGTCGCTGAATGTTATATATGCGGGAGAGGCATGTTTACCTTCGTTTAACCTTCTTTCAACTCTTAAGAAACTATCATTATCACAGTGCCATATAGAATGGAGATATTTACCAGTGATTAGTAAAATGCCCTGTCTTGAGGTTTGAAGCTACTACTTAAATCCTTTGTTGGGCCTAAGTGCGACATGGAAGACACAGAATTCCCGAGGCTTAAGTTTTTGAAACTGTCGTTTAGATTTTGCTGAATGGATTGCGTATGTAGAGTCTTTTCCTAGCCTGGAGGTACTTATCGTGGATGCATGCGATAAGCTGAATAGAATACCACCCTGTTTTGGAGAAATGCTTACCTTGAAGAGGATTGAAGTTCATGCATCACACAAATCTGTTGCTTCCTCGGTTGTTGAAATACAGGAAGTGCAAAAAGACTTTGGAAATGAGGAGCTTCAAGTTATTGTTTCAGAAAGTTTTTCGTATGAATTGTGGCATTCAAATGCCATGCAAGAACTTCTCCATTGATTTCTGCTCCTCGATCTGGCCATATGAATTGAAAGTAGACAGATGCCTATCTAGGATTAGCTCTTTTTTGTTTACAACTCACTCGGTATATATACGACGAATTGTCCCTCAATTTTTTTTGCTTCATTTAAAAACTTTATAGCTCAAAGCCTTGTTGTGTAAATTGTACATCTTCTGTGTTTGTTACAATTTATCCATCAGCAACTATTCATAATAAATAGCCCCTTTCTTTTTATTTCCATTTTACGAGGTGCCGCCATTAAAAGCAACCTATATTTTTGCCAGAACAAAATGGATAATTGATGATTGGACTGGAAAACCCTTTGATCATGATGTAACCAACTACTTTTGAGAAACTAGAATTCTGGAAAATCGAATCTTTGGGTTTTAGTCATTTTCCTAGATTGACTTCATCTTCCTCATGGTCATCTTTGAGATAAGATACATTGGCGGCAATAAAGCTGTTAAACACGGGATCCATCTAAGACGGAGATTCATAACGTTTTCATTTCTGCAAACAGAATTATTGATCAACAGAAAACAGCAACACAAAGAAAATGTTTGGATGTTAATGTCGGGGACAGTTAATCCCATTATGTTTGGTATCAGCAAAAAGAATTCATTGCAAGAAGAAATGTAATCAAAAGGCAAAGAAGTATCACTACTTAATTAAAGGAGTGGCAAGTGGCAAATGGGGGCCGAAGTACACGAATTACCGACTTAAACTCAGTACAACAACAAGTTGATTTTGAAGACCGATCTGAGTTTATTACATAATAACAGCATGAAATACAAAACGTATGACGAATCCTATCCACCATTTTGTTCGCCTCCCTTTATCATCTTTAACACTATATGTTAATGACACCCAACTTGTGAATCAATCGCTCGAACTGTCCCGAGCTTGAGGGCTTCGTAAAAACATCAGTTGGCTGCTCTTATGTTCGTATAAACAATAGAGAAAAATCATCCCTTCTTGAATCTTCTGTCAAACTAGGTGGCAATCGATTTCAATACGTTTGGTTCTCTCGTGAAAAGGGCTTTGTGAAGTTTGTTCCAATTCCATTTATTTCATACCATTCTCTTGTTACATCTTTTGCTTTTGTTAATGAATGCCATCACCTGGATACAATACCACCCTGTTTTGGAGAAATGCTTACCTTGAAGAGGCTTGAAATTTTTGCATCACCCAGAACTGCTACTTCGGTTGTTGAAATACACGAAGCCCAAAATAACTATGGAAACGAGGAGCTTGAAGTTATTGTTTCGGATTGGTTATGCAATATCCCGATTTTTACGAAAAGGACAGACGTGTCTTTTTTTACAAAAATCCGAATATTATATTTATTTATTTATACTAGCAAAGTACACGTGCGATGCACGTGTTTTTTATTAATGTAAAATTTTAAAATGAAAAAAATCAACAACATGACTTAGTGTTATCTTTCTTGTTGGGTATCGATTTAATTAAGGGGGATGAGGGAGAAGGACAGAAATATTTCATCAATTGCGTAGAAGGACAGTCTTTTGAAACTTTTGCATAAAGGACAAAACTATTTATTCACTGTCGAAATTCACTGTTTAAATTCACTACCGAAATTCACTGTCTAAATTCACTAATGTTCAAAATTCGTTGTCGAAATTCACTGATTTTCGGTATTCACTGTCGAAATTCACTGATTTCGGGATTCACTGGGGAGATTCACTGATTTTCGGGATTCACTGTTTGTCCTTCTCACTATAAAAATTATGCAGTTGTCCTTCTCCCTATAAAAAAATAAATAGCTGTCTTGTTATTTAAAAATATTCCAGATTGTGTCATTATCCCTAATTTCCCATTTAATTAATAAAATAAAGACATGTAGAATGTTGGCAATTTTTGTAAACTTATCTAAGTTTTTCATAGTAGTAATTTACATGCTCCATTTGTCATTTTACTAAATGATGATAAACAAGATCATACACTTGTCCGGTATAAATAACAAGTTTGCCTCAATTGTATAATGAGCTTTTGGGCATTCATTAATTTCTTCTTAACGTACCCAAATAACATAATTAAGATAATGCATCTAAAAAATCACGCAAAAAGTAGATATATCCAAAAAAAAAAAAAAGTTATGCAAAGAGTCTCGTAGTTATAGCTGAAAAACTATATGCATTTGTATAATGCATGTTAGCTCATAATATTAGGTTTCAATTAATTAAGACATGAATGGTACATATCATGATATCGAAGGCATCTTAACAAAATAGAATTTGACAAATACTATATATAAACATATATATTCCCTGAGGCGGACACAGGGAGCAAATTCCCACGTCGTCAATTCAGTTTTAAGAGACAGTAATGATTTAGAATATAATAAGGTTGAATTTATTATTTTAAGATGTACCAATGAAGATAAACTCTCGATTGTCTTAGCCTATTTTGACTTTTGTCTTTAAGATCAGAAAATTGTATCTTACGTATTTCTCCACTATAGAAATATTCTCCCTTTTGCCCCTGGATGTAGGTCATATTGCCCACCCACGTAAATATGATGTTTTGCTTTTTACCTTCCGTCAGTTATTTTGTTTTTCCGTCATTAAGGCCAATCACTCGGGTGTGTTTTTATTAACAAACTGGTAGTAGAGCCGAGGTTTTCTGAGGTTTTCCAAACTGGTAACTAAGTATTATTTTGAGAAGTTCGAAAGAAAAGTCAACTTCGAGATGTGGCAGTTGAAGATGGATGACATGCTGATTCAGGATGGCTTGGATGTTGCGCAACTTGGGAATGAGGAAAAGCCAGGGGATATGCGAGATGAGGAGTTGGTGGTCTCGACATGAAGGCCAAGTTAGGTATCATCTTATGTCTTTTTGATGAGATTTTAAGAGAGCTAGCCATTGAGGTTACAGCTAAGGATTGGAGGAAAATTAAAATCCCTGTCTATGGAAAAAAATCTACGGAGAATAGGCTTTATTTAAAGCAGAGTTTGTATATGTTTCGTATGTATGAAGGGTTATCTATATTATCATATTTGGATAAATTTGATTCCCTGCTTATGGATTTAAGTAATATAGATGTTAAGATTGATGATGAGGATAACCATGTTGTTATCATGCTCACTTCCCCAATCGTTTAAGCATATTATAGAAACAATGCTATGGTAAGGATACTATTTCTTACAAGGAAAGTAAGTTGATTTTGAAATCGAAAGATCAAATTAATAAATATGTAAATAAGGAAAGTAGTAGTTATGTTGTCATGTTGGTTGTTCGGGGCAGATCAATCAAGAAGGATGTCGATTGTGAAACTTTGATTTGAATACCAGAAGTAAAAATTTGATATGCAATTATTGTAAAAAGACTGGGCATATCAAATTTGATTGCTTTTGACTTAAGAACAAAGAAAAACGTAATGACAAGAAAGAGCATTGGAAAAGAGTCAGCCCAGGCCAGTATCGTAGAAGATGAAAGTGATGAAGAGATTTTCTTTGATGATGATAAATTAAGGTTTGTTAATGAATGGATCTTGGATTCTGGTTGCACGTATCATGTGTGCCCCAATAGGGACTGGTTTTCACGTATGAGTCAATTCAAGGTGGATTTGTTGTGATGGGACAATCTGCAAGATTACCGGTATTGGTACGGTTAGAAAATCAACACCCATGATGGTGTTGTCAGAACATTTACGTAAGACAGACATGTTCTGAATTGGAAGGAAAAAATCATCTATTTGGGCGCTTTTGAGACTCTTGGTGATAGGTACACCATTGAAGTTGGGGTTTTGAAAGTAATTAAATGCGCTTTGGTTGTCATGAAAGCTTTACATGTATGGTAGTTTGTGTATTTTGCAAGGATCCACAGTCATTGGCACTTCTGCAATCTTTAAATCATCATGTTCAGAGTTAGGTATTACGAAGCGTCGTCTGTTTGTTAAGTTCAACCAGTGCTTAGTATATAATAAGCTTGAACCTATTGTTTTACGATTTACCAATGTAGATAAATTCTTCATTGTCTTAGCCTGTTTTGGCTTTTGCCTTTAGGTTTCATGAGTGTTGTGTTCTCAGTATATCTCCAATCTCTTTCGCCCGTGTATGTAGGTCATATTGACCAAACCACGTAAATTTGGTGTTTTGTGTTTTTCCTTCCGTTAGTTATTTTTCGTGTTCGTTATTAAAGGCTATTGTTTGGGTTTGTTTTTTTTCTAACATGAATTATTATTATATTAACTAAGTATTGTAAAATGAATATTGTTTCATGTTTTGATGTTTTGTTATGCTCCATTCGGGTTATCTTAATGTCTTTCTAATAATATATTTTTGGTAATAATGTATAATTTAGGTAATAATATGAATAATTGTTTATATTTTGGGGCATCTTTTTTGCATTACGGGACTAAGAAAACTGAAATTACAGTTCGATTTGATTTAAGGTTTTGTTAGTAAACAAGATGAATAAGCTTCAAAATGAGGCTGACTATATCATGTATTTCATCATATGTTTTATGGATCAAGTTTTGAAATTTTAATTATAGAAAATAATTTTTTTCCATTCAGAACAAAATTATCAACATGTTGTATCTTAGTGAAAATATATTTTCATGGCATTTATAGTTACCATGTATGATAACTTATTACTACTTACTTACATAAAATAATAGTTATATTGATAAAAGTATGATATTGTAGTATTTATTTTCTCTAATGCACTTGAAATGTGTTTTTTAATTTTGTTATTATCGCTGTTGTTATGTGGAATAAAATAATAGTTATAAAACAAAAGTATGATAATGTGTGCATAAATATTTTAATTATGATATAATCACTATTCATGCAACATGAGTATAATTTTATTTTTGTATGCATAGTTATATAATCACGTTAAACCATTATGACACTTCATCTTTGAAGTATGATAATGATGAACAATGATCATAAAATATGTATATATGTAAATGAACTTATTATAATTAATAAGGAACGTTATTACTCTTCATTTGACATTCCACCTAATCAAACCTAATCTAATAGTTATCCTCTTATTGTGAATATGAAGTACTAAGCAACATCATTCCATGCCAATATAGCAACGAAAATTCAAAGACCAATCCAGTTCAGACGACACTAATCAGTTTCCGAATTTAGGGCGACCAATGTCTATTCAAGACTCAATATCGAGTTGAGATCATTAGACTCGTTTTACTTAGAAGCCAAGTGTATGAAGTCGGATCATACTCATATCAGTCAAGGAGAAGTATTGAAAATGAAGAAAAAAATGAATTGATCAACTAAATTTATTAATTTAAAAATATGGGGAAGCTCCTCATAAAATTAATGTACTATAAATATAATATTTTATTGTTATTTTGTGGGTTGCAATGTAATATTTTATTTTGTTGGTTGTACGTAATACTTTAATATTATTTCGTTGGTTGTAATGTAGTATTTTATTTATTTTTATAATAATTATAAATCTTGTTGCATAAAATAATTAAACACTATATGGATAATGTTATAAATAAAATTATAAATTTCCCTTAAAAAAATAGAAATGCAAAAAAACACAAGCGTGTGATATGCATGCCAAAGTTCGTAAAAATAAAATAAACTAAAATAAAAATAAACAACACAAGAGGAACGTAAAAATAAAAAAAAAATATAAAAAGAAGGATATATATATATGCATGTTCCGTAAAAAAAAGGATATGCGCTAATTAAAGCAACGTATATGTATAAAATAAAAATAAAAATAAAAACATTATAATATGGATAAACAAGAGGTTTGACAAATTAAAAAACATACGTAATTAAAGAGAAAAAATTACGGGGGAAACACCAGGGGTAGGAAACACTTTTTGGGGGAAACACCAGGGGCAGGAAACATTTTTTTGGGAGAAACACCTCATCGCACTTTTATTATGAAGTATAGATATAGATATAGATGTATCCCATCCAATTCGTTCTTTATCCTCAGTAATTGTACTTCTGTTAATGAATCTACTCTTTAGCTTTGATGATTTATCCAGGAAATCCTCTACACTGTAAAAAAGCGCGCTATTAATTTGAAAAAGCTGAATAATTGTATATTTTTGTTTCTTTGAGTAGTTTCCGGTGCTCTTTTTGTTCTTATGCAACACTTGTGAATTATTCACCGGCCGCCATTTTTCGAGGTTAGGTCTGCTGCGAAAATGGTTCATACCAATTTTATGTACATTACAAAGAAGTCCTTGGATTCTGCATGGTTTCTTCTTCCTTTTGGTTCGTTTTTGGTTGCCTAATGACATATGGAGTAGTGTGGTCGGATGGTTTTTAATGGTACGTGCGTGCATAATGTAAGTTATGTAATCAAATCGAAACACTTGAGAAGAAGCTAAGATTGTTGCGTAATCTCTTTGGTCTAACATCTCGAGGATTAAGTTGTGTTCTTCGGATTTCATGCAAGTGCTTCTCTTTCGCTTTCTGCTTCCCAGGCCATAAATGCTCCACGACAGCATCGTAGTGTCCCTTCAATCACATGCCATGAAATCAGGAATCCATAAATCAACTCGCCTCTCACGTGGAACACCTATATAAACGACTTTTTGTCCTTTCATCCAAAACCAACGTTATTGACTTGATCCCATATTCTCCGGATACGAAGGCAGTCACCATTGACACAGCCACAAATCATCACAAAACGCCACCAATTCACCGGTTGGATTATTCTTCGAAAGATCCAATTACACGTACTTTCACCCGGACGATTTTTGAATATCGCCACCTAAAAATGTGGATTTTGAGGGCTCCCTAGGCCGTGACCTAGTTGGCGTGCCCTCAAAGACACCTCTACCCTAAGGGGAAAAAAAGAAAAATCTTTGTCCCATTAAGTTTTACAGTTTGTGGTAAACCCTGATAAGCAAATCACATAAGAAAAAATAAACAAAACCAAATCCCCCCGAGAAGCAAACCACCTAATCAAAAAATCACAATTAAACGCTGCATATGTCAAACTACTAGTGGTAGAGTGTGCCGTGCAAGGCACGGCATGCCCCTTCCAAGTTGTTTCTTTATATGGATGCAATTTAATGATTCATAAAAGAAAAGGATATTTATTTAGTTAGACCCTAACCAACATGACATAACAAATTGTAACAAGCCGCAACCATATTATGATATACTTGCAACTCCACAAAAAAGGTCTGATATGAAGAAACGGTTAAGTGGTTATATCACCCAAGTCTGGTATGACGTTTCATATTATAAGAACATCGGTGGTTATAAGCTTTGTTGCCCTTATTAATAGACAAATAGCACTGTCTTTTTTTTTCTGTGTTTCCCGTTGATTTTTTGCTTAATTCTCCGGTTAGGTGATCGTATCGAGCATATTTAGATTGATAATGCTTGTGGAAATCTTCAATCAAATCAGTCAATGGCTCTTTCCCGTCTTTTTCATCATTTTCATTCTTAAGAAGCTTTAAGATCTTCTTAATTTTATCCAACATATCTGCAAAAAATTAAAATATCTTGGGAAAAACATCATTTCATTTAGCTCATGGATCGTTTTCTGTGAAAATGGTGTTGTGATCCATAAATGCTAGCTGAAACACGAGTGGACTTTAACGTGTATCTGTGTTCATTGTAAAACACGTTAAGACATTCGTGTTTTAACGAAATAGGATCATCAGGCGGATCACAACACCGTTTCCACAGGCGGAGATCACAATTCATATAGATCAAGGATCCTATTTTGTGAAAAAAGGGTGTCGTGATCCGTACAATGACCCAATTTTAATCATGAAACGCAAGTGTCTTAACGTGTTTGTCTGTTAATTTCAAAACACAAGTTAAAACACTCATATATTAACGTTGAAATAAAGTCATTGGACGGATCACCAGAGAAGAGCCCAATTCATTTACCTTCATTTGTTTCTTTCAGCTCTTTATCATGCCCGGAACGACCTTTAGTGGCACCACGATATGTGTACTGACGGTATTGCACCGAAAACAATCAACCACACAGTTTCATTCTCGGCTTTGGAATCCACTTTCACCCCACTAAAAACGCCTTTTGTAATGTACAAGCATAAAAAACAGATTATACCTTATGTTTTATCACTACTTCCTACTCTAAAGGAGTAGGATAATCCACATTTCTAAATGTTTTGGAAAGCATGATGCACACAACTCCAGATACATAATCTGGTCACAACTACTCCTGATGTTTCTATTTCACTGAAATTGTTGTTAATATCACAAGTATTTAAAATGTGAGTTGGTCTGACCAAAATCGGCTAAATTACAATTTTGGTCCTCTAACTAGACACGTTTTTCGATTTTGGTCCTGGTTTTTCTCCGGCGACAATTTTAGTTCTGTAAGTGGTCTTTTTTTTTGCAAAAATAGTCCTGAACGCCGGAAAGACCACTTATAGGACTAAAATTGGTCTTTTCCGGCGACAATGTTAGTCCTGTAAGTGGTCTTTCCGACGTTCAGGACTATTTTTGCAAAAAAAAAAGACCACTTACAGGACTAAAATTGTCGCCGGAGAAAAACCAGGACCAATATCGAAAAACGTATCTAGTTAGAGGACCAAAATTGTAATTTAGCCGACCAAAATAAGTTTCAATATGGTTGGTTAAATATACCAGCAGATTTGACTGAAATATTTTGTAGTACAAAATGGCATGAATTTGTGTCACAAAATAGAAAACTATTACCATGGTTGAAAAGTCACCATCATACACAAGCAATGCTCCTAAAAACACATTTTCTAATTCCATATTACCAGGCCAAAGGCATAAACCATATTTAGTGAAGACAATTTATGCCTTTTATATATAATATTATCATCCTCCTCATGGTTTACAGACATCTTTGAGATAAGATACATTGGCGGCAATAAAGCTGTTAAACACGGGATCCATCTAAGACGGAGATTCATACCGTTTTCATTTCTGCAAACAGATTATTGATCAACAGAAAACAGCAACACAAAGATAATGTTTGGATGTTAATTAATGTAGGGTACAGTTAATCCCATTATGTTTAGTATCAGCAGCAAAAAAAAAAAAAAAAAAAATTCATTGCAAGAAGAAATTTAAGCGAAAGGCAAAGAAGTATCGATCACTACTTAAAAGGAGTGGCAAATGGCAAACGGGGGACGAAGTACACGAATTACTGACTTAAACTCAGTACTACAAGATGTTGATTTTGAAGACCGATCGAGTTTATTACATAATAACAGCATGAAATACGAAACGAATGACGATCCACCATTTTGTTCGCCTCCCTTTATCATCTTTAACACGTACTATATGTTAATGATAGAATAATAGAAAAAGATATTGTATTGCATTACTTTGATTGAATACAATAGTAGGCTATTTATACTAATAGTCATAATGTGAACATAATAATAATCATAATGAGATTGATTACAATCAATTATTTTCCTAATTTTCTATATCTAGAATATTCTGTCATTATCTCTAACATGCCCCCGCAATCACATGGTAGTGCAACGAACATGGTGATTGGCTCGCAATGAATGGCTTGAGTCCTGGGTGTCTGCGACAACTCTGCATATCAATCAGTATCAACTTCTTCTCAACTTGATATTGCTTGAAGAAAAGCTGGTGGGATAGACCCGGAAAAAAAAAATACATGGAGGGATATACCCTAAAAAAAACACACGAGGAGGGATTTACCCTTAAAAAGACAATAAATTGAGAGATATACCCTAAAATAAAAAACGATAGAGCAAATCAAGTGAGTGAAAAGTCGAACTGCCGATGAAACAAGAAACAATTGAATTTGACCATGAGAAAGAAAGGGGCTTAGAAAAAGAAATTGATTGGGAGACCATCACCGTTAAACAAAATGAACTAGGTGTTGACGGGGTTGGATCGACAATAATGAATTTTTTTTTTGTTGATATTAATATAATAATAACAATAATAATAGATGAGGGGTGGTGGGAGGGAGGGTGGACGGGAAAGAAAAGCCGGCGGCTGTTGGTGGTGCAATAGATTACCATGTCCGCGAATCTCATTAATATGCATGTGGATGTATGAATCTTGAAGAAAAAAGAAAGACCGAAAAATAAAGCAAAGTAGAGATGAGGAGATGAGACTTGTGAAATAAGAAAGTAAAGATAGTGGTAAAAAGAAATTAAAGTGATGGTTTTTAGAGGAGGGTTGACAGATAGAAAAATGATCGGCCGAAGAACAAGCAGGAAAAAGAAATTCGAGAAGAAAAGAGAAGTAAAATAAAAAAATTTGGGAGGGGTGAGGGTTTGATCATATTGATGTCACAAACCCCCACCCAAACATTCTTTTTCGTAAAGTTTACTCAGGATCGAAAAGACGTTCTTTTTCGTAAAGTTTACTCAGGATCGAAAAGACGTTAGTCTAGAGCTCTGATACCATGATAGAATAATAGAAAAAGATATTGTATTGCATTACTTTGATTGAATACAATAGTAGGCTATTTATACTAATAGTCATAATGTGAACATAATAATAACCATAATGAGATTGATTACAATCAATTATTTTCCTAATTTTCTATATCTAGAATATTCTGTCATTATCTCTAACAGTTAATGACACCCAACTTGTGAATCAATCGCTCGAACTGCATGTCCCGAGGCTTAGTAAAAACATCAATTGGCTGCTCTTCTGTTCGTATAAACAATGGAAAAATCATCCCTTCTTGAATCTTCTGTCAAACTAGGTGGCAATCGATTTCAATATGTCTGGTTCTCTCGTGAAACATAGGATTCGAGGCTATGTGTAAAGCTGCGTTACTGTCACAAGACATTCGAGCAGGGCCATCGTATTTCACATGTAAATCACTCAATTAGGATACTGCGAATCCATGTAACTCCGCAACATGTAGACTTTGTGAGCTGCATCTAATTAAAATGAGGTTGTCGAGGTTTATCCATAAATTGACTCAATATATTCATGACATAAGCTAGGTCTGGTCTGGTAACCGTTAAGTAAATAAGGCGCCCCACTAATCGCCTTTAAGTTGTTGATGCATCTGTTAATATCAACTGTGGTGCGAATAATAACCCCTTAGAAAAAGACATGATTCTTGAATTACGACCCCAGTGATGGAATGCCTCCAAATGAAATGTTCAGTGTAATCGACCAATTCATGTAATGGACCTGCAAAGATATAAAACATACATTTATGCACCATTCAAAACCATCCAACCACATTTACTGTAATAATCAATGTACACATAATAATCAAAAGAAGTCGGCTCGAAAAATAACCTGTATTACCTAGTTGCGCAACATATATATTGTCTGAAACAATAACTTGAAGCTAGCTCCTCGTTTCCAAAGTCTTTTTCCGAAAATCCTCCTTCAAAGGCTCAATTTTACTAGTAGAGGTCCGAGAAAGCTTATCCGATACTAATGTGTAATTGTATTGGAAGCTCAGTTTTCGAAGAGAAGGCGACCTGTGAAGAAGGTCTTCTAAATCTTTTGTTGAGAATATATGCGGTGATGATAAGCTTTCCAAGTTAACCAGTTTGGGGTATGCTTCAGTTGTGTCAATTACTTAATTTCCTTACAACTATCGCTAGTTGTAGGATACTTCTAATTAAGAAAGCAACACCACATGTAGAATAACGGGTTTTTGACTCTAACTAACCATTATATTTACTATATTTATGTTGTATTAGAAATTTATGTCGATTATTAGAAATTGTATAGTAAAACTTGTTGTGACATTTTATATAGATTACTAGTGGCAATGCTCACGCCGTGCAAGACACGGCGTATCCGTTAAAGGCGTAAAAGTAGAAGTGGAGAATATTTTCCCATTCATAGAAATTATACAGTCATGAATTTTTATTAATATGAAGTCATACAGTTCAAAAGATACATAGGCTGACAAAGACACCACCTATGTTGCTTAATGTTCAGCTACCATAACTTACAATAGATAATGGTATACAATCATTGCAAACACTCATACTTATATATATTACTACACCATTAAACTTTATCCATGATAAAAAAACAATGGTGGTAATATACTAAATATATTTTCCCATTACATCAAAGTTTAGCTCTAAAAAAGCACACAACATTACTATCTGTGTACTTAGTATATTAACATACATCAGTTCTTAATTTGGCTTTTCCTTGCTCTCTTCCTTGTTCTTCATCTTTTTGACTACGCATATCGACATGGCCGTTATTTTGTTCTCATCGTATTCAAGAAAACCGATACTCTCAAAAAGGAAAGGAAACAAATTGACATTAAAAAACTACCTGCAAAAGCTCCATGAGTTCCGAATCCTCAACATTACTGTAGGTATTAATTAAGCACAAACAACATTCTTGAAGGATGCTCTCCAGCTGGATGTTCCCCAGTAGCAGGCCCTGTCATGCAGTTTTGACCCGTAAAATACATCATTCCATTGCCGGGGGCAGATTCTTAGAGGTTAAGCCTTGAGACGTCATAACGTAGACTTTCTTTTGGATCAGACTCAATTTCTATACCACCTCCACTGCCAAAAGATCACTCTTCTAAGTCATCCACATGATTAGTCAACCAGCTCATGTGAAACCCATCCATAATCCCCGCAAAAAGTTCATCTTCATCGTCAGGAAGCAAGTTTTTCACTAAATCAAACAAAAATCAGACTATTTGACATCAGGGTGAGTTTCCTTTGAGGTGGATGTTGTGTCTTCAACTGATTGGTTACCATTAATTTCCATGGTTGTTCACATTCACTACACACGAAAGAAGGACATTAAGGGCAAAGTGCTTCTTAAAATGTAAAAAGGCAAACAACAGCATATATACACATCTCATTCGGAAGAGCATACAGAGAACTCGAGAAAAGTGATGAATCCCTTGAGAATTTGTGATCATCAGAGCTAGACGAGATTCCCCTCACGCTTTTCCCCATTACGTTACACTCAGTCTTTAACCAGACCTATAAAAAGCTGATTGCAAAATACATTATTCGCTTCATACTCAGAACATTGAGTTGTAAATAGAATAAAATGTACAACAACATTAAATTCTGTCAAGAAGAACATGGTATTAGAATTCATAGCTATCATAAACCACTGTCTTACGTGAGTGAAACTCGAAAGAATTACAAAATCTTTAAAACACAAGGATAATACAAGTCAGCATAAGCCTACAAACGGTGTCGGCACAAAATCTTCACACTGATTAAAGGCATAAACCACAAACTTCCACATATACTCATGTTCATGAAACACACAAATGACGTTGGCAGAAAATCATCACCCAGAGTAAACGCGTAAACCACAAGCTTTCACATATACACAGGTTCATGAAACCATGTTCTTGAAACCTACAAAAAGTTTTGGCACGAAATCATCACACAGATTAAATATGCAAACCACAAACTTTCAAATATAGTATCTTCTTCCGGGAGACAAAAAAGGAAACATGAGGGTGTTCTAGCAGAAGCTTACACCTATTTTTGCCATTGAAAGTTTTGAAGAATATTAGGTTCTAAGGTCAACAAAACAACTGCCATGGCAAAGATATAAGAACAAGCCAAGATTGCTATCACATTCTACAAAAATAACGTTCCAACAGTTGGTCAAATTACTTTATCCCAAGACTGGGAAATGAAATAGGTATACGCCCCATAACAAAGAAAAAGAAATAGGGTTGTATCTTACGAATAAAAAACAAGAGATCTTTGAATGACATAGATGGCGTTGTTGTACTTGGTCTTGAGTCCTGTATCATCACATTCACTGATTGCCTTATCAATCTCCATCATTTTTCACCTCAACAGTTATTATCTATAGGAGCCCTTCTGGATAATAGCAACACAGAAAAAAAAGTCAAACGCAGCTATTTTGTTTTCCTATCAAAATTTTGCGTAAAAACTACACATCAATCTTAGTCAAGTCAATAATAACGGTGCACCTAATTATCCACAACGTCAAAAGACAATACAAATTTTATTGTTAGGAGAAGCACAAGAAATGCTGAAATTTAAACCATCTATTTCGTTAGTAGTTAGAGAATTTATTATGGTAAGGCGCATTCATATTTAAACTCAATTGGGCTAAAAATACCTGAGTTGGTTTGGGTGGAAGAAAAATGCTAGGTCATCTTCCTAAACCAGCTGCAATCACCAGAAAAGAACATCACAAATTTTAACAAATCATACATCAATCACCATATCCAAGCAAAATGGTTTATAAAGAGGAAATATATGCCTTTGAGTTCGTTAAAACAAAGAGGGTAAAGGGTTAACATATGCGCTATTCGACATTTGAAACCACAGCTAAACTCCTCTTCGAAATAATCATTGTCTTCTCATGTTATTCCATAAACACATAATCTAAATGCTAGTAATCACCCTGAGCCCCCTAAAATTCCCTACAATCACAATATCCTCAAAACAATTATGGAAAAATAATTCATGGGCTTGTTTTTCTTCACAAGAATCAATCCTGGAAAACCAACTATCTGATACGCCAATAAAAAGCCCCACAAACCTGAATAAGTATCCCACCCATCAGCAAACTCTACAATAACTTGATCGTTCTCTTTTCTAAATGATGAGATATATAGTAAATTAATATCAGAAAATATCCTGCGAAACCGGAAGAGAAGACACATTATCCCGCATATGGCTGCCAGGAACATAGAATTACTACCAGAGAGAAAATAAATTATTTCCATTTTTCTTTTAAACCCTTCGTGCGCCGATTTTCAAGGATTTTGCATCATTCTTGTTTCATCATTAACTTCAGAAATTTGATTAATTAAACAAACAACCGTCCACGTACCGTTAAAACACATTGGAAAACATCTACTACTACCCATGCTGGCCAAATAAAAAATTAGATGCCTTAACTAAATGGAAAAACCTAAAAGGCTTATATGGTTTATATGGTGAACAATAAAAATATACCTCATACTAAAGCCAGGGGCTCTTCAATAGCTCCAATATATAACACAATAACACAATACCTGCTAAAAGAACACACGTTATTTTTCCAGTTAGGAAAAATTCAGGTTGCAATCAACATCAAACTAATACCATAAAACCGCAAGGATTAAATAAACCGATAATATCCAATTACATAGCACATAGCTCTTTCTCAATCATAGGGGAAAAAATTGAACAAAGGGGGAAGGACTTCGATATGGATATCAATGAATCACAAAAGCGCACAAAATAAATCTATCTTATTCCTCAACTGATGGTGCAATCGGTCATTCACAACACAACTATCTACTCTTTCTCTTACGAAGAACTACAGATGCAATTTACACAACCAAAAGCTTCGATTACAATCGAATTAAAGTAGACCTGCCTTTCATCCGGCACATTTTTTTCGGTGTTAACGAATCTCACCCACAAATGATCGGAAAGAGGGAGGGAAACCTGCAAGGGCACTATTAATCTCATGGGGATGACCGTAAAAAAATGAAATAAAATCCAACACAACACAGGAGAAGAAAAGATGTTTGAAGATTCAATTAACGTTCTCACCCAAACAATTGGGGGAGAGAAAAAATCCTACCATGAAATTAAGACATCAAACAATTAAATGAAAACAAACTGTTAGGTCTGAGAAATTGAAAGGAGCCATTGGGAATAATTTCACCCACATACCCTCTCCCCTCACCCAAACCAACAAAGATGAAAGAACCCTAACATCAAATTAACACATGAAACCATTAATGTAAATATATTTACCTTGGGAAACAACCAGATGTAAATCATGCAACATCAGTGTAGCGGTGGGTAGATATAATCAGAAAGGATAGCAGTCTGCTTGGCATCATCTCCTTCGACCTATTTCCATTGTGTTGAAGAACTTCTGGATAAAACTCTGAAACCTGACCAAACAACATTATCCAATGGGTATGGCACCCAATTTCATCAATAAACGAACGGATAAAACATGGAACGAGTTCCATCAGCCGATTTAGCCCAACCCTAAGAAAGAAAACCAGTCTAATTCATAAAGAAGTAGTTTTTCATTATTACTGAAACATACACAGGATATGGCTTTATACACCAGCCATTCAATACACCTCAGCACATAATTAGTTATAACAAATCTAGTAAAGATTCTCTTACAATCTAGGACCACACACATATAGAAGGACTATACTACCCTTGATTACTTATATTATTTTAACTGCCCCTCTCAAACTAAAGGTGGTGTCAACCACATTAAGTTTGTTCCTGTTAGTGACAAATCTGGAGCCTGGAAGTGGCTTGGTAAGACAGTCAGCCACCTGATCACAAGAAGGCACATATAGGACCTTGAGTTTCTGTTGTAGCACTTGGTCTCTCACATAGTGAACATCAATTTCTATGTGTTTTGTCCGAGAGTGGAAAACAGGGTTGTGTACAAGGTGATTGGCACTGATATTATCACACCATGCTGTGGAAGTAGTGGACACTGGGATGTACAGCTCCCATAACAGAGATTTCAGCCATTGAATTTTTGAAGCTAAATTTGCCAGTGCTCTATATTCTGATTATGTGCTTGATCTGGACACTACCTGTTGCTTCTTTGAGCTCCAAGAGATAAGAGAGTTACCCAAATACACACAATATCCAGCTACAGACCTCCTGTCTTTAGTATCACACCCCCAATCTGCATCACTATAACCTGTGATATTCAAATGATCACCAGGTTGAAAGTGCAGCCCAAAGTGCAGTGTTCCCTTAACATATCTCACCATTCTTTTCAGGGCATTCCAATGAATCAGCCTTGGAGCTTGCATAAATTGGCTCAATTGATTTACTGCAAATGACAGATCAGGTCTAGTATAAGTTAGGTACTGTAATGCCCCCAAAACACTTCTATATTGAGTAGGATTCTGCAGTAATTCAGAGTTTTCATCATAAAGGTCCAAACCAGTGGCCATTGGTGTGGAGACTGGTTTTAAATGTTCCATTTTGAGTCTGTTAATCAGTTGAGAAGCATAAAGAGACTGATGCAGGTACAGTCCACTGGTATCCCTATAGGCTTGCTGTCCCAAGAAGTGACTAAGCTCACCTAGATCCTTCAAGGCAAACCTTGAGTTTAACTGAGAGATGAATTGTTTGATCAACTGGTTATTGTTTCCAGTAATAAGTATGTCATCCACATACACCAACACATACATTAGTGTGTTGTTCATTTTAAAAACAAATAGTGAAGTGTCTGATTTAGCCTGCTGGAATCCCCACCTTAATAGCTGATGTCTGAGTTCTTCAAACCAAGCTCTTGGGGCTTGTTTGAGGCCATAAAGGGCCTTCCTCAAGTGGCAAACATGTTGAGGCTTAGAAAGATCCACAAAGCCTTCTGGTTGAGGCATATAGACATCTTCATATAGTGTACCATTTAAAAATGCATTGTTGATATCAATTTGACTTATCTTCCAGTTCAATGTAACAGCAGCAGCTAGTACAACCCTTATTGTAGCAGCCTTAACCACAGGACTGAAGGTCTCCTCATAGTCAAGTCCTGGGGTCTGAAGGAATCCCTTAGCAACAAGTCTGGCCTTGTGTTTAAGTACAGATCCATCAGGTTTGAGTTTGAGTTTGAAGATCCATTTGTTGTCTATCAAATGCTGTCCAGACTTGGGTGGGACAAGATTCCATGTATGATTCCTTTGTAGTGCATCAAACTCTTCCCTCATAGCAGCTAACCACTGAGGTTGGGAGATGGCATCTGACACTCTGGTTGGTTCTATTGGACAATCAGTAGAGTCTTTGACAGCCAGATAGGAAAAGGTCTTAGGTTTTCTAATGCCTGATTTACCCCTGGTTTGCATAGGGTGAGCATTCAGGATTGGAGGAGATGGAATAAAAATAGGAGATTGTGTAGGAGAGAGGGATTGGAGTGGTGAGTTTAGGGAATTTGGACTAAGGGAATGAGTGGATAAGGGAGTAGATGATGTGGACAAGTCTTGGGACTGGCTGTCAGATGAGTACTGAAGTGTTGTAGGTGTAAGCAAGTGAGGTGTTGTGGAAAGAGATTGATCTGTGGTAGGTGTGGCATTGTGATCAAGAACAGATTGTATATCATTGTGATCAAGGACAGATGCTGTGTTGTTGGGGAATCCCTTGCTGCTTTGCTGCTCTTGTGGAACATCTGTATATAGTCCAGGCACCATAGACACAGGCATAGTAGGAAAATTGGAACTATCAGAGACAGTGGTAGGTTGAGACCTAGAGATGGTTTGAGTGAACAGGGACTTATATGGGAATTCTAGTTCATTAAAAATGACATCTCTAGAGACATACACTCTTCCAGAAGACTCCAGACACAGATAACCCTTATGAGAGGGACTAGTACCTAGGAACACACACTTTTTTGTATGAAACTGGAATTTCTGTTTGTTGAAGGGTCTCAAATAGGGGTAACAACTACACCCAAAAACCTTAATAAGACTTAGGTCAGGCTTGTGTTTGAATAGACATTCATAGGGTGACTTTCCTTCTAATACAGGTGTGTGCAGTCTGTTAATAATGTAAGAAGCATACTGAAAACTCTCCCACCAGTATTTTAAAGGCATACCAGCTTGTGCAAGAAAAGTTAGACCAACTTCCACAACATGTCTATGTTTCCTTTCAACTATACCATTTTGACCATGTGCATAAGGACATGAATGTCTAAAAACTATGCCCTGTTCTTTCAGGTAATTCTCAAAACTTATGAATTCACCTCCCCAATCAGATTGTATGCACTTAATGGAAGTATTGAATTGCTTTTCAACAAGGTTTTTGAACTGAATGAACACTTTGAATGCATCAGATTTGTGGATTAAAGGATAGATCCACACAAACCTAGTTAGATCATCTACAAAGCTTATATAGTATTGATATCCAGTGATAGAGGTGACTGGGGCAGGGCCCCACAAGTCTGTGTGAATAACATCAAGAACATAAGCTGATTTAGTTAAGGACAAGGGATAGGGAAGAGAATGCATCTTGCCATATTGACAGGCCTCACAGAAATCAAACTTTTCATTAATGGAAACATTACAATCTTTCAGAACAGACTTTAGGATATTGTAGGAGGGATGCCCCAACCTTCTGTGCCACAAATTGGCAAGACTACTAGACTTGGACTCACTACAAAAAAAAGCAGTTTTGCGACGGCATTTTTGCGACGGAACTTATTTCCGTCGCAAATTTACGTTTGCGACGGATATTTTAATGTTTGCGACGGGACACTTGGCGGGACCGATTTTTTCACTTGGCGGGCAATTTTGCGACGGAATTTTTATCATTTTGCGACGGACCATCGAATAAAATTTTATTAAATTATTTTATTATTCTAAATTTAGATAAACTTTGCGACGGACTTTAATTGCCGTCGCCAAACTCCGTTTTGCGACGGAATTTTTATTGTTTGCAACGGAATATTTAATAAATTTTTATAAATTATTTCATTATTCTGTATGCACATGTTTGCGACGGAATTAGGTTTTTGTTTGCGACGGACATTATTTGCCGTCGCAAAATGGCGGATATCAGTCGCATTTCCCCCTTTTCTTCCTCATTTCACTTCTTCATCTCCCTCTTCTCTCCCGCCGCCCCCCACCCCCACCTCCCTGCTGAAGCTCTTCCGCAACGCCACCTCCTCCCACCACCGCCGCACCACCCACAGGTATGCTCTTCCCTCCCCCTCCCTCCCCCTCTCCCCTAGACCCGATTCCCCCCCCTCCCCCCATATGTATGTGTATATTTTTTTATTTCGTTTTATATATATATATATATATATATATGTATGTATGTATATGTATATATATATATATATATTGTATATGTATGTATATTTTTTTTTATATATATATATATATATATATATATATATATATATATATATATATATATATATATATATATATATATATATATATATATATTATATATATATATATATATATATATATGTATGTATATGTATATATATATTGTATATGTATATGTATGTATATTTTTATGTATGTATGTATATGTATATTTTATGTATGTATGTATATGTATATTTTTATGTATGTATTATATGTATATTTTTATGTATGTATGTATATGTATATGTATATGTATATATATATGGTATATGTATATTTTTTATTTCGTTTTTTATATTTTTTTATATAGTGTATCATATGTAGTATAGATTTATAGATATATATGTGTAGTAATCATGAGTTAGAAAATGCTTACTTATGTATATTAGTTAGATAAGTTAGGAAAATGGTTAAGTATGTGCAAAGCCGGATGTTGGTTGAATTGGTTGAATTGGTTTGTTGAATTGGTTTGTTGAATGCTTAAGTATGTGCAAAGCCGGATGTTGGTTGAAAATGCTTAGTTTAGAAACCGGATGTTGGTTGAATTGGTTTGTTGAATTTGGATTGAAATGATGATAAGTATGTGCTTACATGATAAGCATAACATACATAAGGTCCTCAAAGGGTGTTGTTCCTACCCGTTTGGAAAATGGTACTGGGGGGTACTTTGTTATCCGGCAAAGCCTCCGAATTATTTTGACGTCGAACCTTTGACCATGAATCGAAAATTTAGGTTATAGTGTTGTTAGTTTCATAGTAAGTTGAGTAAAACCTGAGTTTGCAAAAGTGTTGAGACAACCTTCAAAGACTATTGTTAGTCTCATATTTTGTATGATATGATGTGTAGGATTGAAAATGAAGAGAATAGAACGGAGTTGGATGTACGAGAGGTTGGATGCTAACAAGAAATTTAACCCGGTATTTGTGAATGGAGTGGAGGAATTCATAAAACATGCAAAGCAGTTAGATTCGTTTCGGGCAAATAATGGAATGATGAAGTGTCCATGTAGTAAGTGTAAGAACACTAAATTTTCAATCGAACATGACGTGAGATTACATTTAACTAAATATGGGTTTTGCGCAAACTACTATGATTGGGTGTGTCATGGTGAAGGGTTTCCCATTCCGATCAACGTTCAGCAAGAACGGAATGTGAACCCTTATCAGGACATGGTTAATGACGCATTACGTGATAGGATTGATCACGTAAGAGAAGAATTTCTTAACCAAGAGGAGAACAATGAGACACCAAACCCTGAAGTTGCATCGTTTTTTGAAATGCTGAAAAACGCAGAGGAACCTGTATGTGATGGAAGTAGTGTCTCCGTACTGCAAGCGGCTTCTAGGTTGCTCACTTTGAAATGTGATCACAACCTCTCTCACAAATGCGTTGACCGGGTTACCGGTTTGATAGGAGATATTCTTCCGAAGAATAACTTAATGACCTCGAACTTCTATCAAACCAAAAAGTTGTTAAAGGCATTAGAGCTACCCCATGAGAAAATACACGTGTGTCCCGCGGGGTGTATGTTATTTTGGGAGGAGGACGCGAATCTGGACAAGTGTCGGAAGTGTGACCTTGATCGATATAAACCGAAAACGAACGCAAGAGGTCAACGTGTGCCTAACAAAGTGATGACTTATTTCCCGATTGGACCTAGACTCCAAAGGTTGTACGCCACGAAACATATAGGCAAGGAAATGAGGTGGCACGCGGAAAACCCAAGAATGGTTGGTGGAAAACCCAAGAATGGTTGGTGGAAATCAGATTCAGACTTGAAACGGCTTAAAAACTCCAAGAATGGTTGGTGGAAAAGAAGCATTTTTTGGGATCTTCCGTATTGGAAAACATTGCTGCTTCGACATTGCCTGGATGTGATGCATATTGAGAAAAACTTCTTTGAAAAACTGATTGACACGGTTATGGACGTTAAAGGCAAGACTGCTTGTGGTCCAAAATCTGCTAAAGATTTGAAAGAGCTTTGCAGAAAGCGCCCCGATTGTACACTTGTTCTTGACAAGCAGAAAAGAAAAGTGTTGTGTGAATGGGTCACCAAGTTGAAATTCCCTGACGGTTATGCTTCAGACCTGAGTAGGTGCGTAGATCATGATCAATACATTCTACGTGGTTTGAAAAGCCATGATTGTCACGTTTTTATGGAACGTTTGTTGCCGGTTGCCCTTCGAGAATTGATTCCGAAAAATGAATGGAATGCATTGACTGAGATAAGTCAATTCTTTCGAGACTTGTGTGCGGCTACCCTAAAAATAGAAGACGTGATTCGTTTAGAGAATAACATTGCCGAGATTATTTGCAAGTTAGAAGATTTTGCCTCCAGTGTTTTTTAACTCGATGGAGCATTTACCGGTACACTTGCCGTATGAGGTCGAGTTGGTGGTCCCGTGCAATATCGATGGATGTATCCATTCGAAAGGTTTTTGAATCACTTAAAACAAAAGATTGGTAACAAAGCTTTCGTAGAGGGATCAATATGCAATGCGTATTTGTTGGAAGAGATTTCAAACTTCTGTTCTATGTATTACGATGATCATATTGAAACAAAAGCAAAGAATCTTGTTGTTGGTGAGACTTCGCATCAGCAATCGTTTCAGATTTACCTGAGTTATTCCGTGATCATAATGGTACAACAACCGGGAAGTGCAAGACGAGGTTCTTGGATAATAAAGAATATGACTTTGTGCACAAGTACGTATTGTCTAACTGCGAAATCATGAAACCGTATGAACTGTAAGTACCTCATTACTACATATATACAATGCTTAACAGTTTTTTTCGAACAAATATACATTAACCGACAAAATGATTCATTCTTAGATTGTTCGAGCAATTTATTCGTGTTCAACAGCCTCAATTGACCTCGGCAGATATTTGGAATAAACATGAACATGAATTTACCAAATGGTTTGGACAACAAGCATCATTGTTGAATGATGATTTGCTAAAAGCTTTGGCAAGTGGTCCTTCTCGTCAAGTCAAAACTTGGAAACGTTATTCGATTAATGGCTACAACTTTCGGACATTCAACCGGGCAACTGATATTGGTAAATCTTCAGTCAACAACGGAGTTTGTGTCAGTTCCACGGAAGGTGCCGACTATTATGGCACTTTAAATGAAATCATTGAGTTGGTGTATTATGGACATTCAACTGTCTACAAAGCCGTATTGTTCAAATGTGATTGGTTTGATAATTCTGAACGGGGCATGAATGTGCATAAAGATTATAAGATAGTTGAAGTTCATCGTGGTAGGAAATATGGCGCTTATGATCCATTTGTTCTGGCTTATCAAGTCGAGCAAGTCTACTATGCTCTATATCCAAGTTTGAAAAAAGACAAAGATCAATGGTCGGTTGTTTTCAAAACAAAGGCAAGATCGACTATCGATGCTCCCGTCGAGGAAACCGTTTTCCAAGAACAAGTGATCAATGATGTTTCCCGATTATCTGATCCTCTTAACATTGTCCACCAAGATCTTGATGTCGATGTTGACTCCGATGTTGGGGATAATGACTTGGATGATGATGAGATGGCGGATTTCATTCAACAAGAAGATGGAGAGGAAGAAGAATCGGTTGATGATCTAGATACTGATGAAGAGGAGGAAGAACTCTTCCATTCTAGTAGTGATAGTGAATAATAATGTATTAAATATTTTATTTTGTCATGATAGTGAATAATAATGTATTAAACATTGTAATTTATTATTAATTAGTATAAACGCCTTTTTCTTATAATTGCATTTATATTAGTATAAACGTCATTTTCTGTGTCAAATAGATTTCAGGTAGAGGTAGAGGTAGAGGTAGACGCGGTAGGGGTAGTTCCCCCTCCCCCGGAGCGTCTTCCTCCTCACAGACAGCAGGTTTGGATGATGAGATACACCAGATGAGCGAGGAGGATTTTGGTGTCATTGTCAATGGTGACCTTGGATTGCCCGTTTTGGATCCCGAGGGGAGATGGTAAGTTAATACATATCTTGCTTTAATTTGTTTGTATTTTTATTTATATTTTGATTAACCAAATATATTAACAACTTATTGTTTTCAATATGACAGGTTTACCGACAACTATGTCAAGAAAATGGCCAAGAACGCCATAATCAGCGGCTTCAACACTTTTGCCACCACGTGGCATAATGCCAGCCAGGAGCAGCAGGATAGGTGGTGGCACGCATTTAGGGTACGTCGTTCATATAAATATAACTATATAAAAATATAACTATAATTATAACTATACATATAACATATATATAACTATGTTGCAGGGTCATTTCAGCTTCGAGTTACGCCACGAGCGCCTGGTTAGGGAAGCTTTTGAGCGGTATGCTATCAACAGGGTCCGTGATTATATGTATCGGGCTCAAACAAACCCCGTGCTCGGCTTTGGATGACCCCGGATATTCTCCGTCGATTCGAGGAGTGGATTGGGAGTCCCGTAAGCAATTATTCAATATTTAATTAACAATACTTGTTTTTTATATATATATATGTATGTACTAACTTGTTTATCTTATGTCGGAATAGGCGTTCCAGGAAACATCCGCGAAAAAGAAGCTAAACCGAGCTTCGGATCCGGTGAGGAAGGAAGATCCCTGGGACACATGCTATGGGCAGACGCGGCGTTATCGATTTCGCTCGGGCCATGGAGGACAATAGAGGAGCGCCCCTATCAGTCGGTGATCTGGTGAGTAGTTCGAAGAAGAAGAAGTCGGGCAACTTCGTCTCGAGGAAGTTTGAGAAAATCATGGTACGTTATGTATTCTAAATATTATATATACATTATATATATATCATGTAATTATTGTTACTAACAAATTTATATCATACTTTGCGGGACGTCTTCACCTCGAAGAAGGCGAAAGCCCAGGAGACGCAGCCTGACACCCCTGTCGACGAGTCGCGTCTTTATTACGGCCGCTGGTGGTTACGACAAGAAGGGGAGAGTTTTTGGCATGGGGTCACCGCCTCCATGTACTACGACAGGCCTTCTGCTGCCGACACTCATCCGCTGAGACATACTCTCCGGGCATAATCACCCGTCTCACCCAGGAGATGGCGAGAGACAGACAGACTCATGCAGAAACCCAGGCGAGGTTGGAGGAGCTAGAGAGAGACAGAAAGCGTCAGGATGACAGACTAGCGCAGATGGAGGCGTGGATTACCCAGCGGTTAGGCAGCATCCCTCCGGAGGATGCAACCCGGGTACGAGGCAGCACAGAGATGACCATTCGATCATGGACCTGGAGGAGGTGACGTGGGTTTAGGTAGTACACCGGGTCTGACTGGGTGACATTGTTTTGATACATTTTTATTTATTTTGGCTTATCGTATCCCCTTTGACATATCGTTTTATTCATTTTTTGACATTTCCCCTTTGACGTATTTTTTGACATATCCCCTTTGATATCGTATTTCCGTTTATATTGTTGTTGTTGATAGCCGGTAGCAATTGTAATGCTACCGGGGAAAATTAAGGCCGTTTTGCAGCGGTGGTTTGGCCGGCTGCTGCAAAACAGCCATAATTTTCTGTTTAATTTTATTTTTTGCGACGGAATATTTCCGTCGCAATATGGTATTTGCGACGGCAAAGGCTCATTTTGCGACGGATATGCAAAGATCTAAAAATAAATAAATTATTTAATAAAAATAAGTTGCGACGGATTATACATTTTTTTGCGACGGATTATACATTTTTGCGACGGAATTTTACATTGTTGCGACGGAATATTTCCGTCGCTATTTGTTATTTGCGACGGACTATACATTTTTTGCGACGGAAATTTTAATTAAAAAAATAAAATAAAATACGTTATTATCCGTCGCAAAATACGTCGCAAACAATTTGCGACGGATAAACCGTCGCAAAACTGGGTTTTTGCGACTAAAAAATGCGACAAAGAAAAATCGTCGCAAAGCCGTCGCAAACTAGGGTTTGCGACGGAATAACCCTTGTTTGCGACGGTAATCTTCCGTCGCAAAACTGCTGTTTTTTTGTAGTGACTCAACAGGACTGGATTCAGCTAAACAACTAAAATTATTACAATCAAACTTAGACAGAGACTCATAGTGCTGGTCTTTGGAGTGAAGGGAGGTCTTTGGTGCCTGCAGTTGATACAGTCCTTCTTTAAGTGTTCCTTGCAGCAGAGGGATCCCTGTAAACTTGTCCTTCACAACACAGAAATCAGAGTGAAAATCCATGAAAACATTATTATCATTAGTAAGTCTAGAAACACTTAGGAGGTTTTTAGTGATATGTGGAACATGTAAGATACTTTTTAGGTTCAAATTAGAGGATTTTGTAGGAATAACAGAATGGCCAATATTCTGAATTGTCAAAGACTCACCATTGCCAACAGTTAGACTGTCAGATCCTTCATACCCTTGACTCAGTTGTAAGTTATTGAGGTCTGAGGTGATATGGTTTGTGGCTCCACTATCAGCATACCAGCTGGAGTCACTTACACTTTCTGGTGAAGCAAAATAGGCTGAGGGTTGCCCACTGAATTTTTGTCCATTGCCATTGGGCCTAGGTCCAGAATTTGAGCTTCCATAGTTGGAGTTATACCTGTAGTAGCAGTCAATAGCAATGTGACCAACTCTGTTGCATACTTGGCAGGTTGGTCTGGGAGCACCATTTCCACCAGGATTTCCACCCCCTTTGTTTGCATTCTGATAGCCACCTCTATCGTTCCTTCCCCTGCCACGGCCTCTAAAACCTCTTCCTCTATTAGCATCTGGAGCAGGAGGCCTAGAGGCAGGTCTGAAATTACCTCTACTAGCTGCCAAATTTGCAGATGGATTGTTTAAATCCAGCCCCTGTGTAGGATTGAAACGAGCAATAAGTCTTTCATGGGTCACCAATTGAGATTGGACTTCTTGCCATGTTAGAGATCCAATTCTAGAAGTAATGTTGACTATGACCGATTCATAATCTTTCCCCAATCCACCAAGAGTGGCAAGTATGAGCTCAGCTTTGGAAATGGGATATCCGGCAGTAGTAAGACCATCAGAATAGGATTTCATTAAGGAAAGATATTCAGTCATGGATTTAGCACATTTCTCAGTCTTAGTGAGAGCTTCTTTGTATTCTAGCATTCTTGCTTCAGATCTATTGTTGAACAAGACTTCTAAGGTATGCCAGACTTCATATGCGGATGAGACGCCAACCAGTTCAACCAAAATTGGCTCAGTCATGGAGCTCATGAGCCACCCCATTAGCAGTTGATCTGTGGTGATCCAAGTGTCAAAAGCAGGATTGGGGATCTCTCCGGAAGGACTTATCAGAGAGGGAATCATTTTAGCAGGAGGAGGACAGGTTCCTTGAATGAAGCTCTCAAGGCGATGGCCACGAACAATGGGCAAGATAATAGATCTCCACAGTAGGTAATTGGATCTGTCAAGTTTCACTGTGCATGTTTGATTCAAGCTTCCGCCGAGTAAGGTATTAGGTGATGGTGTGTTAAAAGAATAAGGGACGGAAGGAGTGATGATGGAAGGAGTGGTGAGAATGGTGGATATCGGTGGAAGACTAGTATAGAACTGAGAGATGGCTGGTCTTGTCGGAGAAGACAAGCCAGTGGCGAAGTTAGCAGGTCCACCAGTGAGGCTTCCAAATGAAAAAGGTATGTTGGAGGTGAAGATGAGTGAGGTCGGAGTATTTTGAGAGACTGGAGACGATGGTGGAGCTGTGACTGCAATTTCCGATGGAGTGGTGGTTGAAGGCGGTGGTGCTGTAACCGCAGCATCAGGCGGAGTGGTGGTTCCGGCCATATTGGCTCTGCTACCAAGAAAGAAAACCAGTCTAATTCATAAAGAAGTTGTTTTTCATTATTACTGAAACATACACAGGATATGGCTTTATACACCAGCCATTCAATACACCTCAGCACATAATTAGTTATAACAAATCTAGTAAAGATTCTCTTACAATCTAGGACCACACACATATAGAAGGACTATACTACCCTTGATTACTTATATTATTTTAACTCCTATCAACCCTAGATGATTGACGCCGTATGGAGGTCGATCTGGTTTCCATTCCGGCCGTTCGTTTTCCTGGGGATAGACCCATGTTGAAGTAGACCTGGGCAGTTCCGGGTCCAAATCCGGGTCGGACCCGGCGGTTCCTGGTTCCGAACCGGCGGTTCCACGGGAATGAGAACAACAATCTGTCACTTGTTTCGTAAATAGAAGGTAAAGATTCGGTAATTTTCTACATTTTCTAATCGTTTTATTTTAGGATTTCATAGACCATTGAGTTTTTTGCGTAGATTTGATTAAAATTGTTATTCCCTTTTGTAGGACATCCATGGATAGTTCTTATGTTAGCTCGCGGTCATGAGGTGGCTCTTCGTAACCGCGACTTGACAGATCCTTGTATTATATTCAACGGTCGTGTTGTGTCTGTATGTTTGTAAGATTGAAGTTTGATATGTACGTAAATATATAACATAGCTCTTGGACCATGTTTTCCTTCAACAGTTACCCGGCCATCAATCGGTGAACAGTAGTTTTATGGTGGTCCTGGACCAAATTTTTGAACCACCATGTCATCACTTTAAGAAAACATGATTAGTTGCTCATTTTTTAACACAGGGATCCACAGGAAAAATCTTAAATCCTATTGATTGGGCACACCAGGTTCCACCGGACCGGCCCGGCTCGGAACCGGCGGTTCAAGTAACCGGACGGAAAATCGGCGGTCGAACCGGCGGTTTTATTTTTTTTTTTTTCTCCTGTTTTTCTTGATTTTTTTTTTTTCGTTCTCTTTTCTCCAAGTTGGACCACCTTGAATCCAACGTATATTTTTTCAAAATTTTTGAATAATTTATTTTTTATCAATATAACCGTTACGTAAAATAATCGGTATTCATCATTTATTTTCTTAGCAATTCTTTTATTGATAAATGATGTTGTTAATTAATGTATAAAATATACCATAAAATGTTGGAAAATCTATCTTTGATTAAAAATATATTGTGACACTAGTGTCACAACATACTAATATATTGCTTACTATTTTGGCCGAAATATATTGTGACACTTTGACTAATCAAATACTACTACTATTTAAATTATTGTGACAAGGAAGAGCACATGCTAGTGTTTAGCAACCATTAATTTTTTTTTGTAACACTTATTCAATACACAACATACTAGTGTTTAGATTTATGAAATTATAAAATAAATTATATAAAACACATAAAACTTGAATAACAATTTTTTTTAAATGATACAAAATATTAATAAACTACATCCTACTCTTTTATTCGAATAAAATATGTTCATTGGGTCCAGAAAGGTTGTCCGTATCATATTACTTACAAATTATCTAGAATATAAGTTATGAAATTAAATATTATATATAGATATGAAATTAAATATTATACAAGCTGTGTTTTTTTTATAAATATAGTTATGAAATTAAATATTATATATAGTTTAATAACCCATTACAATTTATTATTAATTTTAACGTAAGTTATACAAATTTTGCAAAAAAAAAATTTGATTTTTTTGGAACCGTGATCTAAACCGTCTGGACCGGGAAACCGCCGAGACCCGGACCCGGACCGAGGAACCGCCAAACCCGCCGGTTCCCAGGAACCGGCGAAACCGGCTAGAAATTGGAACCGGCGGTTCCGGTTCCATTTTGGACCTGGAACCGGAGGGTCGTGCCATGGACCCAGAACCGGTCACGTCTAGGGACATGTCTACATGGGCTGCAAAATCCCTTTTCCTTTGGCAAATTGAACCACTTGGGGCGCATGAAGTGTTGGGAGGTAATTAGCCAAGGAATCAAAAATGGTACCTCTTCTGATAACGCATCTAATTTTGATATCTATCAATTTTATCCATTGACGAAGTTAATACCTCCTATGGGTATCAGAAAATAGGTATGCACCCTCCCATTGGACTTACCCTAAGCACACTTTTCTTATGGTTTGGGCGGTTGCTTCCATCCCATCTCGTCTTTTGTTTCCTTCTCTTAGTTTCGTGCTCTTGTGGCTTTGTTCTTTGCCAAAGCTCGTGCTTTGAAGCTCATTCGGTTTTAGGTTTTTTTTCCTTGTTAGTATTTTGTACTTTATTTTTGGTAGTCCAGCTTTATGCCGGTGGTGTCCGGTTGTTTTCCGGGGTGCTTTCTTGTACTCACCTGTATTAGTCCGGTTTTCTTTATAAAACCTTCCGTTTCGGTGAAAATAAAAACAAAAATCAAAACATTTCATCAAGAAAATCCCCATAGGCAAACTATACACAAACCTCTCACTTTTTTCTGTTTAACTAAAATACATGAACGAATACAAACAAGCCTCCTAACCATTCCACACTAACAACATACCTCTGTGATCTCTCTCCTTATGAAATATATTATAGTACAATTGTAATAAAAATGCTATACTATAATAATAGCATGCATCAAATCCTTTCAATTCTATTCTCTTTCACCAGGCACTGTTACTTACTATGTGAAAGAGCATAGAAATGAAAATATACGATACATTCAACTTCGTACAACATTCGTACAATGATTGTACCCTGAATTTTTTCATCAGTCTATGACAAAAAAAAGGAACCTATTCTCCAGAAAATTCACACTATGTTGTGATTTAACTTCTGGAAAATCATGACAATCAATCGCATGTTCCTATCGAGATCCAAACCATGATGTTGAAGCTTCACCTAACGATACCGAAGCCAAAGACGACGCCCAAATAGTGGCGTTATGGGCCCCACGACGCAAGTTCCTGATCTTGCTAAGTTTTAGTTTTGTCCAGACTCTATTGAAATCAGTGACATGTACAATGTTCAAATGAGGTTTGTAAGATGCCCAGAAAGTTCTGAAAAGATTTAGGGTTCTTGGGAAAAGATATATAACCATCTTTAGAAAAAGGAATAAACTACACAATAACAAGTAAGGTTCCCTTGTCCATATTCTATTAATGGATTCCCCAACCCAAGATTGCATAATTGAACTCTCGTCACCCATTATCACTCTCTGAGACTGGTCGAAAGCAATGTACTGTGCAGGTTCAGCTCCTACATTTGAAGCAGATGAATCAAATACCATGGACATTCCAAGCAAAACTGACACGTCTTCGAATAATCCAATCCAATAAAGGACAAAAGGCAGTGAATTCGAAAAAGCAGATGTGAGAGCATCATGTTAGAAAGAACGGTGGCACCACGGTGAATCTACCGTGGCACCACACTTCGGGCAAGATTCGACTTTACAGAGGTTGAAAATGGATATTCGACCTCTGCAAAGTCGAATGTTGAGCTTACATTCAACTTTTCAGAAGTCGAATGTCACTGTTGTGCCCCAAAAGTAGATTCGTTGTGGTGCTAATAGCAATTGCCTAGAAAGAACGGTCCATTTTATACACAAACAAAAAATGACATGCATACTTGATGAGATATAAAGTATACCTGCAGTTTCTTTGTAGAATTTTACAAAAGATGTCATATCTTTTTTACCATGAAACCTCCTAAGAGAGGTTTCGTTCAGCATCAGAAGTGCTGGTAGGCTGCGAATTCCATATCTTGAGAACAAACTGGAAATAATATGAAACAAAGAGTTTAGCAAAGAAGAAGAAATTAACTTTGACGAGTCAAGATAAAGAAAAAGAAACATGCATATAAGAAGTAAATAACCACATGCAACATGGCAAAAAAGCTAACATTCAATATGTTGCGCTACTTCTTTCTGCCCAAAATAAATTATGGCCTATATTTTCATTAAGAAGCAATACCCAAAGTATTGTCTTCATAAAAGGAAACCAATCCGACGTGTTGAAGGAGAGGAGAATGAACCCTTTAAGCCTGTGTTTTGTTAGGAAAAATCTACAATGTGTAAACTGTCCGTGAAAAACTTTCTAGATGTGTTGTAGCTGCGTATACAGATAAACAACACATAAGTCCTTTCTAACACACAATCCAAACCCATATGTTGAATCAGCAAGATACAAGAGTAACCAAACAGAGCGAAAAAATTAGACTCAACCTTGGCGTAATTGAGGTATACTCAGCAGCAAAATGATCAATCTGAGGATACATGTTACTTAGGGCTTCAAATGTCAAACGGGCTTTGTTGGAGAATGGGCACCACGAAGCATAAAAGAGCACGCTGGTGTGTTGGTTACTCCTCCATTTGGAAGTTAAGACCTTCTCAACAAAGTCGCCACTCACCTAATTATAAATGAGATGTATAAGGCTGTCTATTGAAATCAACAGCAAATTATGGACGGTAATATCATTAAGTGAATTGCAAACAAAAAAATATTTCTAGCTGTATTCACATGCCGTGTTTATGATATACTAGGAAATAAAAACCTCCAATCTCTTGCTTTATAAGTTCTTGGTCTTTGTACACACAGAATTAAGCAGGTCGATTCCCATGATTGAAAGGGCCGTAATTTCTTTCCTACGATAAAAGGAAAAATGACTGTTGCATTTAGTAACACAACGTCAAGCCTCCATATGAATACACGCACGCAAATATATTTGAAGTTATCAATTTAGTAAGAAACAATATTCAGAATAACTATTACTGCCCGTACATAACTTACCCTTTTTTTTCTTCTTTTTTCCTTTTCGGGGGTATAAACAACCAAGAACTGCAGAGAATACACTTCTTGCATATGCGACTCATTTATGATGCATCATAACCATCCTAATGTGATTAGAATGATGCATGCTGTGTAAGGTAATATTGTGTATCAGTGCATGCTACCAAGAAAGTAACTTTGCTGTTTACGCACGTAACTCTTGATTTCACGGATACCAAAAAAGAGGAAAAGAGATTCTTAATTTTCATCCTTCAAGTGTTATCATATTAGTTCAGGTTTTTCCTAGACATGTCTTTCTTCAATCCAGCCCATCTCTTTATGAGTAGGCTTCATTATTAAAGATAGTTCAACTGCAAAGATACACAAACCAAACACAAGAATGCAACTAAATCATCAAAAGACACTTTTTTTTGTATTGCCTTCCTTACACAACACCATCCAAAATATTTGCCAAAAAGGAAGAAGGGTAGACCAAAATGGTGTAGACTTTTCTGGGGGTCCCATATTTTTTCAGCTCATGGTATAAACGCACTTGAAATTCGTTCACAAGAACATGTACTAACACCGAAAAAATTGATAGAAAAAGGTGATCGATTCAAATTCCTCGGGACAAGTTCTGTCCCTGAGAATCAGCAATTTTGTGTAGCACTTTATGGCCAACTGCTGGCAGCCGCACACTATCACCTTTCTAGCTGTAGTAGCATTAAAACTTATTGCAAATGGGTGTTTAAGAAGAAAGGTGGTTTAACTAAATAAATAGATGAGTCAGATGATACATAATATTGACTATGGGATGAACATTAAATGCAAATAAAGAAAAGGCAGATTCAGACAATTTGAAGAATGTGGCACAAATGCAAGGGTCTATGACAAAGAGAAGTTTCCATAGAATTGGTTGCTAACCAACGATCATAAACTACGATGTATTTGACAACGAATTCTTTTTAATGAGTCCATTACGAGAAGTTCCCACTAAATTGGTTACTAACCAAGGATAGCAGACGAGGAGCATTGGTGAAGCATTCAATGCAATCCATTTATGGTCTAAAACCATAAAGTTCACATCCCAAAAACAAAGGTCATGAGGAAATAGTATGTGGTAAGCTGCTTAAATGCCTAAATTGGCCCAACGCCCCCACGCACCCCCATCCAACAACAAAAAGAAAAAGATCTCACACATGCAGTATTATTCGTACACTAGGGTACGTAACATGCCATCCGGCCGAGTCATCCACGCGTTGTTCCCAATGACGGGCAAGCAGCAGATAACACTCATCCAACCCTGCATAGGATATTTCTCTGCATTACAACCTTACCCCACACCTAAATGCTTTCCTTCTTTGGCCAATATCTCTCAGCTACAGCTTATACACAGCCACAAAGGACTGGGTCTGTGTGGACATGAAATTTCTCAAATAAATTTGTATTTAGGGAATACACTTTGCTTGAAATGTTGTTTGGTTTGCATTATGTGTTGAATAAAGTGGATGTTGCGTATTGTGAAGAAAAAATACGACAGAGAAAATTACTTTACTTATTAAACAAAGTTGTTTAATTTGGATGAATAAAGAGTGTTGATTTGTTTTCCAACCACACAAATTTCACAATAAACCTTCTCATGGACCGATCCCAAAATGTAAGACCAACTACAACAACCAAATCTTAATTGCAAGTCCATTAACTCTCTTCAATTTTCCCCATTCCACCATCAGCCTTCCTTTTAGCGAAACAGATGTAGTATGGTTTCAAGTGATGATATCAATGCATGCTTTTAACCGCTAACATCTTATACGATCCTCTTGCACAATTAGTGCTCCGCAGCCAAACACATAGCTGGAAGTGATTGATATAAGACATGAAATGTGAAATCCAAAGGCCTACTGGCTTAAGAATGGAAAAATCATTTATGCTTCAAAATATGTGCTAAGTTAAGTGCCACCTAAACTTCTTGATGCTAAAGCATAATCCTTTCACAATAATTGAAAGAATATCCATGCTCAATAAAAAAAATTAAATGCCCGTCCTTTCCAGTTGTATCTTGAGCAGAGGGGATCAAAGTTAACGTGAATTCCCAGCTACTAACTTTGCACAGTTAAAACAAGTGGACGAATGCATGATGAAATTTATCCAATTAAACCTAAAAACACCATTCAGTCGCTACCTAATAACAATAGTGCCAAAACTTTAATAAATAAAAGACCACGAGAAAGCTTCATTGTATCTATCAAAGACTTAAATTTAACAAATCATATTCAGGTTAAAAAACACAAACAAGCCCATATTTCTTGAAAATCGTATTTAAAAAACACCGCATCAATGTATACTTTGAAGAGCAAAAAAAGGGAGGGAGAAAACAAAGTCATCGAAATTGTCAAAATTGAGGTGGCTAAACAAAATGACTACCTCGAGAGGAAGTTTGCGTTCATAAGATAGAGGGCACTGGTCCAATAGGCTGGGAAAAACTGTAAGTAGTAGCTCCGAACCGGGGGTAGGAATGGGGCAGAAAGACGGCGACGGCACCGGCGGCGGTGATGAATCGACGCAGCATAGCCATGAAACCACGGAGATGCAGATTAACACCAGTTTTCTCATAGTCCCAAGTTCGCAAGATTGAAGTATTAGCTGAAGAAGGAGACAAAGAAACGGATTACGGTAAAACGAGGAAAATGATACTACTACTACTTTAAGATATAAATTTGCGTAGAAAACAAACGACTTTATCTTGCAAAGTGCTATCTCTCCGTCATGCTTCATTTTGCCGGCAGCCTCTCGCTCCTATATTACCAAATGACATAATATAATATAATAATGAGGTCAGAGTTCATAAGGACGGGTTTTAAAATTAAATGGTTGAGAAGGACAGTCACTACATGTGTTACTACATTTTTATACATATGTTACTACATGTGTTACTACATGTTTGTCCTTCTCAACCATTTTAGATTAAAACATGTCCTTTGCAACCTTTAACCTTATAATATAATAATAACAATACGGATAACCACGGTCAATTTACTTGGTATATCATAATTTATGTAAATTTTAATTTTGTATAATGATGATGACAAATTATATCATCTAATTAATCCGAGTCTGAATAAATTTAATGAGGAGTACCCACGACCCTAATGCCTTAAGAACGTGGTGTAGATTTAAAGATTTGCGGCTGAGTCTAAGAGTTTGTCTTAGATTGTCTACGTATCCTGTATTTGTTCAGGAATCAAGCATTACATAGTTTCTAGAACATGATATTTATAGTGATAATGCATGCCCTAACCCTAATCATAGGTCGGTCTAAGCTATTGTCATATTTAACCTTATGGGCCTTGCCCCTGTTATCACGCTGATAATGGGCCTTCGTAGCTGGTGCGGACTCTATCCTCTACGCCGACTTAACCGACTTACGGTGGTCGAGCTGGGACCCTTGTCCTACACTGCTTAAAAGTCGATCGTCTTAGCCCCGAGTCTGGGCATCGACATGTGCGCTTTGATACTTACTCACACCGTGGGGACCAACTGTGAGATGACACGTGGAGGAGTGAAATCTTGTATCGTCATAAGGCCCCCAGACTTGAGAGAGGCGACTCCGATTGTCGGAGGTCAAATATGCCATTTGAATATCTTTTAGTTGGGTCGTTGTCTGGGCGGGAAACAGCTGTAATGGCACCTGTAACCCTAGCCAATCACAGTGTCGTAGCGTGACGTCATAGCGCACTAACGCCATATCTGCAGCACAAGGAACGAGGCGTCCTTTTTCGTTAACCGTAACGCCATTACCTTGATTCTCGCGATTTGTGGGGGATTATAACCCCCTCAAATCACGTCTTTTCAACTCATTTCAAAATTTTCGCAAGTATAAAAGGGGAGACGACAGTCAGAGAGGAGATCATTTAGCCACTTTCTCTGCATAACCTCCAAACACCAAGTAAGCATCTTTCTTGTATTATCCCTCTTCTTTCTGCATTTGTCAATGTCAAGTAGTGCTACAGAATCTGATAAAGGTAGTGAATCGTTTTCACACAGTCAAACTTCGCTATCCACCCCTTTTGATCGTCCTCTCCGGTCACTTCCCGGCAAGCCCATAAGCCCATCTCCTTCCGTCCCTAATAAACCTAAGAAGTCAGTTACTAGGATGGACGGAAAGGGTCCAAAAGGTTGTCTCACAGCCCTTTCTTTAGATGACGCTAACAAAATTTGCCAAAAATTTGGTCTCATGGGCCCTCAATTTGAAATTCGACTTCCATTGGGCCAACACCAATACGCTAATGAGCCCCTAGAAGGTTCTGCTCAGTCTATGAAGCCCAACTTTCAAGCAGGTTGAGGTTTCCATTGTACCCAGCCGTCACAACGATTTTGAATCACTATGAGATAAGCGTTTCTCAGTTAGCCCTCAATGCTATTAGGATTCTAATGGGGTTTGTAATAGCTTGTCGAGTGGTAGGAGTTTGCTTCTCAATCCCCCTCTTTTGCTACTACTCCAAGATTACAGGTATGCCGGACAAATTGTGGTATACCTTCCAACGAAGGCCAAATCGACACGAGTTTGTGTCCAATGGGCCTTCATCACACGGTGACTGGGAACCGATATTTTTCTTCATACGTCATGGCCTAGGCAACTCATACATAGGGCAGTGGAGGTCGAGGAGCAAGAAGACGGATAAACTGGGTGGTGATCCTGCCCCTCGAGAGGCCCGTACGATGGATAACTTTTGTTTCGAGGTGGCCACCCGAGCTCTGCACCTTCTGTATACCCTGGCTAACTTAGAGGAGACGGGGCCGATGCCCTACTCGACACTCCATGCTCACGACCAAGAAAACTGTAGGATGTTTCTCTATTATTTTTTGTGTTGTCGAGATCTATAATTTGGCATTATTGATGATATTAACCTTGTCTTTTTCTTTTTGCAGTGGGAAGTTCTCGGTTATCTCTGATCATACTCAAGTCCCCAAACCGAAGGGTAAGCTAGCTCCGCCACTCGAGGGTCAAGCGGCCCCTTCTGTTAAGGTTGTGAGAGGAGGACAACTCCCCCTGCTGGAGAAGGGAGCTATTCCCGACTCGAGGTTACTCCTGTGCATCCGTCCTAAGGAGGTACTACGGATGTCGAGTCGACGATTCCCGCTCGCTCCCCCACACAGCCTCAATCTGATTTTCCACTTACTCGCTATGGCTCACTGCGAGATGAAGATGACGAGGCCATAATCGAGATAACACCGTTGGCCGGTGAGGATGTCGAGAACGTCGCCCGACAACCAAAGAAGAGACACATTCTACCTGACACGGTGCGGTACCAGCACAGACAATCTAAGAAGGCTAAAGTCGGTGAAGCCCCTTCTGACATTGACGTCGATATGAACCGGGCTGCTGACGATAGCGCAACCATGGAGAATAAGGTTCTATCTTCTGCACTTCAGAAGTTGTGTCGCCTGGTAAGTCGCTCCCTTCTTCCTGCTTTTATCATGGTCTGTCCTTTATTTCTGCTAAATGACACATTTCTTTTTCTCGACAGACAAACCACCTTGGCAAGGAGGCTGCTAAAAGATTGACTACGCCAGTCGAGGTAGAAGAGGATCTGAAGAAGAAAATTCGGAAGTTGCTCGATGGGAGTAGCAAGAAGAGTGCTGCCATAGCCGGATTGGAGTCCCAATTGGAGACTCATGCGAGAGAGGTGGGCGCCGAGATAAGGAAGTTGAGGGACGAGCTGTCTGCATCTACCAATGACCTAGACAGAACACGAAGCGACTGTTAGGTCTTGGATAAAAATTTTGCCGATCTGGTTGTGGAGTTCGAGAAGATGCAAGATGCGCACAATGCATCTTTGGCTGAGCTGAAGCGGGCTCGGGAAGAGAGGGATGCTCTGAATGTCGAACTGGAGAAAGTTCCTTCCCAGGTCGAGGCGGCCAAGAAAGATGCCGTCCTGGAGTATCAAAAGTCGAGGGAGCTTGACGAAGACCTGACCGTGATGATGTGCATGGCCATGATGGGCGGCTTTACAATGGCGGTGAATCGGGCTATGAATGTTTATCAAGAGTTCGACGTATCTGTTGAAATAGTGTCCTAAACCCAATCGGGTTGGACCGGGTCGGATCATTTCTACTATTTCTTTGTGTTTATACATATATTAAATGGCTTTTATGTTGTCATGTATATGTTCTTTTAAAGAACCAATTATAAATTGTTATATAATAACGTCCTTAGTATTAAACTGTTATAGAGAAACCATGATAGGCGATTATGGTTTATGAGATCTCTAATCACTTTAATAAGTTTGATACTTAAATGTCTCTAGGCTGATGTACTATTAAACAGAGCATTGATAGTATAAACAGACTAGAACGTATTAGATGTCTTCTGTCTTTAGGGCAGGGATAGATCTCGTCTATCGAAGTGTAGAGACACTTGGACTGTACGTGGATGTGTATTATAGAATACGTATGTCAGACTGACCCATTTACACGGATAAGTGTCACACTATGTGACGGTTGTGTAATTATCCTTAAGACCGGAGTCTTCATGGCATCACGGTGTGGATTGTCATGCTTTGACACTATTGAGGTTTCCCCTAGCCACGGGGCGATCATGCGGTAGTGATTGGGTATGATACTGAAGCATGCGGAGTATACATGATTGGTCGTCCGGGAATCGCGATTGGGTTCGAATATCCGAAATGGCCTTCTTATAAGGAATGTCTTACTCTCGTGAATCTTTGCAAAGTGGGAGTAAATGAGTTACTACGAGAGAGCATGATATCCAGATTATAAGATACGGTCGTTGATGTTTTGACACTCGACTAACGACTGTATGGGTATTATTACAGCGATAGGATTGTAAGTTACACGGTAACTGTTTCACATGAAATGTAGTAGTCATTGCATTTGACTCTTCCGATGATTGAGGGTCACGGTGTGTTGCTAGACGCTATCCCGTGATCGTTATGCATGAAGGGAATTTTTGTAATTTGCACTTTGTGTCTACGGTCAACATATTCGGAAGCCTATCGGGTCACACACATAAGAACATCTAGCCGGATTAAAATGTGGTTATAGATGATAACCAAATATAGATGATTCGCATCCCTTTTGATTAAGAATCAAAAGGAAAGAAACAAAAGAGACTTAATTTTAATTTTGATTTATTTTTAGAATAGTTCTAATTAATTAAAATTAAAATCGTTAATTTTATTTCGATTAAAATCATTTAATTAATTAAATGTTAATTAGTTAATTGATTGGATAAAATTATTTAATAGATTAAATGTTAATTGATTAATTAAGACGCAAGTAGTTAAATTTAAATTTTATCTTTTTCATAAGATGTTATTGTATGGATTAGATATAGTAGATATAATGTGATTATATGGACCCCGATTGATCATGGACTCGACCGATAGGAAATTTTTCTGTTGGTTTTAAAATTGTCCTAGGCCGTTATGAAGAACGTGACCTGGTTTATTTTCTGCATTTATCACATTCCCATTAGCCCCCACCCCCCCCACCCCCACCCCCCCGTGTGCGGCGGGTGTATTTATTTTATTAGATAGAATTAAATGTAACAAGAATGGAACAGAAGATGGAGACCAAGGAAAGAATAATAAAGATCCTATTGGAGATGGCGCATTAAAGATCCTATTGGCGGTTGCGGCTACCCTTAGATTGTGACCCGCGGTTTCGTCAGTTTGTATTCGAAACCGCGCCTAGGAAAAGTCCATGATCATACCGGTTACTTTACGCATTTATTTATTTTGTGCTTGTATTTATTTTATATGATACGATAGATGCATGACTAGGCACGATCTAGATAAATGTGTAGGATGTATGTCTATAGAGATAGATATATTTGATGAGACCGCAATTAAAAAATTAATTAAGTGAATTAATTTACATAAATACTTCCACAACAAAAATCAAGTCGAAATATTGTCTCCCAATATTATAACGACGGTGTAGGGCCTATGTTCGGATCCAACTGATCGACCACCACCGGGAGTTGACCTACCACGGGTATATCGTCGTTATTGAGATATGATCGTATGAGATCTCGTGAATATTGGGTTATGACTTGACTAGAGTCTTTCGTGATTGGCCACCGTCAGGGCCGTCTGACTTTAGAGACAAGGGGTTGACTAACACATAGTGATGTGTATCGCCAAAGAGTTGACTAGTCAACCACTGAGAATCACATAGAGATATGAATGGTAAAGAGTTACCTACCTTTCGAAATTATCTTGGTTGATCGACCACCGCCGGGAATCAAGGTAACTAGATTGGATCTCAGCCACTAAAGAATTTTTGAAATATTCTTGAAAGTCAATTGGGAGTAGTTGACTAGTGGGAGCAAAATCATAAACCAAAAGACCATTTTTGATTTTACGTGTATAAACAACAACACTCTTTTACTTTCATTTTTATGTTGTAGTTTTAGCAGACTTTTATATTTATGTTTTAGTTCTCGATTAGTAAAACCAAATTATGACTGTTACCTTTTGAGAAACGTTCTCAGATATGGTTAAGTAATTTTAATCCTTTTAAAATAAGCAATGAAACGAGCAATCCCGTTATAGTAGTTAGAGACAAGGAGACTACAGTGCTCCAAGACTTTAATTATTAATGAAAAGCGGAAGCTCATGGCATTGGATACGATCCAATATGATCATTCTGTCATACAATGACAATTAATTCAAACGTTGGATAAGAATGACCACATCTAATTTTGGAAAGGTTGTTTTCAAAATTTAAGTATCGACTTAATTCTACCATTGCTTAAGGTTAATTAAATAGTTGATGTTTAAATACGATTTAAAAGGTAAAAATAAACTATTTAATAAACTTTAGATTTTCTTTATGAAAGGAAATCAAAGACATAGCTCTTGTGATTTTTCTTAAGTCTTATGAAGACTACACTAAGAAATATTTACAAGTGCCTGAAGGATTAAAAAGGAAAGTTAGGGCATATGCTTAAATAGAGAACTTATTGAAGTTTCTATTCTTGGCAAGTGAGTTGAGATAAATCTATCTAAGTTCAAGTCAACTCTTAGATATATGATATCTTACGAGTGTGATTAAATTAGAAAGATTAAATACAGATATGGAAGGTGAAACAAATGTTGTAACACTTACCATCTTCTGGATCTAGTAAACTGATAACGGAACTAAATAAATGTTATTATCTTCCGGTTCTTATGAAGAACATGTTTTCAGTTACTTGCTAGGATTTAGTAGACATATTCAATTGTAAAGAATAAATGTTATTCCAATAAAGTTGGAAGGTCACTGAATCTAACATACTAGATTGATGTCACTATATAGTTGATATATGTGATGAGGTCTCAACTAAATATTTGTATGGCTGTTATCCTTGATTTGTGGCTGTTCTAGACATAGTATCTCTGGAAGGAAAGCGTGTGATTAAACGTCATTCTGATGATGTTGAACCATAAAGATTATGAATCTTGTGGGTAATACGTATCTTATCTAAAGATGACTACAATACCCTTTTATGAAAAGGTTATAAAATCTAGAAAATTGTCTGAAGCCTAAACATGCCGATGTTTGTTGGCTTGTGACAATTAATGCCACAAATAATTGTTCATTAATCTCTACGACTATTTTTTAGAAATAGTCAAGTGTACTCAGTGAAGTGCATAATTCGGAAAGCCCGAAAAGTTCGAGCTAGAACGAATATAAGATTGACGAGCTACTTAGGAATTAATCTTCAATTGGATTGAAGTAATTAATACTGAAGGGTGTTTCAGAAGTCGTCTGAAAGGAATAAGATTCTTCCCTTGAAGGATACCATCTTTGGGATACGCAATTAGATTGTGTTCCCAAATGGAAACAACACTTTATATGATAAAGGTGTGATGCAAGCCATGCGAAGTATCCCTTACCCGTTTCGGGATAGTGCCCTTATACTTAACCGAGTTCCAAAGATAAAGGTTGAATAAATTCCATATTAGATATGGAAGAAGATAATATCGAATTTATCTTAACCGATGATTTGAAGTTGTCATAGGCTGAGTCAGAAAGTCTTGGAGCCTAGTACGACATATGCAACTTTGTGGAATATCTTAGCTAGCACGCTGGATATTATTTACTTGTCCGCGGAGCAAAATGTTTGTCTCCAAACATGCTATCTTCTAAAGGAAGTGTTTCTTCCAAAAGAAACAGTGGGAGTGAATCGTATCTCAAAAGAGTTTGAGAACCACAAAGATACATTCAACCAATTGAACATGAGCAGACGCCGCATAGCGATGAGGTGTAGGACACTGCTCAGTGCACACAAAAGTTCTGTAAGTCTGTGGATAACCTCAAGCCTGAAAAGGCCGCTGGTATGTTCATCTCGAAGAATGAATATCTCACGACTTATGAAAGAATGTTTTAAAGGCAAGATTGAGAGATATGGCTATGAGCCATAATATCTGAATTAGATTCCATCAGTGACAACCAGGTTATGAACCTAGTTTGTCTTACCTAGAGGGAATGTCCCCGTAAGGCTGAGCCCAGTTCTGTTCAGATAATACTTGTTATAACTTTGTATCATGACTATATGATAGTGTTGAAGATGTTGGGCAGACAACTCGATGTTCATAGACAATAACATGATATGTAAGCCCACGAGATCCACTTATGGACTCAAACAAGTTTCTATAGACAATTTCTTTGTTTGATAATCAAAGGAGTTTGATTTAGTCAAAAGAAGGATATGCCCAATGTGCAAAATGGATAGTGGGAGTGTGTTACGATTTTTGAGTAAGATATTGGATATCTCTCTCAAGAATTATCACCTCATGTCACAGTCAATTAATGTTTGGTGGTTCAAGATCTTTACGAAAGCACTTGGATTAGTTGTTCTTATTTTAAAATAAGAATCTATAGCGATAGATTTAACTGCTGTTAGATTATAGTTTACCTATATAGATGTGATGCTAAAAGGAGTTTGGCATAGATCACGACAGGGATACTGCTAGCCAGTGTTCTCAAGATCTATCTATGTTAGGACGTTCGTCCTAAAGATAAGGTGAAAGATGATGCTTATGAAAGGTTTCCTTTGCTACTGCGATAGGAACCATCATAAGAGTTATGTCAGATGTTCATACTTTATGAAGAGTCATGAGCAAGTATGAAAGTAAATCTGGTGAATGTCGAGAATATCCTTAAACAAGTTAAGGATGGTTTCCTAGTTTATCAAAACTTGGAATCAGATAAATATAGTTATACAGACGTGTATCCTAAGTCTTATGAAGGCGAGTGGGAGCTACAGTCTGGGTTTGCAATCACTTTGATTAAGATACAGTGAGCTGGAAATGTTCTAGCATATTGGTCACTGTAAATTCTACAACTATGCCAAAACACAGTAGTGCCTTAGAGGCGCAGCGGGAGCAGTACATGGATCTAGAAGGTTCATTCCTGAACCTTGTACGGTTCTTCCACCTTTTCTATATAGCTGATATAGTAAGTGGATTCATTGCTTGAAGCAAAGGACCAGGGTCTCGTCAGAGATTCGTGTGTGTGTGTTGAGGCGGTTCCTTTCACTTGGTCATTTGGAACATGATATGAAGATATTCTGAGTCCCCACGGATAGCGATCCGTTTATGGCTAGGGCTAGTTGCGAGTATTGCATGAGATTCTTGTGTTTCAACTTGGTCTTATGTGTGCGAGTGATTGGTTTTAGGCCAAGTGGGAGATTGTTGAAATAGTGTCCTAAACCCAATCGGGTTGGACCGGATCCGACCGGGTCGGATCATTTCTACTGTTTCTTTATGTTTATACATATATAAAATGGCTTTTCTGTTGTCATATATTTGTTCTTTTAAAGAACCAATTATGAATTGTTATATGATAACGTCTTTAGTATTAAACTGTGCTAGAGAAACCATGATAGGCGATTATGGTTGATGAGATCTCTAATCACTTTAATAAGTTTGATACTTAAATGTCTCTAGGCTGATGTACTATTAAACAGGGCATTGATAGTATAAACAGGCTAGCACGTATTAGATGTCTTCTGTCTTTAGGGCAGGGATAGATCTTGTCTATCGAAGTGTAGAGACACTTGGACTGTACGTGGACGTGTATTAGAGAATGCGTACGTTAGACTGACCCACTTACACGGATAAGTGTCACACTATGTGGCGGTTGTGTAATTATCCTTAGGACCGGAGTCTTCATGGCATCACGGTGTGGATTGTCATGCTTTGACACTATTGAGGTTTCCCCTAGCCACGGGGCGATCATGCGGTAGTGATTGGGTGTGATACTGAAGCATGCGGAGTATACATGATTGGTCGTCCGGGAATCACGTATCCTATGATTGGGATCGAATATCCGAAATGGCCTTCTTATAAGGAATGTCTTACTCTCGTGAATCTTTGCAAAGTGGGAGTAAACGAGTTACTTCGAGAGAGCATGATATCCAGATTATAAGATACGGTTGTTAATGTTTGACACTCGACGTACGACCGTATGGATATTATTACAGCGATAGGATTGTAAGTTACATGGTAACTGTTTCACATGAAAGGTAGTAGTCATTTCATTTGACTCTTCCGATGATTGGGGGTCACGGTGTGTTGCTAGACGCTATCCCGTGATCGTTATGCATGAAGGGCATTTTCGTAATTTGCACTTTGTGTCTACGGCCAACATATTCAGAAGCCTATTGGGTCACACACATAAGAACATCTAGCCGGATTAAAATGTGGTTATAGATGATAACCAAATAAGGAAAGAATTTATCTCGTACTATAAAGGTTATAGTGGTAAATTAATATGGTGGTATTTATTTATTATGAATAAATTAAATACAAGATATTAATAGTATTACATTAATTAAAGAATATTCCGGATGCCAATTTATTGGCTAAGGTGGCGCAATTTGTGTGTGTATATGATACACTTGGATTGTGCAATTTAATTAATAAGATTACCATATATTAATATAAGATATTAATTATTAAATATATATAGTCACATGCGTGACTTGCACTTGGAATGTGCTTGTGCACATTTGTTTTCAGGATATATGTATATAGATTTATATGTGTTATATATATGTGATATATACACATGTGTAAATTGATTTATGGTAATAAAATAAAGATAGTCAATATTAGATATTGACAATATCTTGGGAATATTCAATATAAGATATTGAAAATATCCTAGATTTATTTGATATAAGATATTATAATAAATGAGATAAATCAATCAATTATATTTTCCTTATTTTATTGGGAAAAAGTTTTCTTCTCCTGCACTCTAGTTGGGTCGCCCCTCTCACTATAAATAAGAGGTGGGTGTCAAGCTCTTTTGTACAACACAATTCCAAGAACTAATAGTTTTTGTGTAAAATAGAGAGCATCCTATAGAGAGTTGGAGAGAGGGGAAAAAGTCCGGTCTAGCAACCGGAGTTTTCCAATAGCAATCCATGATGGGATTCCGGCGGGCTGTTCGTGTAGACTGGCGGTAGAGGCCGAACACTTGGGTGGCTTTATGCAGAACTACTCTCCTTAGACGGTCAAAGCGTCGATCTTTTAGATCAACCAAGGTAACCACCGTCTACTAACTCGTTTGTTTATTGCTTAAACGAAGTCGATCCTGGTTAAAAGGAAATAAAATTTTAAATTCCGCTGCGTTCCCGCATAGATTTCCTTACAACCATGCCATTCGGGTTGAAAAACGTTGGGGCTACATATCAGAGTGCAGTCAACAAGATTTTTGCCAAGCAGATCGGTAGGTGTATGAAAGTGTACGTAGACGACTTACTCATCAAGAGTCAATCTATGAAGCAATAATTGGTAGATGCTCGAGAAGTATTTGAGGTTTTGAGGGAAACGAAGATGAAATTAAATCTGAAGAAGTGCACCTGTCAGGTCGGGGAAGTTTTTGCGATACATGATATCGAAAGACGGGATTCGGGCGAACCCAGATAAGATCAACACTTTAAAAAGCATGCCTGCACCCCGGAATATAAAGAAAGTACAGAGACTCACTGGTCGCATGGCCGCCCTCAACAGGTTTTTATCGAGATCCGCCCAGCGAGCTCTACCGTTTTTCAAGATTCTCCGTAAAGCTAGTCCTTTCCATTAGGACGAAGAGTGTCAAAAAGCCTTCAAGGATTTAAAAGCGTACTTGTCGGAATTACCCACTCTCACTTCACCTCGGGAAGGAGAAAAATTGTTGGTCTATCTGGCAGTATGTGAAGAAGCAGTAAGTGCGGTTCTGGTTTGGGAAGGGGTCCACGGCCAAGTGCCGATTTATTTTGTTAGTAAAGCATTGCATGGACCCGAGATCCGATACTCACCAGCAGAGAAACTAGTATTATGTTTGGTACATGCCTCGAGAAAACTGAGGCCTTATTTCCAAACCCACCCCATTACGGTGGTCACTGACCAACCGCTAAAGCAGATTTTAGCGAAGCCCGACACGTCGGGTCGACTAGCAAAATGGGTAGTGGAGATGGCAGAGTACGATATTGAGTTCGTGCATCGGACTGCGGTTAAGGTCCAGGCTTGGGCAGATTTTCCAGCTGAAGGAATTTCCATTCAACTCGAGCAAGAGAAGCAAAGCACAGGAGAACAGTGGACTCTCCAAGTCGATGGGGCATCGAGCAAAGAGGGGGCAGAAGTTGGATGGAAATTCCTTCTTAACCGCAGTCCGAGGCACAAGCTCGATATCGTATTCTGCCATCTCCACTACCCAATTTTCTAGTCGACCCGACGTGTCGGGCTTCGCTAAAATCCGCTTTAGCGGTTGGTCAGTGACCACCGTAATGGGGTGGGCTTGGAAATAAGGCCTCAGTTTTCTCGAGGCATGTACCAAACATAATGCTAGTTTCTCTGCTGGTGAGTATCGGATCTCGGGTCCATGCAATGCTTTACTAACAAAATAAATCGGCACTTGGCTGTGGACCCCTTCCCGAACCTGCCAGATAGACCAACAATTTTTCTCCTTCCCGAGGTGAAGTGAGAGGGGGTAACTCTGACAAGTACGCTTTTAAATCCTCGAAGGCTTTCTGACACTCTTCATCCCAATGGAAAGGACTGGCTTTACGGAGAATCTTGAAAAACGGTAGAGCTCGTTGGGCGGATCTCGATAAAAACCTGTTGAGGGCGGCCATGCGACCAGTGAGTCTCTATACTTCCTTTATATTCCGGGGTGCATGCATGCTTTTTAAAGTGTCGATCTTATCCGGGTTCGCCCAAATCCCGTCTTTCGATATCATGTATCCCAAAAACTTTCCCGACCTGACCCCAAAGGTGCACTTCTTCGGATTTAATTTCATCTTTGTTTCCCTCAAAACCTCAAATACTTCCTGAGCATCTACCAAGAATTGCTTCATAGATTGACTCTTGATGAGCAAGTCGTCTACGTACAATTCCATACACCTACCGATCTGCTTGGCGAAAATCTTGTTGACTGATCTCTGATATGTAGCCCCAGCATTTTTCAACCCGAATGGCATGGTTACATAGTAGAAAGTGCCGAATTCCGTGATGAAAGCTGTTTTTTCAGCGTCTCGAGGATCCATTAAGATCTGATGGTATCCCCTATACGCATCTAAGAAACCAAACACTTCGAAGTCGATAGTGGGGTCTACTAACCTGTTGATTTTTGGCAACGGATATGAGTCCTTCGGACATGCTTTATTCAAGTCGGTGAAGTCCACGCACATATGCCAGCTGCCGACGGGATTCTTAACTAACACGGGGTTGGCTAGCCATTCAGGGTAGAGCACTTCCCTTACTATCTTGGCCGTTAACAGCTTCCCAAATTCCTTCTCTATAGCCTGGTTTCGTTCAGGTGCAAAACTACTCTTTTTCTATATGACTGGCTTCCGGCCCTGATCTATTTTGAGCTTATGGACCGCTATATCTATGGATAATCCCGGCATGTCGTCAGCCTTCCACATAGGGCTGTTAAACGAACCGAGCGTTCGTGAACGAAGCTCAAACTCAGCTCGTTTAAGCTCATTCGTTAATGGCATCGAGCCGAGCTCGAGCAGTTTCTCCTGCTCGTTTACTAAACGAGCGAACACGAGCCTTGCTCGTGAACGCACGTTAGTGTTCGCGAACTTAGGTAATATATATAAATAATATATACACATTAACATTTTACACATTGAGTTTGTAGTTGAACGAGCCGAGTTCAAAAAAATTATTATTGAACGAGGCAAGATTAAAAAAAATACTATTGAACGAGCCGAGCTCGAGTTCGAGCTTGTTCGTGAGATTGATATCGAGCTCGAGCTCGAGCTCAAACATTTTTCATACTTATCGAGCCGTGCTCGAACGGCTTTTTAGGCTCGTTTGTGTTAACGAGCGAGCACGATTACAAATGAGCTCGAGCTTGAACTTCAACTACTTGGCTCGACTCGGCTCGTTAACAGCACTACTTCCACGCAAAGACATCTCTGAACTCAGTTAGTAGCTTGACCATCAACTGTTTTTCTCTAGTCGGGATCCAAGCTCCGATTTGCACACAATGATCTTTTTCGTCTTCCCATAGACGAACATCTTCGACGGGATCAACCGAGATCCAACTTTTCTCATCTTCTTCCTCCGGAATCAACTCTTCAATCAGGACTTGCTGCACAACCATTTTCCCATCCATGACGATGGAGTTGTAGCTCCGAGCAGCTTGAATGTCGCCTCTTACTTCATGCAAGCCGTTCCTGGTAGGGAATTTCATGCTATTATGGACAGTGGAGATGATAGCGCGCAGGTCGACCCAAAATGGCATTGTATGCCGAAGGGGCCTTGACTACCACGTAGTTTAATTCAAGGGTCCTTCATCTTTCACCATCGCCGACCGTCGTTAGCAACCTTATCGATCCCATGGGATGCACCGCTTGTCTTGTGAATCCAAACAAAGGAGATGCTAAAGGAGCTATGTCCTCATCTTTCAGTTTCATCGCCTTAAAATCCGAGTAGTATAAGATATTCACCGCGCTGCCATTATCGACGCAGATTCTCGATACCCGAGCTCGGCTAATGTCCGCCTCAATTACCAGCCCCTCACTGTGACTCCGGGAATTAGGAATATCATCTTTGGGTCCATACCCGACCTCTGTTGTAAATCTCAGTCTCTTCTTATCCCTCAAGCTGTCAGTCGGCTCTCGACTGGCTCGATCTTTATCGTTCTCAGCTGGCCCAAAGATCGTATTAACGTAATTATTGGGTCGATTATCGTCATAACTGTCTCAATCATGGTCACCTCTGTTGTTTCTCTCTCGATCTGGAGATCGCTCTCGTCGTGGCGATCGATCTCTTCGTCTCTAAGCGTTATGACCCCGATCTCGATCTTGATCAGAATTTTTTATTTTATACTCTCTGCGCCCTTTGGGCTCATTGCACTGAGACCTATCGACCACTTCATCCAGCTTACCCTCCTTCTAGCGCCAATGACGATGTCAAATTATGTCACCTAATTAATCTGGGCCTGAATAAATCTAATGAGGAGTACCCAAGACCCTAATGCCTTAAGAACGTGGTGTAGATTTAAAGATTTGCGGCTGAGTCTAAGAGCTTGTCTTAGATTGCCTACGTATCCTGTATTTGTCCAGGAATCAAGCCTTACATAGTTCCTGGAACATGGTATTTATAGTGATAATGCATGCCCTAACCCTAATCATAGGTCGGTCTAAGCTATTGTCATATTTAACCTTAATGGGCCTTGCCCCTTGCCCAAGTTATCACGCTGATAATGGGCCTTCATAGCTGGTGCGGACTCTGTCCTCTACACCGACTTAACCGACTTACGGTGGTCGAGCTGGGACCCTCGTCCTACACTGCTTAAAAGTCTATCGTCGTAGCCCCGAGTCTGGGCATCGACATGCACGCTTTGATACTTACTCACACCGTGGGGACCAACTATGAGATGACACGTGGAGGGGTGAAACCCTGCATCGTCATATAAGTTGAAATCTGTTTTCAACTCTTCCAGAGTCGAATTTTATGCATAAGTTTGACTCTGGAGTGGTTGAAAACATATTTCAACCTCTATAAAATCAAAATTTGCATGAGGTATGGTGTCAGAATAAATCACATGTGTGGTGCCATAATAATAATAATAAATTATTGCCGGTTGTTATATGAGTACACAGAACTATTGAGATGTATCTATCCAAGAACACTGGTATCAATGCCAGATTATAATCTAGCTCACCACTAGATCGATGCATCTTGTGCTACAAATTTTACGATAATCCTGGACTAAATTCTACTACTTGATTTGCCAAATCAGTAGAATTTAAAATGTTTTTGGTGAATCGTGTGTATAAAAACAAATAATAAATCATATTTAAACTAATGACATTGTGGTCCTAGAATTTGTTTCAGGATCACCATAAAACTACTGATCGAAGTATCCATAGATTTACATCATTTATTAGTTTAAAGGTAGGGGTCAAATCATAGTTGTCAAAACCAAAATTTGATACCTATGGAAACTATTCAGATTAGTACTACTCCCTCCGTTTTTTTTATCTGTCGCAGAGTGAAGAATCACATAAATTAAAAATTAATAAGTCTAAAATATAGTATAAAATGCTAAGTTGTCATTTGATTTTTTGAATATATGCACGGGTAATAATGAGTCAAATTGACTTTTGGAGATAGATAAAAATTTTCATCTCCACTATAACGTCCCCAGACTCCAGGCCTGGTAGCGTTAAATGAGTAATAATGATCTGGTCAACTGCTTAAACCGTCGTACTCGCTTGCTCTAAAAGGCCTGACCCGAATTTACAAAATATTTATGTCTCACACTTATATGAAGGTGAACATTCACTTATTTTACCGATGTGAGACTTTACATCAACTCATAGGTAGTATCAAATTTTGTTTTGATACTCATAAACAATATCTCCAACATGTATCAAATTCACAATATTTTTTTAGCTTTGATTAAGTTTTTCGATGTTTTAATCATTCTTAGTAATAAAAATTATTATTATTACTTGATTAGTGTTTAAAAAAAATGCTTATTTTATTGCTAAAAGACACATACTTGACATTAAATTTACACGTATGACACAAAGTTGAAAGAAGTGTGATATATATTTATCTTGAATTCAAAATATTATTTACAAAGAAATAAAAAACATAATGACAGCATTGAATAATGTGGAAGGCATTAGGCATGGTATCAAATTTGACACATCATCTAGTTCCAACTCTAATTATTTTGTTTTTTTTCCCTTGAGTACATATCCTAGAGATAATGCATTAGGGTCTAACCTGACTCTCAGTGGGAAGTCCAGGGTTTGAACCCTGTTTGGGACGTGTGTGGTGTTATCTTTTCGTTGCAGGAAAAAAAGTTTTTAGTTCCAACTATAATTTTAAGGGGTCAGAGTCCATAAGGACATGTTTTAAACTTAAACGGTTGAGAATGACAGTCACTACATGTGTTACTACATTTTTATACATGTGTTACTACACGTGTTACTACATGTTTGTCTTCTCAACCATTTTAGATTAAAACTTGTCCTTTACGACCTTTAACCTTAATTTTAATACATATCATATTTATTATCGGAGATATTAATACTAAAATTTGGTTTTAACCTCTACAATTTGACTTGCCCTTAGAGCAACCCTAGTGGGTGCACTTGAGAGGTTCTCTATCCAAAATCTGTCAGAGAAGATAAATGCCATCGAAGGAAAAGGAAATAACAAGAATATTATAGACAACTTTTTCAACTATTTTTCATTGTTTATCTATTCAATTCTCTGCAGAAAGAAGAGTCACTAGACAACTTCTCTTTTGTTTGTATTTTTTTAACCATTACAACATCACATCACACAATAATTATCTCTACATTTATCCTCCACTTATCTTTATCCACATCACCCAAACAACACCAATCAATAGCCTTATCTCCCGATCACCGTTACTCTCGCTCTTACCGTGGGAGATTATTGGGTTGGGTTCAACTATTTTTTTTATTTTTTATTTTTTATATATTTAAATTCTTACTACCATCTTTTACATAAAAGTGTAAATAAAACATAGTAATAAAAATGTACCTCATCTATCATTCTTTTCATTTTCTTTTGACTTATTTTATGTCATCACTTTTGGCTCGTTTATGTATCAAGATGATGTACTCGCTTATCACTCTACTCAATATATTTGATGCCGGAGCTTGTTTGAAAACACAAAAGGAAGCCGAATATGATGAATACACGCGACAATGATTTTCAGATAACGCTCTGAAAGGCAAAATAGTTTTCAATAATTCAAGTCAGAGTAAAAAGAATTCACACAAAATGCATCGGTTTAGTGGTGAGTTAGACTATAACATAGCATGGAGACCAGTGTTCGAACCCCGTTAGAGGCAAAAAAAAAAAAAAAAAAAATCCCAAAAGCGGGAATTTTATAGCTTGAACGGACCAAGGACTTACCATGAATAATAATTACGAAATTATTACGAAAATCAATCAGCGAGAAAATCAAGTCATTGAATAAAGGAAACTTCCTAAACTGATGGATCAGTAATCGGATCTTTATTCAATACACAATAAAAATAAGAAAAACATTACCAATATGAAAGGAAAACAACTATTTTTGACTTCAAAACCTGTACTGATCTGCCTACTATTTACCATGTCATCGGCATCGGAAAAAGCTTTCTGAAATGAAATCACATACGAAAACGAACAACATAGCAAAAAATTATGGCCAAAATATTAACACATGTCAAACGCTTCCTTATCTCCAAGTAATCAAAATCATTTTACCATTAATAACACTTTATTAATAAGCTCATATTTAAAGATTGTGATTGACTCGTAGGAGTGTATCACGACCCTTAATTGTCGGGGAGTCATTGCTTTGACTACAGCCTTTCATATGAAATGGTTGTAGTATAAATATGTCATTTGCATAATAATATCTACGCAGTCGTTTGTCGAGTGTCATACGTCAACGACTATTTCTTATAATCACGAAATATTAAAATTTTCTCAGAATGAATACTTCATTCTGACTTTACAAAGATTCGGAGAATAGATTCATTTATAATCTGGTCATTTCCAGATGTTCATTCATACCATGAGGAAGCTCGAATCCCGGACGATCGACATTAATCTTATGCATGTTTTAGTATTACATCAAATCACTAGCACATTATCGCCTATTTGAAGGGAAATTTCAATGGTCTCAAAACGTGACACTCCACACTACGATATTATGACAACCTCCGGTCTAAGGATAAGTATATAACCTCCACATAATTATGGAAATGTAAATAAGCAGTTTATCCCACATACGTATTATACCAGTACACGTCCACGCATAGTCTAACTAAGTGTCGCAACACTTTGATAGATGTGATCTATCATTATCTTTACAAGACAAAAGATATTCAATACGTGCTAGTCAAACAATATTAATTATGTCATGTTAATTAATACACATGACTAAGGTTATTTTAAAATCAAACCATTTATTGTGCGTCAAGATCTCATTAACCATAATCACTGATATGATTAATTTATCACGATTTAATTATAGGAACGCTATTGTACTCAATATTAAAAATGGTTTATCAAATAAACAAGTCATACCGGTGAAGTATTTTGTTATATCATGTTTTACAAGTGTGTTATAACGTGTAGAGAAAACTTTGATACATTTTATAAGTCGAGACATTTTAATGACGAAGTTACCTTAGTACACCCCTTAGGCCTCAAGGCACCGTCGATGAAGTTGCTTAGATACATGCCCGAGGTCTTGAGGCCGGTGTTTGACCAGAGACCTCCGTTATAAAATGTAATATTTCAATCATGACATATTTAACGTCCCATACATATTTTTCGGAGGGGAGGGGGGGGGGGTGGTGGTGGTGGTGGTGGTGGTGGCAACCGTGTATAAACGTGACAATGTTTTTGTTTGTATATATATACATACCGTAAACATGACTCGTAACATAAGTTAGTTTTCGGAACCTTTTTTCTTACTCCTTTGATTTGGCAGTTTGGAAGATTGCTCTGTTTTTGAATCCTTTGATTGCACACTTTATTGAACGTGAACATTGTAAACTTGTGGCTCTTTTGACTATAGGCTTCTGCCCGTGCAGTATATTCCAAAATTTCAAAAGAAAGAATTAAATAAATAAATGAATTTAAGTGGGACCACATTTAAGTTTTTGACTTATTCCGAACTTTAATGATGACATTTTTTCTTTAATGCTATTTTTTTTAGGGGATAAATGCTACTTTGTGAATGGTCACAATAAGTAATCATAATATCCTATTTATATTATAGATTTAATTAATATATAATATACCAATATCACTGGTGTCAAAAAGTGTTACGACCATTTGTTACGTAACTACCGCTATTTTTTTCCAAGGTTACAAAACTATTTTATGATTGATACTATTGAAGTGTTTGCATCAATTTCTCTTAATAGATTTTTTATTTTATCATTTTAGCTACATATTTTTTAGTTTAGTGATTATTTATCAGATTCTCTATATTTGCCGAATGTAGATAATATCTATCAGATTCTCTATATTTATAGAATGTAGATAATTGCGGTAGATGGAATTTTTTTTATAGCGAAATACAAACAAAAGGAAGAGTACTTGGTGCAAGTGTTTTTTTATCACAATAATTATGGGACAACGAGTGATACAACACTTTTACGGTTATCTCAACTAAAAAAAAAAAAAAACACTTTTACTAATCAATTATTATAGACTTATAATTAAAATAACACGTATAGTATTAAACATATTTGATTATTGTAAATCAAAATCCTACACACTCCATTTCCAAAAAAAATAAAATAATAATCCTACACACTCACTCTGCAATGCGAGCGACAGATCGGATCCCACGGTTTTCTAAATGAGTCGATTTTCTTTCTCAAAAAACAAGTGTAAAATTATTAATTCCATTCTTCATATCTTGCTGCGAATCATTGCATTATCTATTTGCATTGTTCTTCAAGGTAGTTCAGAGAAGCAGAGAGAGGAGCATCTGAGTTTGGACGCCCGAAATGAGTTTGTTGTTATCCGGGAGGATGTGTATCGGTCGGATTCCGTTGTAATCCCTTGATTTGTTTGAGGTGTTGTGGAGAAGGAATTATAGAGATCGAATCGTAATTATTGAGTGGTGGTGAAAGAAAGGTGAACCGGAGAGAGGGACTGGGATTTCGGATATGAAGGGCGGGGCCGGGGTTTCATCTTACAATGTTCCGGCGAAGAGGCGGTGGAAAGGGCTGGTCATTTTGGTTCTTGGTCTCGGTCTCCTTTCGATGCTAGTGCACCTGGTTTTTTTGTTTGGCCTTCCCAAGGGTTTCCATTCTTACTCAGGTAACATTCATTTTCTGCATCTCCATATGCTGTTTTTGCTTTTGTAGATCGCGTGAAGCTTAGTTGCCAGGTTGTTAGATCTGTTCTTCTTCCCCGGCTTCCCTCAAACTGAGTTCCATGATTTAGTTTCTTATGAATCTATCTTCGACATCTTCTTTAATTGACAATGAATTACTTGTATTTGATGATTAGCCAATGGATATTTTTCCCCTGGTCTTTGTCTAATTAGATTTTGATTGAATGCCTTCTGTGTTATTCATCAGATTGTTTAGATTCTTGAGTTGACATTCTTTTCATTTGTTTGTTCATTGTGTGGGCTTAACCTACTTTGATGGCATTACTTTATAATCATCCATACCACCCCTAGTTTATCTACATTCTATTCATGTGCCGGATAGAATCCACCCATTTCTATAAAACTCCATCATCTTCCATACCCTTAAAACTGTGAAGTGTGAAGGCATTTCTTTTGATACATATGACTTGTGTTTAATAATGCTTTTACTGTTAATCATGTTGAGGATGGATATCTTTTGATCCACAGGATACGCAGAAGACCTCAGCTCTGATTCTGTAAGTATTCAAGCTTTGATGCATTTTGGACTGTACTGATGGGGATGGCTTACATAATTAATTTGACTGAATCGTTTTTTTTGGGTTCTTTTTTATCACAATTTTTCCAACGGGGATCAGGATGGTCTTAGGCGTTACAGTCAACACATTGATTCTGAAACCAGCGATACGTCAAAGGTATTCCCTTAGCATTTGCCAGGCTGAGATTATTTATGTCACTGGTAGACATTTCCCTGTCAATATCATTACTAAAGAGCTGTACCTCCTTCTGTTTCCTTTTATTTGCTTACTTTTTGTATGCAATCAACCTCACATTGAGTTGAGCCTATTAACTTCCTGTTGCCCAAGGTGCAATTACACACAATCACAATTAACAAAAATAAACTATTAAACCAAATTTTTCAGAATCTCAATATTTTGAATCCATGTATCGTCAAATGCCACATTTCTTATGACCCAACAGGGTATTTTAGTTCTAGTATAGGTTACTAAACGGTGAAAAATTAGTTTTTCATTTACTGCTTGAACTCTATATGGTAGAAGTTATTGTGCTATGCTCTCAGATCACTTATTTCAAATACTTCTATTTATATTATCCTTGAGAGTTGATACAAAATTTTGATTATGACATATAATTAGCCTGTTATTATAGTATCCGGTCTATTTGAGCTTTGCCCAGCCGTAGCAGCTGTTTTACTCTTATGTGACTAAAGATCACGGGTTCGAATCGCGGAAACAACCTATTATAGAAAAGGCTTTGTAAATTACTAAATTAGGCTTAAATGCCATGGTGTCTGTCCAGATTCTGCATTGCGGGACAATACCACGCGTCATGCTGCCCTTAACAGTATAATATCCGTTTGCATTACAATGAAAATTTACATCATTGATATTTCCTTTGGCAGGATTACCAGTCAAGGCATGAAGATGACCAGATAACGGGATTGAGGACAACTCTTCCAAAGGTTCATTGCATAGTTCTTTGATGGTTAAGACTCAACACCATTGATAATAGTGCTATAGAATATGTTGCTTATTTTGATTCTATTAAGTGGAATGGAAAGCATGCATGACCCACCTCTCTTTGCTGTTTTTGTAAAGAAAAATGCTAGGATTGGTTCTCACTGTAATGCTTCCTTGTGTGGAATTCCATTAATACTCTATTCGAGGGTAGAAGTTTGATGATGAATTAAATACTAGGTAAAGAAGTTTGATGATCATATTAGCGTCTTTCGCAATCGTTGCATAACTGTTCAAAACATTTCATGATAGCCGGTGTCTGGTGATTGATTAGCTTCATATGACTGTTGGCTTTACGTTACATGCAGCTATATATGATGATATTATTTTTTGGTTTGTCTATACCTACGATCAACAAAAATTATTGATTGCCTTTCTTAAGAATGACTAACTGAAATTGTTGGATATCTGAGCGTTGGAATTGTCAATTTCTCTAAGTATCTTTAGCATAGGGAGAGATCTTGGAGCCCTAAGTCCATCCCTATTTCTCTTTTAAGGTGCTCATTACTGCAATGCTATGAATGCTATGTTGGATACTTCCATGTACACAATTGATTTCAAATAGGAAATCATTTATAGTTCTTTTATTTTCCAATGAATACTACTGCAATGTATTGTTAATAGACTACTAAAAAAATGTGTAGGATAGGAAGGCAAGCTTTGCTGCAAGTGGTTAGATAGTCATCAGAGAACAGCAATGTGTACATTGTGTTGCATAAAACTTGGAGGACTATAAAAATAGACTAAGTGCCATTGTAAAACCATGTTTTTTTTTTGAAGAATTGGGATCCCATGAGAAACTGGATGTAACATACAATTCGGTGGATTGCAATAAGAATATGAGATACATAGGTATTAGAGAAGATATGGTATACTAGCTTGTTTTCAAAAATGGATCCATTGTAAAACCTTGTTTCTTATAAAAAAAATGGATTTCATGATTAATACAGTAAAAAAGAATATGAGGTACATAGGTATTGGAGAGGATACGGTATACAAGCTTGTTTTCAGAAAAAGGATCCATGAAAGTCTCCCAACCTAGTGGGCATAAGGTTTGTGTCTCGCTACTGATCTTGTGTTAATGATTCATCGTCAATGTGATTGTGGGAGAGTATTTAGCACTCAGTAGAAGTGAATTCATTCATCAAATCCTTTATGAGCTTCCCCCCTGCATGTAATTAAATATAGCTCTTCTTATAATCATATTTGTGGGTTTTACGCTCATATTTTCCCTCATTTTATATAAAACCATTTGGTCAGGACATCGGAGGCAACTCTGTGGAGGAAGCTAATACAACACCGCTTGGTCAGGACATCGGAAGAAGCTCTGTGAAGGAAGCTAATACAACACCACTAGGTCAGGACCTCGGAAGAAGCTCTGTGGAGGAAGCTAATACAACACCACTTGGTCAGGACATCGGAAGAAGCTCTGTAAAGGAAGCTAATACCACACCAATTGGTCAGGATCCCGGAAGCAATTCTGTGGAGGAAGCTAAAAATGTTACAAATGGTACTTCTCTAGAAGCATCTCTCTCGCATTCTCTGACTCTTGCATAGCATGTAAATCTACATTTGGTATATTTAGCAATCTTGCTATATTTTGTTGCATTCACTTTGTGCTTTTTTTTTTTGGTTAATCAGTATTCATTTTCATTCATAAGGAAAGCAACACAATACTTATAAATGGAGAGGTGCCATGCTCTGAAACGCAGTTAGTTCTATTCTTCCAAATCCCTCTCCAAGATCTAGCAAAAGTCCGGTGTTGGTGATATCACATAAGCTATAAGACTTGGTCTTTTTTTTTGCTGGAAATATTTTCTTTCATTCCTTTCCCACCATAACTAAGTCATAGCTGCCAAACCATCCATACTATCTGCTACCGTTTAAAATTGGATCTCCACTAGTTTGTGATTGCCTAGTCCATGACATTATTATGGTATGTTGGTTGTTGGTCACATGGAAAAGTTTTTGGGACAGCAATCCCACTTTTTTTGAGTTGCTGCAAGAAAGAGAGACATCGTTTTGTGTTCAGAATGATCCCCCATTCCTGTAGTTTATCTATTAAGCAGAGCCTGTTGTTGCATGCAAGTCAGAGTATGATGCTTAGGGACGTTTTTCTTTTCTCAAGCTTTCTATACCCATGGCACTTCCTAAGTTTGACTCTGATTTTCAATACTTCTGAATGAAAAGGTCTTTGCTTTTAAGGAATACTCACCAAATTGTCCTCAGCTTGGAGTCTATTGGAATCAATAGGTGGGAGCTCTCTATAAAAGCTCTTACCTCTTCATCCCATCTCTGCCTTGTGTTATCCTTATAGCCTCAGCCACTGAAGAATTAAGGCTGATCTGAAGAGTTTTTGTATTCTACTGTTGCAATTAGATATTTGTTGATCCCAAGGGTGCCAGCGGTCAATTCGCACTGTAAAATTACACAGATTGCTTGTATTAGATACAATTTCCCAAGCCCTGCACTTAGCAACCGCTCTAGTTTGGGTGTATCTATTGAAAGTTGACTCATTAGTTTCATTTGATTTTCTTGCAGCTCCTCCCTTGCCTCCTGATATGTCAAAGCTACGTGCACAAGCAAATGTATGATCTGATCAGACTTACTGGCCTAGTTGAACGCCATGCACTTTTCATGCTTTGATTTGCTCAAATCTGCTTTAATTAAACTAATTCTGATTTGTTTATCAGGGTACTAGATCCGTCGACGAAGGCCGTGTGTTTGAGAATAACAGAGGCAATGAAGGTCGTGTGCCTGAGAATAACAGAGGCAGTGAAGACCGTGTGCCTGAGAATAACAGAGGCAGTGAAGGCCGTGTGCCTGAGAATATCAGAGGCAATGAAGGCAGTGTGCCTGAGACTATCAGAGGCCATGACGGCAGTGTGCCTGAGAATATCAGAGGCAATGGTGACCGCATTACTTTATGCGAGTCAAAATTTGGAAGCTACTGTCTATGGCAGCAAGAGCATAGAGAAAACATGAAAGATAGAACTGTGAAGAAGATGAAAGACCAACTTTATGTAGCTCGAGCATACTACCCCAGTATTGCTAAGCTTCCAGCACTGGATAAGTTGTCTCATGAATTAAAGCAGAATATTCAGGAGTTCGAGCGTGTTCTGAGTGAAGCCACAACCGATAAAGATCTACCTCCATTGTATGTTATGCTTGTCATTTCTGCTTTCAGTTTCTGCTACTGAAGGGGTGTTTATTTTTCTTAGTGTTTGTTGTTAGGGAGCGTTTTACCCTTTCTTTTCTTTTCAATGTCTTTTTAAAAAACAATTCTCCATCTATCCTGCCTCAACTGTTATGCTTAGTAGAAGTCATTCATGATGTAGAATTGTAAAATTAATCTTGGTTTTGTTTATTTCACAAGGATCGAGAAGAAGATCGAGAAGATGGAAGCTGTTATAATCAGAACAAAGTCCTGCAATGTGGATTGCAGTAATGTTGATAAAAAATTTCGGCAATTAGTTGATCTTACAGAGGATGAAGCTGACTTTCATATGAAGCAGAGTGCCTTCCTTTTCCTGCTTGCTATTCAAACGATTCCGAAGAGTCTCCACTGCTTATCAATGCGATTGACTGTGGAGTACTTCAAATCTCCACCGCCTGATGCGGATGAATCACTGACCAACAAGTTTTCCGATCCAGAATTGTACCACTATGTTATATTCTCCAATAACGTGCTTGCTTCTTCCGTTGTAATCAACTCCACCGTTATGAATGCCAGAGTACTGTTCATATTCTTACACCTGTTCTCATGTTGCATTTCAAAGTCGATGATTTTGTTTGTTGCTCTTGCTGACGTGTACTTTATTTATGTCCAGGAAACGTCGACACTTGTTTTTCATGTGCTGACAGATAAACAAAACTACTTTGCCATGAAGCTATGGTACTTACAAAACATTTATAAGGAAGCTGTAGTGCAGGTGTTGGATATTGAAGATCTTAAGTTGGTCAACCAGTATAACTTATCCAGCTTCCCCCACTTGTTGCTGCCACAGGAATTTCGTGTTTCCTTCCGCAGGGTTGACAAACTTGGTGGTAAAGCTTGGTCTCAAACTGAATATTTATCGGTTCTTTCTCCTGCCCACTATCTCCTTCCTGATGTATTCCTTACATTGAAGAAAGTCGTCATTTTGGATGATGATGTCGTTGTGCAAAGAGACCTGTCGGCATTATGGAGCCTTAACATGGGTGGTAAAGTCAATGGTGCCCTCCTTCTTTGCACGGTGAGACTCTTTCACTTGAAGAGCTACTTAGGCAAAAACAGTTCTAGCGAAAAATCTTGCGCCTGGATGTCTGGATTAAATGTTATTGACTTGCAAAGGTGGCGGGAGCTTGATCTAACTGAAACTTATGAAAGATTCATTAACGAGGTCAGTTACTTTTCTTACCCACTGAAATTTTTATTAAAGATGCTTATTTTCATTTGTTAGTGTAATATCCCAAATTGATAAAGTGAGAAACATTAATGGACTTGGTAACTTGGGTTAACCTTTTTAGTCCAAACAAGGACGATGAGCTTAAGTGGTTACTGAATTCATTGTCGTTTAAGTAGCGGCGCTAGGCCTAAGTTCTGGGTTACTGGTGGTACGAGAGCCGACTACCAGATGGAACTAAGTGCCACTCCACGAGAGACGGCATGGGCCAACTTTAGAATCCTCTAGTAGGGTCATGGTGAGCATGCTAGTTCCTTAGGGGAGGATATAACATTGGCTTGGTAACTTGGTAACTTGGCTACAGTTTATAAGCCAAGCGAGGACGGTGGGCTTAAGTGGTTACTGGATCCATCGTGGCTCAAGTGGTGCTGTTAGGCCCAAGTTCTGGGGCGTTACAATTACTTGTATCAGCCAGCAGCATGTTTTAGTGTTTCTGACTCTTTTCCTCTCCCTCACCCCTTTATTTATGGCAGCAACTGAGCAGAAAACAGGAATTTTCGGAAGCTGTTGTATTACGAGCAACCTTGCTTACTTATGCGGGTCATGTGTATGGTCTGGATGATAGTTGGATGGTATCAGGTCTAGGCAATAACTATGGTCTAGATCGTGAAAGGACGGAAAAAGCAGCAGCTTTACATTACAATGGGATCATGAAACCATGGCTTGAACTTGGGATTCCTAAATATAAACGTTTCTGGAGGAAGTTCTTGAACCCTGAAATTCCATTTTTAAACGATTGCAACGTGAATCCATGAGTAAGATTTTGCACTTCCTTCCGGGTCTGAGCATTCATTGACTGACTAGTGCAACAGATGTTATGTTATTGTTAGGATGCAAGCAATCCAATGTGCCTTTTTTACAATGGCAGCCGCAGTGGAAGTTGTATTGGGGGCAGAGGAAGCTGGCTGGCCCGCAAGTAATTCTAACCGGAACGACTTGATCGATCCTTGGATTTCTTTCTTCTCTATTTGATATAATATGATGGAAAAAGGATTTAAATTTTTGGGAGTTGGAGGGCATATATATATATATATATTATTGATTGAGAATATTTCAAGGTGGGAATCACAGGTAGGGTGTTGTTAGGCCTTGGAGGCTTGCCATTGTCGACCTTCAAACTTAAATCTTCTGCATATATTAATTTGGGTCATTCATGCATTAGTTGTGGGTAGGAGTCCCAGTCATTTTTTTTAGAGGGATAGCCACGAATATTGTCTCCGCACCAAAGGGTGCTAAACATATTTGTTTTCTTGTTTTTTTTTTTTGTTTAATTGTTTTTTTTTTAATGGCTGGGGGAATTCGAAATTAAATTGAATTTATTCCTGTATGGTCTATTAGCATTAGATACATTTGGTTAACCAATTTTATGTTACAATGAACGGCTCTATCATAAGAGAATTGCTTTCTTGATATAGCAGCAGCTTTTCTGCGTATTATACGTCGTAGTAGTATATGTATTATTATACTTTGTGTGGCCTACTATAATGGGCTGAGCTTGGATTGGTTTAGATGTGTTTGGGTTGGTTTTGAAAGACTCGGGTCGGTTTGGGGCGCTATAATTCCTTCACCAAACCAAACCAAACCAAAACGAAGTTAACTCCAATGGTTTGGTTCGAATTGGTTTCGGTTTGGATTGGGTTGGTTTCGGTTTAACAAGGCTAATCTTTAAAATAAAAAGAACATGACAAAACCAACATTTTTGTCATAAACTCTAAATAACTACATTCAAATTAAAATAAATTACAAACCATATGGAAAAAAAAAAAACCTTAAAACAACTAACAAGTAACAAAACACTATTCATAATATAATTCAGCGACAATCAATCCTTCATAGTTGCATACTTACATACATTCATTTACTGATTTACATATTTACATCAAAAAGAGCAAAAGACTGAACTAAACTCTAATATTGGGCTAATTGGGCCGAGAGTCTAAGATTGTTATATAATGAGTTATATTGAAAAAAGAATTGGATTATATTGGGTCGGTTGGATAACGAGTATAATATATATAATTAATTAATGTATAAAAAATAGGTTTTGTTTGGATCGGATTGGGTATAATTAAAAATATCTGAAACTAACCCAATGCAATTCGGTTTTGTTCCAAACCAAACCAATTCATTTGGTTTGTTATTTGTTTGGTTAGTTCGGATTGGTTTACTGATTATTTTGCTCAACCCTAACAACTATAATGAAGGGATATTATCAAATGAAAATCATCATATAGTATGGGTATGTCAGTTCCATGATGGAGTTATTATTTTTTTTCTTACAATTATTTAGATAATGTTTTCGGCAAAGCATTTAGATTCTGTATGTGATAATGATGTGAAAATGACAAATGAATGAAAAAAGCAAATTGACAAATATAGGGACACTATTAGTACTAATAATTTATCATCATAACTATGTAGCGGGGTATGTATCATGTGAGAGCCGTCAGGAATGTCTTAAAACATTAGTGTATGTCGTGATAGGGCTGAGTTTGGATTGGTTTGTGTGGGGCGTCATAATTCGTTCTTCAAACCGAATCGAAGTCAGCCCCAATGATTTGGTTTGAATTGGTTTTAGTTTGGATTGGGTTGGTTTCGGTTTAACAAGTCTAATCTTAAAAAAAAAAGTGACAAAACAGACTTTTTTTTACATAAACTCTAAATAGCTGTCTTCAAACTAAAATAAATTACAAACCAAAACAATAAAATAAATAAATTAAAACAACTAACAAGTAACAACACATTACAATATAATTCAGCTACAATCAATTCTCAATAGTTGCATACTTACATACATGAATTTACTTATTTACATATTTACATCAAAAGAGCAAAATGTTGAATGTTGAGACAACAAAATGATCAAAACACCATGAGCATCTTCCAACCAAAACAACATAGCAAACCACAGCAATAACAAGCAACCAATCCAACTTCAACAACAGCCGACAAAACCTACAACCTTCATGGCTCCATGAAAACAACAATTGAATAGGTATAATATATATATATAATTGATGTATAAAAATTTGGTTTGGTTTGTATTGAATTAGGTGTAATTAAAAATATCCGAAACCAACTCAATTCAATTCGGTTTAGTTCCAAACCAAACCAAGAAAACCCCACTATAGAGTCTCTCAATACACAATCATACATTATAAATCATGATCCATCTTATCATGACCCTTTTTGTATCTAACTTTCCATGCAAAATGGCGGCTATTATTCACTATTAATGTTTAATGGGAGACTTACTATTATATATTATAGTATTCACACATTATTGAAAAGGACACATGCAAATTTATAAATAAAAAAAAAAAAAAAAAAAGAAAAAAAACATTCCGATAGCACCATCCACTACAGATATAGACAACATTCAAATAGAACCATCGTGTATTAGTGATGATCAACAAAACCCGCTAATTTATCATCCTTGACCAATAAAGCTCTCCAATTTATCGACGTCTGTAAATAATAATTTGTGTCACGAAAAAATATATATATCTTTAAAATTGTGCATCAGCATCTATCATAAAGTCAAAATGTAATTGAAGGTAACACGTTCGCTTTATGTATACCTCCTATATATCATAATAGACAGACACCCATGATCCAAAAATAAATAAAATATAAAAAAGGATATATAGATCGATTGAAAGAGAAGGTAACAAAAGTTGGAATCCAAGTGTTGCGATATCTGCAACCATCTTAATTATTTAAACATTAAAACACATAGTGCATGTCTTAAGATTATTGTTACATTATTACATTAAGACACTTGTATTTCAACGTTAAATACACGATGATCTATTGAGCGTATCACTGCAGAAAATTTAACCCAAAAAACTCACTTTCTAATTATAACTAATTCAAGAAATGCATGTGGACATGATGATCATGAGGAGGAGCTTGGGTCAAAGATAGTGGGCCTCCATGCAGAGGCTGTGAGCAAGCAAAGGTCTCTCCAACCTAGTTTAAGGGTACCATTGTCCTCCACCAGTGTATACCCATCAGAATGGAACATTCCAAGCAGAAGTGTGGCCTGCGCCGCCGCGTTTCCTGCTAACGACACGCCCTTGAATCCAGACTGCTGAAGCTTTTCTCTCCAGTTGCTGAACTTCACTTGGCTGCTGTTACGGGACGGACCACCGACCGCCAACACGTTGCGTATCTCTCGTGATAATAGCTGCTGTTCCACCACGTACCGTTCTTCGCTCTCCTCTCCGTAACACGATCCCAATGAATCGAACAGTGCTGAGTAATAGTGTATCGCTTCAACAAATCTACCCAGAAACGTACCCGTGTGGCTTAAATCTTGCTCTACCACTGTTACTACTTTTGGAGCCAATCTAACGAAACATATATACTTTGATCAATGAATTATTAACCCTTGGCAGCTTTCGGTGCATGCATGTTAAAGTGTATAAAATGTTAATTATCAATCTTCCCATCAGCTTAAACTTTTAGTTGAGACGGTAGTTCAACAATGCATTATCATAAACAGGAGTTCGTTATGTAGACAGTACGTAGAGTATCAGACGAGTGTCGTCTATACAGACAAAACATACGTCATTCATCCAATGATGTGGTGCAATAACGAGTGTTCATGCAAAGAGTTTCAGATGACAAACAAGCATACATAAATATATATAAGTTTATCATCACTTGATGAGACTGATCTTTGCTATTTTGTTACTTAAGATGACACATAAATGATGTATTAAAAAGACATAAATCACTAATAGAGATGGGAATTGAATCTGGCCCGGTCGTAAAGACACTTTTTGTTGAAAATCAGAATTCGATTCTCATCCTGCCCACAATATAATAAAAAGTTCCCTTTCTCTCTCTCTTTTTTAAAAAAAAACCACTAATACAAATATTGAATTTGGTATAACCATTGCGATAAGTGTTTGGCATGTGTTATTGTAGTTGGTTGGTGGTGATACATGCACTTTACACTGTAAATGCTTATAAATTTGTATTTTAGAGATTCAAACCCTTCAGATCTATAAAATACATGAATGTATTAAATACTCGATATATTCTCTCTAAATTAGAGATTATGTATAATTTACTTCTATATATATATATTTTTTTGAGGGAATATACTTCTACATTTTGAAATGCAAATTCTCTATTTTATAATGTTGTAGAAAATCTGATGCAGTTCAACTTAAACACAGATTCTTTAAAATAAATAAAGTTTCAAGAATATTTTAAAAGTATCTCCTCTCATATCTTCTCAGAATACAACATTGCAACAATACAACATTCCGAAATGTCTAAATCATTTTTTCTGGATTTTCAAAAGTGGTGTGTCTGCGTACTAATTGCATGTGGCATATCAATTAAAATTAGATTCTGACAATATTAGCACAAACAGCATACATTTAAATAAATTGCTTATAAAAGTAGACAGAAATTAACAATGGAAAGGATATAAAATGAGTAATGCAGATCAATTTCGGTGTTTTTCTACATAGTTAATAATCTAATTAATTTCACCAATCATTAAATTCATTTTAATACTAGTAAAAAGGTTTAGAAATTCGATAGAAAGAAAAGCATACCTTTGCAAGAACCATAAAGTGTTTGTATCGGATCCAGAAACATCATAAAGAGAATGCTGTAACCAATGAACTGCAACAGCTTCTTTCTTGTTTGAATTAATAAACTTATCAGGATCCAAATTCCCAGCTCTTTCAGCTACCGGATCAAATTCAAACGGAAGACCCAATTTCTCTGCAAAATCCGACAACCGTTTTCCGGTGGCCTCAAGTGCTTCCATGGAAGTCCCCAGCCCCGTCAGCCGCACAAATGGAGGACCACCAGGCCGTGACGCCAGAATATGAAACAGTCCCGGCCATTGTAGGCCTTGCATTATGTCCAGATCAATAATGTGAACCCTTTCTTCCTTTTCAAATGCTTCTTGAATAGCGTGATTTGCTGTGAAATGTGAGAATTTTATAAATGGAGAAATCCCATTGAATAATTGAAAAGCTGAGGCCATTTTCTGGGCATGGGGTAAACTTGGAAGAGATGTGTATATTCCTATACATGAGCTTACAACTCGTGCTGTCATGGCTTCTGAGAAATATGCAGCTACACGTTGAGCTGATGTACCAAAAGGGGTTGAGAGTTGGGAGATTTCTAGAAGCATGGTGTTTGCTTTTTCAACGTTGTCAGAAGCTAATGCTTCTGCACATTGTAGCAATAATGTCAATAAGTGAAGACCCTCTTCATCCCTTTTCTGTTGCCGGATTTCTTCTTTTTTGTCTTTGGCTGAAATCGGAATTTGAGGGGACGACGAAGTCGTCGTCGTTGTGTTCCCCGTTGTTACAGCATCGGAAGGTGGAGATTCCTGAACATGGTGTGGTGTTTCCGGCGGCGGGATGTTCACTCCGGCGGGATTATTAGGTTGTTGCTGGATGTTTACGGCGGGAAAATTAGAGGGTCTGAGCGGCGCAATTGCTGAATTAATGAACTGGTTTTGGGGCATAAATTTGTCGCCGGAAAAAGGATCACGACCTACCGGAACTTGCCGTCGTTGTTGTTGTTGTTGTTCGGATTCACCATGCAGTAGTGATTGGTCCTGCCGTAGGAAACTCGCCGGAGATAAGGTACTAATAGACCGGAGCCTATACTCTATTAGAGCGGCGACATTAGGGTTACAGGGGTAGACAATTTCTCTTACATTTTGGATTAATTGAGGAATGGATACATTGTTGGAGGTGTTAATCAGGTCTTTTATAAAGCTATCAACCCATGCAGCGGCGGTGGTGTCCTCCATTGAATTAAGATTAGAGCTATTATATAAAGGTCCTGCAATCTGAGGGGCGGAGGAAGAAGAAGCGGCAAGAGGGTGGCTTCCGCCGCCAGTTTTTTCCGGTGGGAATAAAGGCAGACCGGAGTAAACACATGTAGGAAGGGGTTGATTCTGATTCTGATTCTGATTTTGATTCAGATTCAGAGGGGTGCTTTGACGATGAACTAAACGGTGATAATCAATGTTCGGACTTGAAGATGAGCTGGAGTTGATCAAAGTTGAAAAAGTAAAGTCTGACACCGGCGGCCCACCACCTGACGTCATGGTTAAATTGGTGGAGTAGTTGGAAGTGTTACCGGCTGATGATGACGGTATGGCGGTGGTGGGGGTGGTGGAGCATGACGTCGTCCGACGAAGAAACCGCTGCTGGTATTCAGCGGCGGCGGAGGAGGAGCTAGTTTGAAACTCAACCTGTGATGCAGTCCTCTTCCTTGCCAGCTTTTCATTCTGAAAAATGCCATGGCCATGGCCGTGTGGGTAATGACCATGGCCAAGTGGCTTATTATTGAAAACAGCCAATGGTGTACCCTCATCGCCGCCGACGCCGACACCGGCGTCCATGTTCAGCTCAGCTGTTTGAACAAGGTTGTTAACAGGAGCAAATGTCTTTGCCATAATGAAGAGGAAGAGAAAGAAGAAATGGAGAAGGAGGATTTGAGCAATGGGGAGGAGGAGATTAAGAGATGTTGATGACTGGTATTAGGTGGTATTAAAAAGATTAGCATAGTTGGTATTAGTAGACTATAGACTTAGATTAGAAAGGTTAATTAGGGTAATAATAAGCTAGTAATACAAAGAAGGAAGACATGGAGATAGGAACATAAACATATCAAATCTAGAGGAGAGACAAATCAAAAGGAACCAGAAGCTAAAGAGAGAATCCAATCCAAGCAGATAGATGTATCATATACAAAGACTTGGGACATGAGAGGGCATTGGGATTCTGCTCCCCCACTTTCCCTTCCCCCTCTCTTGATAACTCAATCATAATCAACACCGTGATACATCCACTACACTACATGACCACTATATATTGATTACACAATTTTTTCTTTATCATATATTATGATGGAACCGTATCAATTAATGAGTTGTAAACATTAATCAAGAACTAAATATGTGTGGTGAAACATATTGTGTAGTGCATGTGTCATTTTCCTAATCAACACCGTCCTACTTTTTTTTTTATTACAAATAGTTTTTTTTCTCTTCTTTTTCCACAACAAATTTACATGAGACATCTCACATGCTAGGGAAGATTTATAGGTAGTAATTCAAATGAAGTGAAATGATGGGTAGATTAATTAAAACCATATAAATTTTATGTGGTTCTGATAAATCCACACATCACTTCACTTGTAATGTGCAATTAAGTTATAAATGTTGACTTGATTTATGATTGAACTTGACTAATGGAAACTTAAACTATTTAGTTTTTAAGGGACTTGGTCACTTAATAAACTTCATCAAGATCAATTGAACCAAGATTTAAACAAGATCAAATGCAATAACATTGTCTCAATAAGTTTATTATGTGTGTTTGAATGTTGAGCCGATTGAGCTTTTAAAGAGTGTTAAGTAAGACCACTTGTAGTTTGTATGTTGAACTATAAGTATGAGCAAGATTGGAAATATGGAGCATTGTGTTAGAACTGGTATATCAATCAAAAAAACAAAAAAGTGAAGAAGAAGAGAAGCTCTTGCATTGTCAAGCAAAAGTATTTGGAAGCATAGGGTTTATGTTACAATAAAAGAGGCTTATATAGCCAAATATTACAAGGACTAAAAAGCCCTTATGGAAAATACTATATATCTAATATAATATATAAATATATATGCTAACATCCCCCTTCCAACTCGCGATGGTGCAACAAGAAGCATCGAGAGTTTGCCAATGAAAAATCTACGACGCTCGATAGTATGAGACTTCGTGAAAAAGTCAGCCCGCTGCATACAAGACGGAGTAAACGACAAAGAAATAGTGCCATGGTGAAGATAATGTCGAGTGAAATGACAGTTGATCTCAATATGCTCGGTGTGCTCATGAAAAACTTTATTGTGAGCAATCTGAATAGCACTTTTATTGTCACAATACATCGGTGTGGGAGAAGAAAGTGCAACACCCATGTCCGCCTACAACCAACGAAACCATATAATCTCAGACGTGGTAGAAGCCATAGTGCGATACTCTACCTCGGTGGAAGAGCGTGATACACCATCTTGTTTCTTGCTCTTCCATGAAATAAGAGAATCCCTTAAAAATATACAAAAACCAGTTGTGGATTTTCGACCAGTTGAGTCACCAGCCCAATCTGCATTAGAAAAAGCACGAATCTCCAATGATGAAGTCGAGGGAAACAAAAGAATCTGATATAGAGTTCCTCGTATATAACGAAGAATGCGCACAACAGCAGCCCAATGTATAGATGTAAGTCATAAGACAAACTAACTAACAATGTGAACATCGTAGGCGATATCAAGGCGATTGATCGTCAAATATACAAAGCTGCCAACAATAAAATGGTATAGAGTAGGACCAGAGAGAGGGTGGCCATCAGTAGGAGTATAATGAGCGTTCAATTCAATTAGAGAATCAACAAGTCGGGCACGATGAATAATGCATACTTGGACTGAGAAAGGAGATAACCTTGTGGTGATGAGGCTACCTCAATGTCTAAGAAGTAACGTAAAGGACCCAAGTCCTTCATATCAAAGCAGCGAGACAAGGTTGCTTTTAAACTCACAATACCATCAACGTCTTCACCTGTAATGATCATATCATTTACATATAGTAGAAGAAGAATACGGTTTGCGGAAGTCGATCTAACAAATAATGCTGAGTCGTGAGGACTAGAGGTAAAACCAAGAGAAGTGACAACATGTGAAAATCTCTCAAACCATGCACGAGGGGCTTGTTTAAGGCCATATAAAGCCTTCTTAAGCCTACAAACTTGCCCCGGAGCATGAGAAACACCAGGCGGATGAACCATATATACTTCTTCATTAAAATCTCCACTAAGAAAAGCATTTTCAACATCCATCTGAGAGATATGCACTTGACGAATAGATGCAACACCAATAAGATTCTGAACAGATGTCATCATTGAAACATGTGAAAATGTCTCCTCATAATCCAAACCATACTCTTGGCCAAACCCTTTAGCTACCAAATGAGCTTTATACCACTCAATAGAACCATCTAACTTAGTCTTAACTTTATACCCACATCCAGAACCAATAGTTCTCTTACCATCTAGAAGATATACTGGATCCCAAGTACCGGTCCGGTCTAAAGCAGACAGTTCCTCAACCATAGCATTTTGCAATCAGGAGAACGAACCGCCTCTAAACAAGAGGTAGGCTCAGAAAAAGTGTCAATAGAAACTAGAAAAGCAACAAAAGACTGAGAGTAGCAAGAATAATAAAAATCTGATAACCGAGTAGACTTACGTGTGCGCTTAGGGTAACGAGGATGACATGGATCCATCATCACATGTGGTGCTTAGGTAGCTGTAGTAGGGGGTGGAGTATCATCTTCACAAGGCTCGTGGTGAGAAGGGGAGGAAACAAATTATAAGGAAGATGGTGATGCATCAATGGCTGAAGATGGTGAATCAGACAAGTGATCAGTGGTGAAAGGATCAATATGAACAAGATTAGACTTAGTCATGTTGTGGGGACTAGCACGAAGGGAAAAGAAAGAAATATGCTCACGAAAGAAAACATATCGAGAAACATACAATTTCTTTGAAGAAAGCTCATAACAACGGTAACCTTTTTGTCCTATACCATACCCAAGAAAGACACATATAGCAACACGAGAAGATAATTTTGTACGTTCTACGTGTAGACGAAGGACAAAACAAGTGGAACCAAAGACTCTCAAATGAGAGCAATCATGATTCTGGCCAAATAACTTAGCATAAAGAGAAATGCCTGAATTATGAGTAGTCAGGATCTTATTAATAAGATAAGCAGATGTAAGGACAACATCTCCCCAAAAGTCGTTCGGAACACTAGCTGATAAAAGCATGGAGCGGGCAGTCTCAACAATGTGTCTATGTTTTCTCAACAACACCATTCTGTTGTGGGGTATCAGTTCATGAAGACTAATGCACTGTACCATCAGATATAAAGATGTCAGAAAGGTCCTCTTAGTATATTCCCCACCTAAAATAGAACGAAAGCATTTAACAACGGTAGAGTGTTGAGTTTTGACATAGGCTCGAAAAGCAAAATATATATCAATAAAATCATAACAACGTTTCATCAGATACACCCACCAGTAACGAGTATAATCATCAACAAAGGAATCATAATATCTGGATCCTCCTTTTGTCAGGACAGGAGCAGGACCCCAAACATCCGAGTGAACTAAATCAAAAGGTGCACGAGATTCAGATATACTTTGATTAAAAGGCAAGGCTGAAAATTTTCCAAGTTTACAACCACTACAATCTGAACTATCATGAGGATGCAAATCTTCCAAAATAGCACTATTACTCATATATTTTAGGCGAGAGCCTGAGACATGACCAAGTCTAGAATGCCACAAATATAACTTAGAAGATGACAACGTTAAATGAAAAGAAGATATGTTAACAGTAGTGGCAGTTGCGTAACTCAGAACCTGTAACTCATCCAAAATAGAGTCCCCCTGCCTACGGCCTGTCCTAATCAGCATCTTGGATTTGGGATCTTGGACATGACAAAAGGTGGAAGAAAAATGATCAGAGTAACCAAAGTCACATAATTGACCAACCGAGACAAGACTCATAGTAAGTTTTGGAATACAATAAACATTAAGGAGCAAGAAGTGTGGAGTGTGGATGTGACCAATGCCAGTCAATGGCAAGGGTGTGCCATCAACAGTCATAATAGTTGGGGAAGGAGAATAAGAAGACATAGATGTAAAAGAAGAAGAATCAAGGGACATGTGAAATGAGGCTCCATAGTCCAAAACCCATAAAGGTGAATTTGTACCTGCACTATTCAATGGTGGCAAACCTGATGTAGAATGAGCAGACATGGCATAATGCTGAGACTGAGGCACACTCTGACTTTGAGACCGAGACTGTCTAGCAAAAAATCACTAAAACTGCTCCACAGGAGAGTCCATGGTAGGATTCACAGAAGAATCCACAATCGAGTCACCCGAGGGATGGACCAAAGCAATATTCATATGATGAGAGCTAGTACGGGGCTGCACTGCCCCATAGGGCATGACCGTTGTTGCCCACAACGTTGCTGTTGTTGGGACTTGTCACTTTGATTTGAACCATTTACTTTCTGTCGTGCTAATAATTCTGGACACTGATTTTTCCAATACCCTGATTTCTTACAGTAATGACAATCATGACCTGTTTTAGCGTTGACTTGTTCTGTTGTGATGGGGTTGCTAAAAATATGCAGATGGAGTGTGCACTCCGTTTTCAGTTTGAGTCTTGAGACGAGTTTCTTCAGTCAACAACTCATGAAGAACATAATCAACAGAAGATAAAGGAGTGTGATGCAAGATGGACGCACGACATTTTTCATATTATGGTCGAAGAGCCATCAACAACCGAACAAGGTGTTGCTCCTCCCTACAAGAAACGTAAGGTTCAAATGCCCTCAACTCAGCAGATTCAATCATAGCAAATTGATCCCAAAGAGCAGTAATTTCAGAATAAAACTCCTGAATACTTTGATCATTCTATGACATGACACGAATATCGACTTCCAACTGATATTGGATAGCAAAATTAGAACTCACATACAACCTTTCCAAATAGTCCCAACCCTCTTTAGGATTATCATACTTAGCTAGTTGCATACCAATCCTATTCTCAACAGAATTGTCAATCCAAGTAATGATCTTTGAATTACAAGTATCCCACTTCTCCATCAATTCAACATTTTTTTCATCTGCAGGTTTAGGAGCCACAGTAATACCAGAAATATAGCTCCACATTTGCTTGCCTTTCAGAAAGTTTATCATTATGTAACTCCAACATTTCTGTTCTGATTTACTGCACCGTCAAAGAACTTCAATTATGAGGAGTTTCGCCATCTACAAGGCCTTTGAACAGTGTTCAGACAAAACCGTACCCACTCCATTGGTTCGTTCGGTTGAAAGAACTCATTGTTGGTAGCTGCATCGTTAAAATTCCTCCAAATTGTTCTAGGCCAGGGGCAATCTCGTAGCGCATGTAGAACTGATTCTTCCTCTTCGCCGCACAAGTTGCATATGCTAGTATTGGACACTTGCCGATGGTAAAGGAGCTGGGAGAGCGTTGTGACAAAGTTTCCATAAAAAATGATTCCCACGACTTGGGCCTTTGAGACGCCAGATATCATCCCAAATTTGATCCTCTTTCCCCTCTATGATATCTTTGAGCTGGGAATGGTAGCCAGAACTAACCGTGTAGGTACCTTTCGGGTGATCCTTCCAGTAGGGAGTGTCGTAAGACGGATCCAAGCCTGCGTTAATCGAGAACTTTCCGCCCGACTCTTTGGTCGGTCTTAATAACGCTGAATAGCCAAGGGTCGAGGTGAACATCGTATTAGTGCCTTCAGTCAAGTCCTCGGGTATTTTCGGATCTGATTCGTTTACGGATTACCTCAGTTAACTGACCATATGGTTCAATAGGTCCGTATCATAATCAATGGTCCCAAAGTGTGTCGTGCACAATGTTTTTGCACTACTACTTTGCGGGTTGTTTGTATTCAGACAGAGCATTTCCAACATAAATTACATATGCTTTATGTTCAACGATTTGCATTTAACGTTGTAAAGTAGTTACGTAAAGCATATGCAGCTATCTTTAATTTCTACCAACTAAATAAAAATAACCTAGTAATTAAACTGCAGATAGCAGAGTGATAAGTGGAACTGAACATGAACATGAACATGACTTGTTTTACAAGAAGTGATGGTGGTTTTTGTCATCTTCTTCTTTACTTGTTCCATTTAACTTCATACTTCCGTTGTCTCCAGCTCTCTTGGTTTGACATGTTTGGAATTGGAGGTACCTTTAATTCCCTTGCATTTTGACAACTCAATGAATCCGAGGTGATTATTAAACAAATTGCCCACATTTCTTTCTTAATTTGCCAATATGATGAAATATCCGTATTTAGAATATGAATATTACTTTTCTTTCTTTAAATACATTTTTGTTATAGGGGAAATGCAATCTTTCATTCATACTCCCTCCGTTTAATAATAACTGAGGCAAAACATTTTCCAAAGCAGCATTTATTGCTAATTTTTCTATTTTACCCTTATTTAATACTAGAGTAGAAGTTATAAAGAGGACTACATTAATTGTATTATATGGACTTTTTAGTCATTGCATCTGAAAAGTAATAGCATTAAATCACTTTCTTAATAAGCTTGTTTTTGGCAACTGCCTCAAATATTTTGGAACGGAGGGAGTATTCAATTTTTTAAGGGTAAAACGACATTTATTTATTTTCATAAACAGAGCATGTCATGATTACATGTGAATGCGGCCTGGTGCCCCATTTGCTTGAGACCTACGAGAAATGAACCTTCATTTGCTAGAAGATGAGCAAGAGCGTTACCCTCTCTTTTGACAAAAGAAAAATTGCAATTAACAAAACCAGGAAGAAGCACTTTGCAGTCATCAATAATAGATCCCAAAGGTGAAAAATCTGTCTCTTCTAACATTAATCGCTGTCAAGGAATCGCCTTCATAAGTGATATTGGAATAGCCCCACATAAAAGCAAAGATCATAGCCTGATGGATGACCATGCTTCAGCAAGTGCAACATCATAGCCTCCAACTAACTTTGAGGAGAAGCTATGGACGATTCCCCCGTTGTGTGCACGCACCAAACCTCCGATTGCTACCTCATTTCCTTTTACAATAGCGTCCACATTAAATTTTACCATAAGCGATTGGGGAGGTTCCCACACCACCTTAGACAGCATTATGGTAGTCTCCGGCACTCGGCTACCTTGAGCTTGGATATAACTAGAAACTTCTATTTCTGCTTGTATTATAATTTTTCCTAGCATCGGCTCTTGTTGCTCATAAATTCAGCTACATCGGCTCTTCCAAATCAACCAGAGAGTATTAAGTCTAGCAGGCGATTCTTCACTTTCTTTCTCAATCAAAAGCTCAAAAAGTCTGGGCATGAACGAAAAGGTGGTTTTTTTCCAGGAGTGACCATCTGGGTATAACGACAAATGGCACTTGCAATGGAGCACTCGAAAAAACAATGCCATGTCATCTCTTGCGCTTTCTTGCCGATTCATACTCATTTTGTTTACATTCATTGCACCATTTTTACGGTCACAACATAAAGTTCACTATTTTTCAGTATTAGTGTGTTCAGAACAAAAAAGCTTGCACATAAAATGAATAAGAAACATAAATATTTTTGTTTTAAAACAAATTTTAGAATAATGTATGGTTCGTCATGTTTAGTATAGTTTTAGGGTAAACTGACTCCCGAGGTATAATAAGGAGAATATAGATTCCAGATTTCAATACAACGAGTTTTCGAAAAATACCTGACATCAAACTCTTCTCCCAGGTTAAAGTAGGGAATACGATTCTCATTAATAATCTATGCTAAAGTAAGTTTGGAAATCCGGTCTCTACAAAATTACACTTCAAACTCGGAAAATTCTTACATAGAGACTCCCTACGTTGGGAGTCCCTACCATAAAATGACCCTTTAAACTCAGAGCCTTGTAAAGACACAATAACCGATAGAACAACATAATTAATAATTAATATTCGCAGGGCGTAGCTCATTGACCACTACTTCACTAAATTTTGTTTTTGACCAAACAATGATTTTACAGTTTTATATTTTCTTTTCTGTACACTTTTCGTTACAGTACAATTGGCATAATTATTTTGCGATTTATCATATCAATACTCATAACACGCCACTATTTTTATTTCTTTTACGCTAATCCTGTAATTCACTAGTGTTTGAAAATTCAATATCAAATATTACTAGTGAATACGAACGGATCACTCGTACACTTATCATTAGTATACTGGTGGTGTTGTTTTTGGAGAGATTGAAGTTGTAGTGACATTCATTACACATTCGTCTACTTGAGTCACTAAATACGTGTCGATTGACTTAGCAACATTTTTGAAACAAAATTATCACCTATTGTTTTGAAAAAGAAAATGAATGAGTATTACGATATGGAAAATAGTATGTGTAATGGAAAATATTGATACTAGAGTATTAAATTAGTAAGGGTAGTTTATATATTTTGTTTAGATGTAAAAGCCCTGACAGTGGCTATAGATATTGTACTACGTGATTGATGATAAGATACGAAATACATTGACCGAAATTTGTCTTGGTATCAGAGCCAGGTTGAAAAAAAAAATCGCTGCTCTTTAACTGTAGCAGCAGAAGTTTTCCCGCGACCGAACTGATGTTAATTGTTGCAGCAGAAGTTTTCCAGCAACGATCGGACATTGAAACGGACTCCGATCGTGACTAAATTTTGAGGGCATGTTCGTCTCTTTATTTGGTACAATCAGAACGGTTGAAATTGTTTTTGGACGGTTCAATATCTCATAAATTCATAATAAACCCGAGACCAATCTGCTGCGTTTTGGTGGTGTTGTTGTTGTTGTTGTTTTTTTTTTTTTTTTTTTTTTTGTGAAATTGACGTCTAGGGTTTCTATATTGGTGAAAAGATGTCTGTTATGAACGCGAAGACCGATGCTTTTGAGCAATTGGGTCTTTCCAATGTCAGCCCAGCCAAATGGAAAAGTATCGTTGATTGTTGAGACAGGAGCGACACATCACGTGACTGGTTCTTTTACGTCCCTCGTTGATCCACGACCAATTGTTCAGTGCCCGATTGGGTTACCCAATGGGAATTCAACGGTGGCGACTTATGAAGGGAATGTTATTTTGCCCGGAAATTTATGCTTAAAAAATGTCTTATACGTGCCAAAATTGAATTGTAACTTGCTTTCGGTTACCCAATTACAGGATGATAATGATTGTATGTGTTATGCAAAATTGAGTGATGAAGACGCTGATTAGACTGGCAGAGCGTGTGGATGGACTTTTTCTGTTTTTGGGCGTACCAGAGGTTCAAGTTTTGGCTATTCATGACGGGAAATCTACAGATTTGTGGCACCGGCGTTTGGGACACCCATCAGAAAAGGTACTTCGGCAGGTTCCTAATATTTCTATTTCCAAAAATTTACATAAAGATAGATGTGATATCTGCTTTCGAGCTAAGCAGCCTCGTGAACCTTTCCTATTAGTGAGAATAAAGCTAGTCATGTTTTTGAGTTGATACATTGTGATTTATGGGGGCCCTATTGATGGAGGACCATCAAGCCATCATCATTTTCTACACAGCTCTTATGGTCCACGATTTCACATTGATGATTGTTAACTGTCTAAGACTTATATCAAGTGATTTGCATGAGATATGCATTCCCTTAAATGTGGAAAACTTATGGAACTTTAATTTATCATTTATTTTGATAATATTAAGGTTACTCATAATTATCAAGGAAGGGTCCCTTCATTGGAGAATACAAGTTGTCCTTTATTTGGGCTAAAGTCGATAGGTTTGCATATTCTGGCAGACTTGCACATTTTCATCGATCCAGTTGTCATCCCGTGGACTATTTTTATCCAAGAGAAGCCCAATGTGATGAAGTACATATCCAAATGAAGAGAATAATTTGTTACTTCGACTCATTTAACACATTTGGGCCGAAGAGCATGGATCAAACACTGAAGAGAAGAGAAGATGGGCTTTTTGTTACTTTATTTTATTTGGAGTCTTCTTATTATTATTAGTGTCCAATAAGGTCTACCAAGACCATGGACCCCGATCCCCGCCGGTACACGATGCACAGCTCGCCCGGCTGAGCATCAAAACGACACCGTATCGACTCGAAACGACACCGTTTGGTTCCGACCTAAAAAAAAAACATAATCAAAACGGCGTCGTTTCGATCCGAAACGACGCCGTTTCGAGTGTACAGCTCGGTACAGCTGGGGGCTGTACCGTCGGGGATCTTTTTCCCCAAGGCCATCTAGCACGAAAATTAGAATTATTATGGTGATTGATTTCATCAAATCTCCATCTTATTTTGGTAGATAATCAATCAATCCGATTGGGGGATTATTTACTAATTTGTGACTTGAAGATCTTTTGTATTTTTGGAATTATCTTTTTTTCTTTATTTCACCTAGACTTAGGAGTTGTCTAGGTTCATTTTTTTTTTTACATTTTCTTATTTTATTTTTATTTTCTAGGAAATAAAATGTCAATATCCTTAGCCTATAAAAGGAGGGGCACACCATATGTATTTGACACATTGAATTATAATCATATTGAGAGTTTTCTCTTGGAGTTTTTACAACTTTTATTAAGTGCATTTTAAGTTTGTGAGCATAGCTTAAAGTGTTTCATTGTAGTCTTTGGTTTAAGGATCATTAGAAGGGTCTTGGCTTCTTCATAGCCATTGGTTCTTCTAGTCTCATCATTGAGTTAAACTACTTTTGCTCAAGACTTTTCCTTCATCTAATTCTATTTTCCTTTTTATTTCGGGATATTCATTGTATTACTTAGGGTTCTTAACAATTTCACTGTTAGGGGTCCAAGGTATACATCAGTTGGTATCAGAGCAAGTGGTTCAATCCATTTGTTTTGGTGTTGCTGATTTGACATCCGTTTTTATTTCAATTCGTTTTATACTCATAAAAATTCAAAAAAATCTGAAATTTTTATCACATATAAATCACCAATTGATTTTGATTTTCTCTTTTTATTGCATCTCAAAATTCGAATCAGATCATACTGAAATCTGCACGCCAACACAGAATACTCTGTTCTGAAATTCTGCAGCAGTAGATCTTCTTTCGAATTTCGTTTGAGTGGGTTCTCAAATTCCAAGTTCATTGAAAATTGGTGATGTGATAAGAAATTTCATGTTTTACAACTTTCCTCTTTTGAGTTTTTCCATATTCGTCATAGTTTGATCACAGTCGGCGAAATAAGTCACTGCTACAATTCTGAATTTTTTTGACAGATTGAGACAGTTGACAAGAAACGATTGTTGGTTCAACCTATAAAAGTCCAAAAAATCTGAATTTTGGGTATCATCGTCCAAAAAATCTGAATTTTGGGTATCATTTATATAACTCATTATTCTACAAATTTCATTTTCGCTTCCAGTTGAAATTCGTTTTTGTTTGGGCTGCACGTACCAATAAGTGCAGGGCTGAATTTCTAGACAAAATCAGGAAAAGACAGGGAGGAAGCTGATACAAAAAGACAGGGAGGAAGCTGATACGCTGCTGATAAATAGGGGTATATTCGTCCGGTATAATTTATTTGTCCTTAATGCAACAAAATTTTGAAGTTGGATCAAAGATTAAATAAATGGGAAAATGTGGATTTTTACCTAATTTTTCCTAAAAAATATAAAAGTTGTCATTCACCCTATAAAAAATGTGTGATTGTGCTATTATTCAAAAAATTCCAAAAGCTGTCCTTATCCCTAATTCTCCATAAAAAAAATCCATTCATCTATTAAAACTTATTGATATATTCTCTTTTTTTTTTGTCCTCAAATATTTTAAAATGTATTTTTTAATATTTAACCATTCTTTTAGATTAAACTCCGAGTTTCGGATTGCCTCGCCAATTACTATCATCCATTATGGATTAGTGGATTTACTATTGAGATATATAATGTTAATTATCTACCTTTCCATCAGCTTAAGCTTTTGGGAGAGATGATAGTTCAACATGGTATCAGAGCGAAATGTCATGAGTACAAACCCCGCTTCCAGCACAATTTAAAAATAAAAAAAACCAAGTGTTGGGCCTCTCTTTTCTTACAAACCCACACTTCCCAACAAAAAAAAACAAATCAAATGTTGGGTCTCTCTCCCCTCTTCTAGGTCCACACTTGAGTCTCTCTCCTCTTCTAGACCCACACTTGAGGAGACGTATTGAGATATATAATGTTAATTATCTACCTTCCCATCAGTTTCAACTTTTAGGGGAGATGGTAGTTCAACATTTACATCTTCCGTTTTAATCATAGTTAATTCCACATTTGAGTTCTAATGGAAGTTGATTATAAATATTTGATGGAGGATGTACCTGGTACTATTAGGGCTGAATAACTATATTAATCCAATTTATAAGACATGATTCAATTAGAACTATTAATTTAATTATAATAATTCTTGGGAATGCCGAGAAGTGAGTGGTCGCCTTTTTGGATGGGTTTTCGGGCCATGCATATGCAGGGGGTGGGGGTTGTAGCAGGTGGGACTTGGGAGGGAGGGAGATGCATGAAAAGATGTGTTTAGTTGAGGAGATGTCAAACTTGACCCCCTCACAAATGCAGAGTAGTGTTTGACATTTTGCTGTCTAAAGTATCTATCGTCTCCCATAACCATTTTTGTCCACATCTTATTATAATTACTAGTTAACATGAGTGAGTCGTGCAAGGCATGACGGATCCAATATAAATCGTTAACAACGATAATATCAAAGAATAGATCTCCAATGTGAAATAAATTGCGTAAACTTAAACCGTAACAAATTCAAGGTACAAGACAAAGGGGGCAAGAGAAATATATCATATTTTCTCCAAGATGTAGCTCTTTATTAGAGACGTAAAAATTGTGAATCACCTCTCTTCCAGCCATATCAGCAGTTTCCATCTACAAAATAAACTGCAATATGATGTATCGGAGAATAATGTCATAAAGTCGATCACTTTAACTTCGACTTTACGCAATTAAATATTATAGAAAAACAATAAGCTGACCATAACTACACGGTCAAATTTCACGGGATGTCTTAGCTTCCAGATCATTAATATGCTTGAAAATGTGTTTCACTCATTTTCTATACGACAATTCTCTTTCTTATCATTAATGAATACGTCATTAATCTCGTGTTCATTCATTTGGTAGAAAAAAAAAACACGTGTCAAACGGTCTGAAAAATATAAAAAGCGATTTGGTATTCCCAACATCAATTTTAGTGACGTTCGTAATGCAAATAACCGTCGGTTCCACCGACGTTATGTTGTTCAAAATAATAAAAATATATAATGTGGTGTCCACACGGTTTTATTCAATTGTTGTGTCGAAATCGAAAATTTTCGGTTGATTGAAATTTAAAACAGAATACGCAATGTCAGTTGGAGGTATTAAAAATTAACCGTATCGAAATATACACTTTGTTGTGTATAATATTTAATTATTGTGTCGAAATCAAATCGAGAAATCGAAAATTTTCGGTTGATTGAATTTTAAAGCATCATTCGGTTTATATATAACGATAACCGAAATTTCGGCTTTTACAGAAAGGAAAAAAAAAAAAAAAAAAGCTGAATCCGCATCGAAATGAACCGTATCTAAATATATACATTTTGTTGTGTATAATATTCAATTGTGGTGTCGAAATCGAATCGAGAAATCAAAAAATTTCGGTTGATTGAATTTTAAATCCTCCTTCAGTTTATATATAACGATAACCGCAATTTCGGTTTTTACCGAAGGGGAAAAAAAATTAGGTGCCACGTGTCAGTCCAGGAGGCTGCCACGTGGCACATTGTGGGCAAACCCCCTTAGCTTTTAATAGATATAAGATAATTTTGTTTTTGTGTTGGAGTGTATAAGTTCAATACATTATATTGGCTTAACTTAATTAAAATTTATTTGTAATTTTCTTTTTTTTGTAAATTAAACTATTGAGATGTATCATTCTCCCTCTGTTCTGAAATAATTGAAGCAGTTGTCAAAAACATTCGTTCTAAAATAACTGAGACAGTTACATTTCCAATGCAACTTTTATTTTGTTTTTCCACATCTACCCTTATTTATTAAGAAATGAGTAAATAAATACAACGTTGTATTAATTATAGATTAAGGGTTTTTTTTAGTCATTTTAGCATTCAAATTAAAGTATTAACTTATATCCTTAATATGCGTATTTTTGACAACTGCCTCAGTTATTTCGAATCGGAGGGAGTATATAATTATCGATTTACATTCTGTTGAATTATCATCTCTTGGAAAAAAAATTATAAGGTGATGATAAGATAAATAATTAACATTTTAAACACTTCAATACGCTCAAATGTGGGGAATTTTCGGTTGGTCACTCCATATGTAAATTGTAAGGTTCCGATCAATCTGCTCCATATATAAACTGTATGGTTCCGATCACTCCGCATGTCATTTCACCCTAATAATCGATGTTGACAACAATGTTTGATTCTACGACCTCATGCTTCGTTACCATTTTAAACTACTATCTCTCCGAAAAACTTAAACTAATAATGAGATAGATAATTAATACGTTAAACACTCAAAACGTACATTACTGAAAAAAAAATACTCCAAATTAAGGTAATACGATTTTTGGATCGGGGACATTTGTACTCCGCGTTCCAATTTAACTGCCGCAGTTGCAAAAAAATTAACAAGTTGAGGAGACGAGTTAATACTTTGATTATAACATTAAAATGACAATAACGTCCCTTGAATATAATTAATGCAATATTGTTTTCATTCTCTTACCCCTTAATAAATAGGGGGAATTAGGAAGAATGATAAAAATATTTTTTACATTAGTGATATGACACATTTTCAAAAATTTTGAATAAAAGACATTTTTATTATTATTTTATGTATACTTCTGTGATTTTCATTGATGTGATTGAATGACACAATACAAATATATTGGGTCATATAACTTGGTGACCAAGTATGTCAAAGAATATGATAAATACAACATAAATACAACAAATACGAAATCATTCGGTGGTTGTGAGATTATCCTCAATACTCCTCCGCAATCCCACGGGAAGTGGCTGAACTAGAGATTGGCCTTCAACTGAGAGAAGCGTGGATTGCCCAACGTTTGGTAAGAACATTTGCCAGCTGGTCTTTAGAGGAGATGAAGGCAACCTGAAGGCGCTTAGATGCCACAAACTCACGGACATGGTGAAAGTCAATCTCAATGTGTTTGGTACGAGCGTGGAAAACGGGGTTGGCGGACAAGTACATGGCCCCAATATTATCACATCACAAGGTGGGAGGTTGAGGTAGGTCAGTTTGAAGTTCACGAAGCAAGTGGCCGAGCCATTGAAGCTCATCTGCCGTGAGGGAAAGCGCCTTATATTCCGCTTCCGTACTACTCTTAGAGACAGTTGGCCGCTGTTTGCAACTCCAACTAATAAGATTCGAATCCAGAAAGCAACAATAAGCACCCACAAAGCGCCGGTCATCACAATCATCGGCCCAATCAACATCAGAAATGGTCTGAAGAGAGCTCGAAGAGGTGCAGGAAATAAGGAGATTATCAAAAATACAAAATCATTCGGTGGTTGTGAGATTATCATCAATATACGATGCTCTCTTTTTTTTTTCTTATTTTATTTTTAAACACTAATATATTTTAATTTAGATCTTTAAACGTGATGAAAAATTCAACGAATTTTTTATTTTTTCATGCTCTTCATTTTGAGACTTGATTCGATATCATTACATCGTTTTTTCATGAGATTCACTGTCATAATTATTCATTGAATCTCGCCAGTAAATTTCGAAAGTGAATTTTCGTAAATTACGTCGGAATATGGTAGATGTGGTCTCAAAATAAAGAGCATGAAAAAATAAAAAAAATTTGTGGAAGAGTTTTCAAGATTGGAGTTGTAAAAAATATTGATGAAAGAGAAAGTGTATTGTTTTTTATTTTATTTTTGAAAAAAATACGCGTTTTTTTTAATGCAAAAGTTTTGAAAAGTGAGCCTATTCACTAATTAAGAAAATATTTTTGTAATTCTCTCTCATTTCCTTATATATTTTTGACAACTATGATGATTAAATATAAACGAAAAGAGTAACTTTAATCATCCTTAGTGGAGTTTTGGCATATCCTTAAATGTTATTCCCATTTTAAGGGTTATTTTTATTTAAGACATCTGTTACAAATGCCTTAAATATAATATCAATAATTTCCCTAGAAACAAGAATATCAATAAGGATTTTAACTAATTTTTTCCCGCATTACTTGTATCAATAATTTCCCTATTATTATTTGTAAGAAGATAAAACTACATAAGGTTTCGGGTTTGAGTATGTGTGTGTTTTTTTGTATCCGTAAAAAATAAAAATTAAAGATAAGAGTATGGTATATTAAATTGATGTGCAAGTGGTATATCAAATTTGGTATAAACCAGATTTTCATTAAAATATAACAACATATGTACAATGCACACCACTAGTTCAAACACTTATAAATATACATAGTAAATTGCAATATGAAATCTTATATATGCTAGTTTATTTTCAGCTCAATGGCTCTACGAACAGCTTGCGCGATAAACACATCCACTGGTATATCAAATTGATAAATACGTCATATTGTTTTATTTAGATGTTGTATGAGTCATTTTAAATAAAAGATTTTTTTTTATTTCAAATTATATTATGATAAGACTTATAATGATGTAATTATTTTATTCATTTAATTATTTAACGTGTTTACGATTTCGTTGGGTATTGTGATTTTCCTTAATTTGAACGTGAGATAGGAGTTTTCACACATTTTAAGATGTCATTAATTTGAAGATTAATGTCAAAAATACCCTTGACTATCATTCATACAATAGTTGTTAAGTAAAAGCACTTGCAGTAGATACTGTAAGTCTTTAAAACCTGTATTTTACAGATTTCAATATTCAGATTTAGGAAAAGTAGCATTGCAGTAGATACTCTATATTTTACTGTAAACTACGGATTTTGTAAAAAAAAAATTTACAATCATTTATCCAGATTCTGTAAATTTTTCTTTATATTTAACTCATTAGGTAAAATAGAGAATCTGATGCATTTCATCTTAGATAAAAATTATGTAAACTAGAAAAACATGTATTTAAAACTGTAAAATATGGTATTATTTTAGAGTATCTGATGTCAGTTCTCTAATCAAAAATTGTTGAATTAATAATAAAGTAGGGACAAAATAAAGAAAGAGACAATAAATATTATATTGATAACATAGAATAATTTATATTGTTACACAAATCAAAAGATGTAGTATATGATTTATATTTAGGGACAAAATTAGTATGGAAGAGCACGGCAAACACACATGGGGAAACGTGTGCCAGTTTTGCTTCAAGTCTTGTCTGAATGCTGATTCTTCTTTTTCTCCCCTCCCTATTTGTTCACGCTTTTCCATGATAAAAGCTTACGGCAAAAGTTCCGAATCTTTTTTAAAACTTTTCAGATTTCAAGGTTTGAAATTCTTTTCAAGTATTCTTTGGTTGTTATACAAAAAAAAAATTTGTTGATTTTTTCATAATATAAGTCTTTTTAGATTTTTTTTATATTCTCTCTATTTCATAATAACTGATGCAGTTATCAAATTTTTTTGTTCCATAATATGTGATGCAATTGTATTTTCAATGCTACATTTATTGTATTTTTCCTAGTTTTACCCTTATTTATTGCAACATGAGAGATAAAAATGAAGACTACATTAATTATATCCAAGGTTTTTTAGTCATTTCAATTATAAAGTCAATGTATTAATTCACTTCCTTAATATGTGTTCTTTTGGCAACTGCATCAGATAAGTTGAAACGGAGGGAGTACTTGTTAAGAAAGTTAGTTAAATTTGTTATGTGTAATTAATTTAGATTAAAAATACTAAAATGACATTTTATTGGTATTAATACACAATAGTTAAAAGTAGTTGAGTATATAATAAATGAAGGGTAGAATGAGAAAAAAAAAAAGTAATAAATGCTTTATTGGTTTTCTAAATGGACTTATATTTTGGGACAAAACCAAAAAACTAAATGGACTTACATTTTGAGACGGAAGTAGTACACAATTAATTCTTGGATGAAGATTGTTATAATAACATTCTAAATAATATTGTATATCTATCCCCTCAATATATATATAGAGGGGCGGTTGCAGGAATTTTGATATGAAACCAGAAATTTGTTAATTTTTTTTTCCGTATCGCATATATATTTGGATATTCAATTCTATGCATTAATTATGCGTCAATAGACAAAAACAGGGGGTCATTAGAGCACTTGCAGTAGAATCTGTAAATGATGTAAATCTGGATTTTACATATTAAGAGCACTTGCATTAGAATCGGTAAAAAGTGGTAAATCTCTATATATAGCTCCAGATCCAACTAAAATGTCTTTGCATCAGAATCTGTATACATGATCTCTATTCAACGATTCTAGATAAAATTGGACATCAGACTCTATATCTACCGCAATCTGAATTTTTTTACAGATTCAAGTTTTTGCTATTTCTAACATTATATATATATATATATATATATATATATATATATATATATATATATATATATATATATATATATATATATATATATATATATCGAGTCACAAAAAATGCTTTCTACAAATATTTCATTAATAAGATCTTCTATACATATTTTGAATATCCATACAAGGTAAAATTTTTCACTATAATAATAGACAATAAATTATTTATATGTGTATTTGTTTTTGTAAATATGTCATAATTATTTTGGTTTACAGTTACTTTATTATTGTAGTACGGTAGAGATTTTGGTACAGGTGACTATGTGAAGAGATTCTGTAAATGATGTTGGAGTCTGTAAAGTAGAGACTCTATTCAGAGACACTGATGCAAGTGCTCTAATTCCTTCAGATCTGTCAAGAAAAATTACTCCAGTAGAATCTGTTAACCACAGATTATGAAATCTGATAACCACAGATTATGATGAAGATGCGCTATATCTCCAGAGTCTATATACTATTTTGCTACCGTGTTTTCCTTTTTCTTTTCATTCTCATTTCTCTGTCCACTCATTTCACCCCAAAAAAAAAGGACTGTAATTTTTGGATGCAAAATATATTGAAGACCTAGTGACATACATATATATATATATATATATATATATATATATATATATATATATATATATATATATATATATATATAAATATAATAATATGATTACATTCAATTAGTATGCATAATATGTACTACAAAACAAAGTCTTTTCAAACTTATTGTAATGCAAGCTATTAAAATTCTTTTGTTTAAGATTAGTATTTGTTTCGGCGTCAGATAGAGTTAAAAACAGACAACACAACATGTCCAAAAGTTATACTGATGCCAATAATTGTGGTTATATTTCTACTTTTAACATTACACGGGAGAACATATATTTTAAAATAAGATTTTTTTGAAGGATGAAAAGATGATTTTGTTGGCATGTTTGTTACGGAGGAATTAAATTGAATGGAATAAAATAATAGAACGAAATGGAATGTAATGGAATAAATTAATTATATTACAGCGTTTGGAATATGCAAGATTGGAATGAATTATATAAAAGATGACACATTGAGTGATGAGTAGAGCAGGGTAGTGAATTAAGGTTGGCTGGAGTAGGGTATGATATGGTTAATAAGGTAGGATATATGAGAAGGGGTAGGGTTGCCCTACGCCATACCCCATTGCACTCTAACTCTCTTCCCACCCAGCCCTACCCACCGCTATCATACCCTACCCACCACCCTATCTTACCCTACCTAATATCACCGTATCTTACCCTCGACATCCTACCTACCTTACCCATTACCTACTCTACTCTACTTCACTATCACCCACCCCTACCCTACCCTACCTTACCCATCTTACCACCCCACCCCTCTCTACCCTACCCTACCCACCACCCCAACGTACCCTACCCACCACACAACCCTACCCTATCCACCATTCCACTCAACCCTATATACCCACCACACCACCCTATCTTACCTTACCACTACCCCAACCTATCCAACCATACTCTACCCAACGCTACCCTACCCTCCCCTACCCTACCCTACCCACCGTTCCACCCAACCCTATCTTACCCACCACACCACCCCAGCTCACCTTACTTCCACTCAACCCTACCTTACCCACCACTCAACCCTATTTTACCCACCGCACCACCCTATCCCACCTTACCCACTACCCCAACCTACCCTACTCTACCCTACATTTCCCACCACTTCACTTTACATACCCTACCATACCTTACCCACCACCACCCCTTACCATACCCTACCCACAACCACCCCTACCCTACCTACCAACCCACCCTACCGCCATATGTATGCACAAAGGGATGAATCAATTCGTGCCTTGCACGGAGCTAAATGTCCACAGAATCAAATGAGATGTATAGATTATTTGAATGAGATGAATGAGCATTATTAAAAAAATTAGACAATGTAATGTAATACCATATAATGCCAATAGAATTGATGAATGAAGTGAGAGGAATAGGTGAATATGAAATGAGGTGAATGTGAGCTAGAAAAAGATTGGGAAAGAATGTGAGCTAGAAAAAGATTATGAAAGATATGGTATTTATTAGGGAAATCAATTTTTAATTAATTTTCTAATTAGGAATTTTCTAATTAGGGTAGGGTTTTTTTTCCTTCATATTTTCGAAATTTCTAATTAGGGTAGGTTTTTTGTTTTTTTTTTCCTTCAAATTTTCGAAATTTCTAATTAAGGTAGGTTTTTTTCCCTTCATATTTTACGGGTTTGGGTCGGGTATAGAGCTGGTCAAAGCAGGTAATTGGGTTAAATCCCCTCCTCTATATATTATATATATATAGATAGATAGTTTTGCATTTTATTTGTTGCTATGGTATTTATGGTGGTAATGGTGAGTAATTAATGGCAAATTTAAAAAAAATTTGGTATTTTTTTTAAATATTTTTATGCAGGAATTTTTATTCAAATTGGTATTTTTGTTTGTTATATCAGTGTGTGAAAATGGGGCACGCAGCTGGTTTCTAGGGTGTTTTTTTTTAATGTGCTGCGGCAAATTACTTTTTTATTACAAATATTTTTATGCAGCAGTTATGCACGTGTGTTTTAAGATTGAAGGTAGTAATGGTGAGTAATTAATGGCAAATTAATTTTTTTTTAAATATTTTTATGCAGCATTCACATCACGTGTTTTTTTAAGATTGGAGTAATAATGTTGAGTAATTAATGGGAAATTAAAATTGCATTTCTGTTTTTTTACAAATTGAAATTGTATTTCTGTTTTTATTTTAAAAAATGTTTTTAATATTTTTATATGGCATTCACAGCACGTGTTTTTTTTTATGATTGGAGTAATAATGTTGAGTAATTAATGACAAATTAAAATTGTTTTTCTGTTTTTTTGGTAATTGGCAATGCATACAAAATGTTGTATTTATGGTATTGATTATGCATTTTTTGTCAAAGTTTTTTTTTTCTTTGACGAAAATAGAGCTGGTTTTTTTAGTCCGTAGATTCCTCATTTTATTAATTACGTTTTGCATTTTATTAGAATAATTCCATTAAATGTATTTATGGTGGTATTTATGGTATTTTTGTTTAAAGTGATTTTTTCTCTTTTTTTTTAATTATGTTTTGCATTTTATTTGTTGCTATGGTATTTATGGTGGTATTTATGGTATTTTTGTGTATAACCTTTTTTTTCATTTTTTTGAATGAAATCTAACCGGTTAAATTCTCTACTGCTTTGAATGAGCTATTAGGTTAAAAAAATTCAAAACGAAACAGGAAAAACAATAATTCCATATATGAATTTTTTTTAATGGATCTATATATGGCTCAAAAAAAAAACATAAAAATAAATAAAAATAATGTTAGTACACAATAATTCCATATATGAATTTTTTTTAATGGATCCATATATGTTCACTATTTTACTATAGGTAAAAGGAAAAAAAATTGCGAAAATGGGAAAAAATAATTGTGTAGATGATTTTACATGTGGAAAAATTTTCACAACAAAACAGAAAAAACAATAATTCCATATATGATTTTTTTAGTGGACCCATATATGACTTTTAAACCGGGAAAAATAATTGAAAACAGTAATTACATATTTGATAGCCCTTAAAAAAATCAAAATAGGAAAAACATGAACTTGAATTAAACCATGCAGAATATGATAAAATGAATAAAGATAGAAAAGAAATTACCTGAGAAATATTATTTGGTTTTGTAAATTCGCTAAGCAATAGAATTTTCCCTTAAATCAAGTAAAAAAAAAACATTGTTCCAAGTAATTACCTCTTCAGTGGTTATGATTGCTTTGAAGATTCAATGATAACTCATAAACCTGGAGGGGAAAAAAAGAATCATCGGTGAAGAAAAGATAAAATTTGCAATGGCGATGGGATAGAAAATCTGATTTTCATTTTTTTTTTCTTTTTTTATAGGAATAAGACGGGTTGTGTTGAATTTTTTTGGTTTGTAATATCTGGATTTTTTTTTTTTTTTTTTTTGTATTATCTGGATTTTTTTTTATGTTCTTTAGAAGAATAACACCAATAGCATTGAATCCCTGCATCCATAGATAATTAGCCAAAGACCAAGACAATGGAGAAAAGAAATTACCTGATAATTATCAATGGATGAGAGTGTGTTAAGCTTCAAATATGAACGGCCCTAACAACTTAGCAACCTGGCAAAAAAATCAAACACGGTGGAAAATGTGTACTCTCTCAATAGTTTGTATAAAAACATCAGACATGAATGGGAAATTGGGGAAACTCGTGGAAATGTGTACCTTGATAGATTTATTTGCAGGGACAAATGAATGTTTAATTTGGGAAGAAATAAATCGAGAATCGGGAGAAATGCAAATGATGGGAATAATATGTGTTGATATAGAAATGAGGGAGAATCTTTTTTTTCAGTTTTTTTTATTTAATTAATGGTGGCAAATAAAAAATATTCATCCGGCTGCTTTTTAGACACATGATTTTTTAAAATTGAAGGTATTAATGTTGAGTAATTAATGGTGGCAAATTAAATTTGTTTTTTTAACACGTTTTTTGTAATTATATTAATGTTGAGTAATTAATGGTGGCAAATTAATTTGTTTTTTTAACCCATTTTTTGTAATTATATTAATGTTGAGTAATTAATGGTGGCAAATTAAAATTTTTTTAGCACATTTGCACGTTTTTTGTAGTTATTTTTTATTTGTAAATATTTTTTATTTGTTGAGTAATTAAAATTTGCAAATTAAAATTATTTTTTCAGATTTTTTTATTTAATCTATGGTGGCAAATAAAAAATATTCATCCGGCTGCTTTTTAGACACGTGATTTTTTAAAATTGAATGTATTAATTTTGACTAATTAATGGTGGCAAATTAAATGTGTTTTTTTAGCACGTTTTTTGTAATTATATTAATGTTGAGTAATTAATGGTGGCAAATTAATTTGTTTTTTTAACACATTTTTTGTAATTATTTTAATGTTGAGTAATTAATGGTGGCAAATTAAAAAAAAAATTAGCACGTTTTTAGCATGTTTTTTGTAGTTATTTTTTATTTGTAATTATTTTTTATTTGTTGAGTAATTAAAATTGATTTTCTATTTTTTTCTTTATATTTTATGTTTTCTTTCCGGGTTTGGGTCGGGTAATTGAGGGGAAACGGGCTAAATTGCTTCGTGTATATATTATTTATAGATATGTATATATGTATATATGTATGTGTGTGTGTGTGAGAATATGTCTTTTTTTATGGTTTATAATTATGTTAATATTGTATAATAAAGATTCTGATGCAGCTGACTGTGTGTAGAGATTCTGTAAAACTTAGAAAAGTGGTATTTGAGTTTGTAAAGTAGAGAATCTGTTAATAGACACTGATGCGAGTGCTCTTACATGAAAATAACGGGATCAATTTCACATTTATGTGTGATTATAAAAAAAATCTCTACTATCGGTACATAATATTAATACTTTAGGGGGTCGGCCGCATCTCTAGGTATAGGTAGAGCCACCCATGTGTATATATATACCAAGCTAATCGCAGTTCCCTTACAATTTGAATCTCTTGTGACATAAAAACAATGCTTAGAAGGTTTTTGGACCTCCACATGATGAAGAACTTGGTTATGTCAAACCAGATCCAAATCAAACGGGTCTAGCATAGTCCCGAAACACATGAAGATGTGTCTCATTGTGGCTTTGACAATTCACACACATATCATCAACTATTACATGTCTTTGAAAGAGGGATTTTTAGAGGCAAACTGCTCTAGTTTTTAGCCTTGTTTTACAGGTTATTTGAGGAATCGAAAAAGCAAATAGGAGCTCAGAAGTCTTGGATCCAGTCGACTCCATTCATGTGACGTCCATGACTCGGATACTGAGTCCTTATCCAGAAAAGAACATCCGAGAAGCATATAATTAAAATTTAATCTAATTATATACGTAAGTAGACAAATATCAGAGAACAAGGCGTAAGACAAAGCGACAGACTCGGGTAACTAAAACGGCTATCAAACGATCGGAAGCAACACATGCAACATCTAATACATCGTCAAAGACCTTATTATAACCATCAAATAAAAATAACCTTTTATATCATGACATCAACATGCTCAACACACTGATTTATATCATTAGAGAGGATAAGAGAATATATACCCAATTACAATGGAATAAAGAATAATAGACCTCACCTGTATCATCTCCGGGCCACTGCTCAGTGGCCTCGAAAACAACCTACAATACACCACCTTCTCAGGGTGGGAAACAATAAAGAAAGGGATAAGTGCAAATGTACTTAGTAAGGGGTAGAAGAATCATGTACAATTAAATAACATACATTGATGCATATAACAGGAATACTTTCTACAATCACTACTACATAGGTTGCAACAGTAGAGCTCACTCACTCTTTACTAGCTCCGTAATACATCCTTGCACAAGTAGTTTGTTACATCAAGATCAAAGGACACTACGCTCGGTGAAGACTGCACCACAACACGGGAAGCACCTCAAGGGCACGAGCTTAGGTCTCTGTGTGGGAGTTACACACATCCCTTGGCATCAGTCTAAGTAAAAGGGTGTAATAGTCCAGTGCTAGGAAGAATAGATGTGCCTCACCAATAATGATGTTTTAGCTTTTAGACACACACATATGTGATTTACGAGTTAAATCTAACCACCTGGTTTATTCACATAAAAGGCTTCCTATGGATATATAGTCCTAGACATTTTAGTTACACTGCTTAGCACATTGTAAAAAGACCATTGACTACTATGCCAACGCCCCGCAAGGCCTAAATAATCGCCTTCCGGTGCTTCCACCTTCTCCGCACAGAGGGTCTCAGTTGTGGCGCTGAGCTAAGGCTAACAAAAGTCAAAGTTAGACATTACAACATAACATATAATGCTCTAAAAAGCCTACATACCAAGTCACAGTGCTTAACACATCAAAACATGCTTAAACATTGCTTTTATGTAGTGGCCTTTGTTCATAAGACCTTTACATATCGATTAGCATTCATAATTAGCCCAAATAGTGATTCTGGGAGTTAGGCCCACGCCTACGGTACTTAGGCGCACGCCTAATACACCTGGTAACTCCCAAATCTCTCTGAATCAGTAGGTGCATGCCTAACAAGATGGTAGGCGCTTGCCTACAAGATTAGAGACTTCATTCTCAAAACTGGCCCATAGGCGCACGCCTACCGTGCCTGCAACATGTTTCTGTAGTTTTTCATCTTGTATGATTTCTAGCTCGAATTTCAGAGTTTCTAACCCAAATTAAGTACCTTTTAGGAACTAAAACATCTCCAAATCTGCAGTAAGCATACATATACAATCCAGCAACAATAATAGTACAAAACACAATAGACAACCCGATTTTAGGACACCTTTTACCTTAATTCAGTAAGAAAGCTACCCAAAAGCAAAACCGGATGATTCCTGCGATTCCTCAACTTTTTCGCAATTTCTACAACCCAAGACACAATTATACGATTACTAAAACATTGAGATAATCTAAAACACCTAAACTCGGATTTCTACCAAGAACGATTAAGATTTCAATTTTAGGGCTAAACTGAAAACTTACGAAATTGAGAATAGTTGGTGTGGAAATATTCACCGCGATGAGACGATGACTTCCGTCTTCTGTGGTCTACCCAAAACCCTGACAGATTAGCCTCCAGGATGCAGATTCTTCTTCTTCGCTTCAATTTTTCTCCATGCGTCAGCCCCCTATGTTCTTTTCTCAGAAAACTAGCGTGAAACTGAATGAGGGAAATAATGGGGATTATATTCTTATATACTTAATTAATTAAAATCCCTTTTACTTAATTGACCTTTTAAATTAATAATTTCCTTTTTTTTAATTAATTAGGTTAAACATAAAATAGGAAATAAATAAATTAAATACCCATTTACGCTTTTTCCCTTCTTAAAAATTCGGAGTGTTACATCCATCCTCCCTTATGATAAGTTTCGTCCTCGAAACTGAAAATGCATGGGAGGTGCTTGAACTTTGGAAATCCGCAGACCATCTCGTCTTCTAACTCTTATGTCGCATATGCCGGTGTGTGATTCCTCAATTGAACCAAGACTGTATACACCTCTTCATTCTTGACTTCCTTCATCTCCTATTCTAAGTTGCAACTGATTCCTCCACGTAGGTCAAGTTCTCTTCAACCATTTCAAGGTCAATGCTTGCTTCCACATCAATGTAGGTTAATCATTTATTTAGCACTGACACATAAAATACATTATGCACTCGTGAAGGAGATTCTGGTAACTCCAAACGGCTTGCTAAAGGTCCCACTTTAGCTACGATCACGAAAGGACCTGCATATCTAGGGCTTAACTTGTATGTCTACCCAAACTGTCTTAATGTTCTTGTTGGGGATGCCTATAGATACACTTCATCTCCAGCTTTAGACTCTAACGGTCTTCTCCGTACATCTTCCCAACTCTTATGTCTGTCTTGAGCCATCTTGAGGTTGCAGTGAACCACTTCAATCTTCTCTTTTGCTTGATGTATAAACTCTAGTCTTGTAATCTGTCTCCATCCCACTTCATCCCAGAAAACTGGCGTTATACGCTTTCTTGCGTACAGAGCTTCAAAAGGTGGCATCTGGATACTGGCGTGGTAACTGTTGTTGTAAGCAAACTCTGTTATCTCTGTCATCATAGAAGGCCACCAGTAGTATTGTTTCAACTTTCCATACATCTTGGTTGCCCCGGGGTGAATTGTAGGCGCTATCTCATGGGCTTTAGTCATCGCAGTCTTCCTTAACTCTCCCACGTTCGGAATACAAAGCCGATTTTTTATGCCAAAGGTTGCCATCTTCATCTAACTCGTAACCACTGGCTGGCCGGTTTAGTTGTGGCCACTCGCTTGTAACTAACCATAACTGGATCCTCATCTTGTTTCTTCATGATCTCATCAACTCTCTGGGATCTTGCAATCAACGGTATGACATACTTTACTTCCACTTGCCGACTATATCCGGAAAGCTTAAACTTCCCAACTGAACCACACCTTCTGGCACACTTGACTTCTTTCGAACTCAACCTCTATTTATGCAATGCAAGCTTACTGAAGAACTACAAGGATTCTGACTGAAGGGTCCTTGAGGCGGCGACCTCCTAAACATTAGTATTGATCCTTTGGTATATCTGTCCAGTTATCCTCTAGTTTCAGTTCTGCTTTTCTGTCCATATATATACACACATCATATTGAACTGAACTTTTCATGATATGCAACCTCACCTAATTTCAAGAAAATCTGTGCTATATTTGTCCGAATCAAACTACCATTAAACTTGATCTAGGTATAACAGTTTAAACACCTAAACTTAGATTAAATTATGCTTCCAAGTTTAGTCTAAGTGTGTTAACTGTTGGATTATACTCTGAATTTCTTTAAGTTGCCTGCAAATCTGTTTGTAAGTGTTATAAATTTTAAAAAGGCAATTTTACCTCACACTCTATTCACCCCCTTCTAGAGTGTGCTTGCAAATCGATCCAACAATTTAAACTTGCTTCCAAAAGGGATATTGTTGTCTACAACATGTCAAAAATTCAGGTCATTTGAAGGTGTTTAACCTGTTCAAAACTGAAGAAGAAGTGAAAGTGCTGCTGCAGATTTTCTGGACAGAGTGTTCAGCATTGACATGGACTTTCTGAACAATCCTTGTTGATTATCGAGTTGATGTAAAAAGAGAAATTGTAGACAAGACAGTGGTCTATATTGTTGAAAATTTTCAGAATTTTTGGAGCAAGTAAAAACAGTTTTATGTGAAATGAAAACACGGGAACGAAAATCATTTACCCGTGTTGCTAAGGTTAATCACAAGAATGATGGAAACCATGTGTCAAAGCAAGAAACTTTTAACAACGGTAATTGAAACGAATGGGAAGCACTTGGAAAGGGATAGAATTGTATGTTGGGTTCACATGGAACCCATCTCGAGCAAGGTAAGGCCAAAAGGGTTTTGAGACACCATAAATCAAGTAACGGTGAAAAGAGGAAATTGATGATTTGTAGAGTTGAGTCAAGACATCATTCTCGACAACGTTAAGCCAAGTCAAAATTAGGCTTTGGTGTTAATGTGTAAAACAAAGTAGAGAGATCACAATATGGAGTGTAAAGAAATCCAACCGAAAGGACCTCAACTTAAGGGTGTAAGCCTAAGACTTCAGTGGCCCAGAGATGATGCAGTTGAGGTCTATTGTACATTATAATTGGGTATAGATTCTCTGATCATTTCTAATGATAGAAATCAGTGATTTGAGTTTGTGGATATCATGATGTAAAGGGTTACTTATATTTGATGGTTATGATAAGGTCTTTGACGATGTATTAGATGCAGCTTGTGTTGCTTCCGATCGTTTGATAGTCATTTTAGTTACATGAGTCTGTCATTTTGTCTTCCGCCTTGTTCTCTGATATTTGTCTGCGTAAGACTTACGTATATAATTAGATTTAATTTTAATTATATACGTGTCGGGCATTTTTTTCCGGATAAAGAATCGGTATTCGGGACATAGGCGTCACAATTCAATACTCTCATCGAGGATTTTTTGATATCTTCAATAGACAAAACAATGGTTGGGTTTGGGAGGAGCTTGTCGTTTTGTTGAGAAACGACAAAACGACACTACTTTTCCTAAAACAATGTTTGGGTTTATCTAATTTGAAATTGACACTACTTTTACATGTGATGTTAAGATCAAGCGATGTTAATGTTTGGGTTTATCAATTGGTGGTAGTAAATGTGCTACTTTATTTCCTTATCATTTAAGAGTGTGGGCAATCTGTCCCAACACCCCGCCTCAAGTGTTGGGAACAATTTTTTTCATTCAAGAGTGTGGGCAATCCGTCCCAACAGACCTCCTCAAGTGTGGGCAATCTCTCCCAACACTTGCATTTTTTTTTAAAAAATAATGTTCCAACCAGGGTTCGATCTTGTGACCTCTGACTCCGATATCATGTTAAAGATCAAGTATTTACCGTTTTACTAAAACCAATTGATGGTAGTAAATGTGCTACTTTATTTCATTATCATTTAAGAGTGTGGGCAATTTGTCCCAACATGTGACCATATCTGCGGTGGAAATAGTTTTTTGTGATTTGAAAATTGTAAACCTGTTAACGAAATGGATCGGGAGATGATTGGATAAACAATTGTCAAATTGCATGTATCGAGAAGGTTGTCTTCAATAGCATTGACAATGAATCGATCAATTATTTTAGGAAAATTTTATAGTGGTCAATAACCATCAAACTCAATATTGAATTCAGTGATTATGAATTAACACACATGATCACAATCATCATTGTGATGATACGTATGTGGAAAGCTACACCAACTTCGTGCATTGCTACTCGTCGATTTTAAACCACTATTCCTAGATCGTGTTATTGTTGTGTGAGGCACAAACGTCCCTCCACCGCTTTCGTGTTCCATTTCCATCAATTCCTTAATCTTTTTGCATGCAAGTCTGTATGGGTTTTTGTCGAGCCCAATTTGGCAATTTCTTTCGGTCAAATTGGCTCAATTCTATTACCTGGAACTCATTAACATTTTTGTGATGTTGCATACAATGTTGAAGAGGTTGGCATAATAGTATATATGCACAAATGTACAACAATATAAAATGCATAATCATATATGCTAATATTTCCGATCTACAGGTATTTTTCCCAAAATATATACATCTTTGTTTACATTTCCAACTCAACATACTCAAGACGTGAATTACAAGTAGCACCCGATCGAACTGTTGTATTCCGGTTTTAAAAAATCAGAACTAAATTGGAGTGTTTAAACCTTCCGGAAGCTGCTTTTTCAGACCAAAAAGTTGTAAAACCCCATACGCTAAAATATGTCATAAATGATTTGATCAACTGCTTAGACCGTCGTCAACGAATGGTCTAAAAGGGCTAACCTGAGTTGACAAGACTTTTATGTCTCACACTTATATGGGAGTGAGTATTCTACTATTTTACCGACGTGAGACTTTACAAAAGTTCAATCTGGGAACCTGCATATTTCTTGGCTATTGACTGCTGGTACATATTCAATAACTCGCGCCAATCGGAGGAAGTATACCATGTATATATCTTGGCTATAGTCCTATGCATAATGGTTATAGGTGTTTTGATCCACACACCAAAAGAGTTTATACCTCAACGCATGTTGTTTTTTTTCTATGAAGAGACTGTTTATATGGAGCAACACTCGGGTTTTATTGAACCTAGTAAACCAGATCATGTGTGTCTTTTAAAGAAGTCGTTTTACGGCTTATAGCATGCCCTGCGGGTTTGGTTTGATAGATTATCTCGATCGATGTCTTTTACAACTAATTCTTTTGGTGTAGTAAAACTGAACCATCAATGTTCATATATAAAACGCCTCAAGTTACAACTATTCTCCTAATTTACATTGATGATATTATATATATATAGTTGCTGGAAATTGCAACATCTTTAATACACAATTATATATTGGTCACCAAACTTGGTAAAGAATTTGCCCATAAAAGGACTTGGGATCACTAAGCTATTTCTTGGGGGATTGAAGTAAAGGCTACATCAGATCAGATGGCCGGTTTATTAATTTTTTTAATTCAACACAAGTATATCAATTAAGTCTCTGTTGCTAAAATCACATATGACAAATTGAACTCCTCATGCAACACCAAAATCCAATTAATTGCACAAAAAATATGAATACACTTCCAGAAGACTCGCATCCATTTAAGTCGGGGCTCTACAATATTTAACTTTCATGCATCCGGACATCACCTTATGCAGTTTATCGTGAACCTAAATATACAAACTTGAGAAAGCACAAATATACATGAACTTATATGAAGGAACTTTCTTTCTTTACAGTATCAGAATGTGTTTTTTTTTTTTTTTTTTTTCTGCTTTAATTTGCAGTATAAAATATAGAAGAATGATTCCAATGGAGTGAAAAAGAGGATGGTGTTAAAAATTGAAAAATAAAAAGTAAAATAATCGCTTTTTCGAAGTAGAGCAGCTACTTAGAAGGCAGATTTCTGTGAAGAAATGTAGAAAGTATGATTACCAAGGTGCCTGTAAATTTATTTAAAGAGGGAAGGGACTTAGATATGGTATATGTTTTTGAACTATCAACTCTGTTCCAAATAATTAAGTTGACGGAAAGGTAGATAATTAATATTATATCTCAATACGTTCTTTCAAGTGTGGATCTATAAGCAAGGAGAGAGACTCGACTACACAGGCAGCACTTGCAACAAAGAATGACCAAAGAAGTGCAATTTCCTATATATATAAATTTCATTTGGAAATCGATCTTAGGGCGTACTCCTGGGTTCAAATCCCCCTTCTCCTAGTTTTGAAATTTTGAAAAAATTGAATGAAATATATGTTTTTCTATAAATTCTAACCAGGGGCAGATCTATCTGACCTAAGGGGGTTGCATGACCCCACTGGGATCCGGAATTTTTTTAGTACTAAAACGATGTAGTTCTGTTAAAAAATATAGTTTTATGTTTCGGTGATCCCACTGAAACAAATTTTTAGATTAAAAAATATAGTTTTACAGTACAGTGACCCAGTGAAAAAAAAAATGATCGCCGAGATTCTAACCATGCATTTCATAAAACAAGATGTCATGCATGCATGCAACATGAGGTTTCTTCATAATTGTAGCCATTTTCTCAAATCCTTAATTAAACCACCACCACCACCCCCTCTCACTTCAGTTCTTAAAGTCCAATGTCCCTATGAGTTGAGGCCACTCACACGGGAAGTTTGTGGATATACCACACAAGAACTTCCCCGTTCACACACCATCGATAGTCCTATAATACTATGAAATGTTGCCTATAGAATTTTCACAAAAATGACAATTTTATAATTGCTCATGTAACGACCATGGTCCGGAAGTCGAGTCCTTAACCGGAAAAGACATCCGACACGTATATAATTAAAATAAATCGATTATATACGTAAGCCTGACATCACCAAAAATAGAGAACAAGCGGAAAACGAAAACATAGACTCGGGAAACTTAAAAACTTACTACAACGATCGACAAATAACACAGGCCGCAACTTCGGGATTAGGTGCAAGAAATCAAGTGGGTTTTCAAATCTTCAAAGTGTTCTTGGTGTTGTTGAGCTTCAAGTTGAAGATTCATCTTTTCTTCAAAAGATATATTTGAGGTAAATGGGTGTTCAACAAATCTGGATGTGTTAATTTGTGTTTTAGATCTTGTATTATTGTTATGAGCAAGTATGTTGTTTAGATATGTTCTCGCACGTTTTGTGTAAATTTGGGTGTTGGAATGGTGAAAATCACCATTAAAATGCAGTAGGAAAGTTGTAGATTTTTTACTGTTCGGGTTCTCAGGCGTATGCTTAAAGAAGATAAGCACACGCTTGTCCTGAGCAGAGAGTTGGGAAAAAATTATTGAGAGCTCAAGCGCATGCCTGGGTGAGGCAAGCACACTACTGGCCTGAGCAGAAAACTCAAGCGCGTGCCTATGTCCTGTTTTGTGTGAAAAATGTATTTTTGGCATTGTCCGAGCATATTTTAGTGTAAAGCCTTATATGCTAAGTGTTGTAAAATGAAATGTACGTCTTCTAGTGGCTTTGTCTCCGCACCGTGTCTCACGGGAGTATTGAAACACTCTACACTTAGCCTTATGTGACGTTGACTTGAGTTCAATATCTTACTTGTAACATGATGAAGTTAGAGGTTCAGTTTATGGTGGATTCAGCTCTGCACCTTGTGGAGACCATCTGTAGGGAAATACTCGGGGATCACCAGAAACCTTATTCCTTAGCCTTGTGGGTACGTATTGGATTAGAATTTAATATTTCTATGCAATGTACTAAGTAGTGTAATGTAGAGTTTGTTTATGGTCCAGTGGTCCTTAATAAGCCTTTTTAAGTGGCTAGATTAAACGCTTAAATACGTACTTGACTTGTCTAAAAGCTAAAACATGTTAGTCATTGGTGAGACACGTTTCTTTATCGCAGCATGAAATTATTACACCTCCACACTTTCAGCTGTTTGTGATGGACTCGTGTAATATTGCACACTTTTTAGATATTTGTGTCGTATGAGGTGCTAAATGTGTCGTGGTGCACTTCACCATGCAAAGTGTTCTTGGGCTAACATGTAACAAATGTCTTAATTGATTTAGTCAACTAATGAGACTAGTAGAGTGCAGTGAGCAGTGAAACATATGTGTAATTGTGTTTGCTCGATATTCATGTGATGTAACTTGAGTAGATTCGGTTTTTATATTATTTGCTAAGTATGTTTGTATTTACCCTTTATTATGTTGTTTCTCACCCCGAGAATGTGATGCAGGTACTGAGGTGTATGAGTTATTCGAGGAGTGACCTCGTGACATCTCGATGCTTTATCAATATTTAACTTGTGTAAATACTCGACTTATGAGAATTTTATGAAGCGTTGTAATAGCTTAGATTATCTTATGACACTTATCTTTTGGAGGATAATTGTTGAACTCCTTTGAATTTGTGTTGAAACGGAATCAACACTAGATTCTCCATTCTACCCCTAGAAATGTAATGTAATCCCTAGTCGATCGTATTATCTTCTGCAAATTAAACTTTGTTATTAGTTTTAGAGGCTTACGTATATAAGTTAATTAAAGTTATGTTATATACATGCCAGACGTTAAATTTCAAATAAAGATTCGGTATTTTGGAACGATACGTCACAGCTCATAAGAGAGACGTGGTGACTGGATTTTTAAGGGGACTGCTGGCAGCTGGTTGATATTATTACTCCCTCCGTACCTATTTATCTGAAGCAGTTGCCAAAAGTCTAAGTGTCTAGGTACATTTAAATAACAACTAATCTTGAATTAAAAAGTGTCTAGATTCATTCAATAAATTTATGTATGAATTTTGGCAACTGCTTCAGATAAATAGGTACGGAGGAGTATTACTTATATATATATATATATATATATATATATATATATATATATAATTCACTATATATATTTCGGAAATAAGTACACTTTAATCCATTCTAGCGTGCAGTATAAGTAACAAGTGTCCGAGATGAATTGATGGCTCATGCAGTTCTGATTCTGAGAGATGGTTCACGGTGCAAGTTCGAAATAAGTATTTGTTGGAGATGTTACTACGTACAAGCCCCTACAAGTTAATTAAAGAGAAGCTTAAGTCGTAAATAAAAACAATTATGAGTGAACTCCGATGATAACAATTAACAATGATGTGAAAGGAGAATGAGGGCAACATGAACCGTTCAACCCATGCACTCGGTTTTACTCCCACTAGTATAATTAAATGGATGTCATAACGGTTGTGTCATAAGACTCATAACAAGTGACACAACGGTGATCTACATCGTTGATTATAATGTGTTTAAATTGATAATGATTTAAATATAACATGATCAACGGTGCATACCACCGGTGTATCACTCGTCGTGACACAACCGTTGTACCTAGGGCCGTCCCATGTTGTAAGCAAACGAAGCGGAGGCTGAAGGCCTAATAATTTCGGGGGCCCGAATTTACATTCCGCAATTTAAAAAAAAAACCGTATAGATCCAAACCAATCTAACATAATAGAATGTGTTAATAAAGGCCCAAAAAAATTTAATTGGCCCAAATTTCTTTTTTACTTCAATTGATAAATGTCCAAAAAAATTACAATGTTAAAAGCACGATATTGGAGTTATATTTTGTAATTATGTTTTTTAGAATTAAAAAAAAAAAAAACTAATTCGAACTAAAAGACCTAATTCGACGACATAGTCGAAGGTCTAAAATTTTCCAGGACCGGCCCTGGTTGTACCCGTATTTTGTTAGTATCGTATGTACGACGTGTAGCGTATTACACCTTCTTGAATATATATATATATATATTGATGTCGTGGCATGCAAGGAAATGAGAATTCCATGAATGTCGTAGTAGTACGAATGGATTTTGGCGCAATAAATTTGCAACTGCCAACAATACATACCCACCCACCATTACTCTTGGCTTCCATTTCTATCAACTATATTCATTAATTAGTACTAGTACCTACATCATGTAATTTAAGCACAAGACCAAACCGTTTCAAAACCAAGTACACCCTCTATTCATATTTAACTGTTCTATTTGTAACTAAAATAAAAATAAAAATAGTACATGCCATTTTTATTTGAAACACTTTTGTGTTTATATTCTATATCTATTACTATTTATTAACTGGTTAGATAAAAAATAAAACAGTATTGCATTAATAATAATCAAGAGGTTAAAATATTAATTCACTAGCTTCTATAAAAATAAGATTTGGCATAGTATGACGCAGTTGTCTCGGATCATATTAATTCACCATGACTCATTAATTATGTGTTATTGTCAACTATATCTTTTTTGATAAACTATTGTCAACTATATCAATCAAATCAAAAAGGACCATTAACTCCCTAAAAAAAATTAAAAAAATATATATGATGTGCTATCATTTAATACAAATTTAATTCAGATATATATATATATATATATATATATATATATATATATATATATATATATATATATATATATATATATACTTCTTACTGTAGCCATTAATATTCGGACCAACAAGGCGCCACGAAGCATATATATAAAAAGAGTAGTGATACGGGTACAACCATTATGACACGATGAATGTTACAACGTGTATATACAACGTTCATTCCTAATATAGATTCGTTGGTCATTATTATATACTCCATCATGATCAATAGTATAGATGCACGTTACATGTGGTACTCATTGTGGTACAACGGTTGTGGCCGTGTCAGTACTCGTATAAAAATATGTTGTATTGAGTTATGTAACACATACTATTGAGTTTCTTACTTTACCGATGTGAGCGGCTCTGATACCAATACATATTGAGTTTCTAGTAATACTCATTTATTAAGGTTAACCTTTGGTTGCCCTGCTTATCGACGTGATCAATTATTTCGATTAAATATAAAACCTTCCAAAAAAAAAATGTTTATAAACAATTATCACATATTGGTTGTAGTGACTTGTACGAATACTAAGATAATGAAAGTATAGGTGGAAAATGATGATAAGAAGCATTTATTATAGGGAAATAATAAAATAAATTAAAGATAGCTTTTATAAGTTGATCGAGAACGACTTATCCAAGTCTTTCTTGCAACTTATAGTCTGCCAATTGGAGAGATTTTTATGATGCAACGGTTGTAGGAAGGTTTTATCAAGTGGAAAATATTACAACCATTCATTTCTAACATCTCACACACGATAAAAGTGTATTATGTGAAAAATAGTAAAAATAAAATGCTCTAATATATGATATTTGTTATAACATTTCTACAACCGTTTGAACCATAAAATCTCTCCGACCAATGTCGCTTTCAACGCGCCACATGCACCTATAATATTGTACATGCATGATCTTCCTTTTGTGAAACTTAATTGTATAGTCAACATAAATTTTATACTATCATCTCATTTTTATTATTTATCATTATACCATTTGAAAGTAAAATCCAAATGATCCCACGATACATGTTATTTTATATAAATTTTTGTTCCACCTGAACCAATTTTAAGTTCCGGCCCAAACCCAAACCCGATACTTCGTTTTTACATAAAATAATATTAATAATTCAACAAAATAAGATTGAATTTGACATAAATCAAGTTGATAATTTTTGCAACGTAAAGTCTTTCATTGGTTTCAGTATCAACATATATATAGTTACAAAGTATGCCCTATCATAGTATAAATGTACCATACAACCCATATGCCATCTATCATATGTCAAAAATGTATCTATCACATGAATCACATGTCAAAATTATATTTATCGTAATACATGTATAGAGTATTATGTGGGGTAGAGGAAACGTTTTGCAGTTTCAGGGCAGCTAATTCCATCGGAGACCGGTGGCTCAATTTGTCGCGGTAGCGGTGGGCCCCAACACCTAGAGCATCAATAACAACCAAGGAGGAATGAGAAATACTTGTGTGGAGAATGAATTTCGAGGTGAAGTTACGGGTAAAACGATTGAAACCATACAGTTTAAATACAGAATGAAACTGTGTGATTTATATTAAACTACACTGACAGAGGTCGGACTACGCTCTCCACGTGTCATCCTCTAATTGGTTAAACATTGAATGAAGAGAGAGAAATAAAATATTAAGGGTCAGGAGCCCACATCATGCCTATTGACATACCCAAGCCCCAGGTGGGAGGTCTGACATGTTCTCCCTTATAGACCACCGCAGGTCGGCTCCATCGTCATGGAGGACGGGTAAGCGCAGTTCGGGCTGAGACGGCTCAGGGGGCTCGACGCAGTCTAAAATTAATCAAACATTCCTCCTTTATTAGTGTTTTGATCTTGTTCTTTGTCATTAGGGTTTATCTTGGCCCATATTTACATTCAGACGAGATCCAACATCGTCATACACGGTGTCTCCACACGTGTGGAGGCATCACACAAATATTTCCCATGGAGGAATACGTTACTCCTATGAGTTATGATTAGTCTCTTGATGTTCTAGAGTTATTAGCTCAGTTTCCAGCTGCATAAATCATTCTTTAACTCATTTCTATTCATTTTCCCTATTCTCTTAATTAACACTTAGCCAACTTACTCAAACACTTACACAATTTTTCTCAGACCAGCAGTCTTTATATAGCATAATCTATGTGTTTCAACAGCCTTCAAGCCATCATAAGTAGTACTCTTTCGTTCCAAAATAAATAAGGGAGTTGGTATATAACAAAGGCATATTAATAAAATACTTAATTGTTTTTAAATTTAATGTGATATGGAATAAATTGCCCGTAACTCAATTTAAAAAAATATATATGTAACTACATCAAAACTTTAATGTGATTTGGAATAAATTGCCTTTGTTAAGATCAAGCGCTTATCGTTCTACTAAAACCAATTGGTGGTAGTAAATGTGCAACTTTATTTCTTTAGGCATGAAGAGTGTGGACAATCTCTCCCAACACCCCCCATCAAGTGTGGGCAATATGTCCTAACACTTGCACAATTTTTTCATTCAAGAGTGTGGGCAAACTCTCCCAACTCCCCCCTCACGTGTGGGCAATCTGTCACAACACTTGCACAAATTTTCCCCCCTCAAGTGTGTGCAATCTGTCCCAACACTTGCATTTTTTTTTTAAATAATGTTCCATCCAGGGTTTGATCCTGTGACCTCTGACTCTGATACCATGTTAAGATCAAGCGCTTACCGTTGTACTAAAATCAATTGGTGTTAATAAATGCGCTACTATATTTCTTTATACATTCAAGAGTGTGGGAATCTCTCCCAACACCCCCCTCGGTGGGCAATCTGTCCAACATTTGCACAATTTTTTTTCAATGGTGAGTGTGGACAATCTTTCCTAACACCCCTCCTCAAACGTGGGCAATCTCTCCCAACACTTGCACAGTTTTTTTAAAATAATGTTTCAACCCGGGTTTGATCTCATGACCTCTGGCTCCGCTATCATGTAAAGATCATTGACAAAGAAAAGATGTGTTGGGAGAGATTGTCACACTCTTGAATGAAATTCTCTATCCCAACACTCTGCAAGCTATGATTGCACATACTTGAGGTGAGTGTTGGGAAAGATTGTCCACACTCTTAATTGAAAAATTGGGCAAGTGTTGGGATAGATTGCCCACACTTGAAGGGTGTATTGGGAGAAATTGTCTATTGAATGCCTAAAGAAATAAAGTTGTACTTTTACTACCACTAATTGATTTTAGTAGAACGGTAAACGTTTGATCTTAACGGCTTTTAACTCAATTAAAAAAAAATAAAAATAGAACTACATTAAAAATCTGACAACTTCCAAATGAATACTCCAATAGAAGTGAAGTTGAGAGCTAGCTATCTCTCGATCTCTGCCTTATTGTCGTCAAAAAGAATAAAAGAGAAAGGGAATAAATAGTGCTTGTGCATTTACTGTAGTAGAGGAAACATTAAGGGGAAGAGTAGAGTTGGAAAAATGCATTGAAATTTGTTATGAAAGATGTTCTACATCTCTTCTTTTAAAACAAATTATTTTTAAAACTCTATATGTTATTTTGGTTTTTAAAACTCTATATGTTATTTTGGTAAGTTGATTTAATCATTCTTAATTAAGTCTTTAAATTCAAGCTATGGTTCATGTTTAATCATATGGACCTTATATGAGTTCTTAATTAGTGTGCTATTATGCCTTTATGAACAACCTACAATCAGCAATATGAAAAGGTTTGAAGAGGATCATTGACAAAGAAAAGAGGTACTAGTGGTAAGACTTCTTTAACCATGTTATAAGTCATGGATTTTTTTTTTAATCAAGATTAAGAAAATAATTCATGGAGAATTTTTGTGCTTATAGGTCGGAAGAGCACAAAATTATTTTATAAATCTTTTATTTATAAAAATTTTTCCGCTATAAACAAACATTTTAAAAAACTTTATAATATATTTCACTACACATAAACATTTTATCCATTATTATAAACATGTCTCTATTACTCACATACTTTTTTTCTTCCACAAACGAAAGTTTATTGAAGAAACCGGAATAACGGCGGAAGTACAACCGGAAAGAACCGAAACCCTCACCCGGTGGACCAAAACGAAAATAGAACCTACGAAACTAGACACACAAAAACAACGAAGTCAAGCAAGGAATCACTTAGAGCGTACTGAGCAGGAGTGAAATAATAATATTCATCCAAGAAAAGGTTGCTCAAACAGGGAACCTCATAGCAATTCTTGTTCAGCAACAGTACAACACAAAAACAAAAACACATAAAATAAAATAAAATAAAATCCTACAAACGACTTTCTTCCAGGGTAAACCGCCGCCGGGAGTTGCTGCTCCACCAACGTGCCACCGAGAGCCGCCACCGGAATGGAGGTAGCCCGTAAGATAAGCATCCCTCTCCACTCATGAAGCAACAGACAGATGGAAACGAAGGCTGAAAACAGAAAATGGCAACCAAACCGCCGGAGATACCAAGCTAAACCCGACAACCACACCCTAGATCTTTACAAGACGACATGGATCTAGCCACCACCACCACATACAAGCACCATAGCTTGCAGAGCATTTCCACCTTAGAACGTATGGACCGGTTCAAGTTTGTAAAGTTTTTGGTGTAAAGCTTTGATGACTCATACGGAGGTGATATTTTTTACTTGTAAATCTAAATGCTGCATTGGGAGTAATGGGTCCTTTACAATAAAATTTAACCATCACCTTCATAATTTTAAAACAAATAATACACCTTTTATTTATATAAATTTTAAAATATTTACACCATTTTGGTGGTTTAATAAATAACATACATTTCAATCCCTTAATCCGTATTTTTCCAAGTCGTTATTTAGATACCAAAGCAGTGAATCAAAGGCTAAAACGTGAAATAATCAAGTTTTTTCTATATTGAGAACTAATTAAAGAGAATGATCACACGTTTCGATTTAAGTAGTGATTTATTCGACCATTTCGATTAAGTGGTGAATTATTCGATCCTGAATACATCGAGCTCCTCCAAAACAAAAACAAAAAATAACTCGAGCTATGAAGTATTACGGATTAATTTTTACATCCAATAAAACGTGAATTTTTAGGAACAATTGAAATCGAAACCAATTGCTCAGACATGAATAATTTATGATAAGCTTACTAAAATAAAATCATAAAGAAAAGAAAGAAAAATAAAGTTTTGACCCGAGAAGAGTGTGCCGTGACAATTACAACTCATCACCGCCGGTGAGTCACCGGCAGATTAGGCGGAATATATAATCAATAAAAAATTATTAACCATATTCCCACGAGCGTCTCATAAATATTAATTCCATCCACCCATGCCGACTCCGTGACTCCTTTTCTATTTCGCTTTGTGAAAGCCGGAACAGAACACGTGGTTGTAATGTTTCCATCCTACCTAATACAATTGGTGGTTGTAATGGTTTTTTTGTTTTTATTTTTAAAATCTTATTTTATAGTACAATTCGATTTTTTTTTTTTTTTTTTTTTTTTGTGCGCAAGCCTAAAGGTGTACTATGTTTTATTTAATTAATTTGAGTCACACATGCACTAATTACATAAGAGGAATGAGAAGAATCTCATTCTTTACGTCCAACGAGACTAAGGTCCTCTTAGCTAACAAAATAGACAGGCGCGTTGCTTTGCCTTTTTACGAAAGAAAACGATAGAGATACAAAAACAAGCTGCGACACTTCTGGCATACGACAAGTCTTCCTCTCAGTCTTTGAGGTGTTGATGTATGAGGAGGGAATCCCATTCTTAGATAATTTTAAATTGGCCCATGTTAACGCAAAAACAAGAGCATGATAAACCGCTGTGCTTCACCAACAATGATGTTGTTAAGTGTATAAGATCTTAATTATCAACATCCCCTTCAGCTTAAACTTTTGAAAGAGATAGTAGTTCAAAATAGTATCAGAGTCATAGGTTATGGGATCGAAGCATGGTGTCAATATTATTTTCCACATATATAATGTGCAAGTGTTGGGAGATGTTGCCCACATTTGAGGGGGCGTGTTGAAGTGTTTGAAATTGTGCAAGTGTAGGGAGAGGTTGCCCACATTTGAGGGGGCGTGTTGAAGTGATTGAAATTGTGCAAGTGTTGGGAGAGATTGTCCACACTTGAGGGGGCGTGTTAAAGATAAGATGTTAATTATCAACTTCCCCATCAACTTAAGCTTTTGGGAGAGATTGTAGTTCAACAGATGTCATAGTCTCGTTCTAGTTTTTTGAAAAGCTTCGGATAACCTTTCCTTGACTATTGTGAAGTATTCCCCCAACGGCTGTCGATGAATATACAAAAGTGGTATCTACATTATATTTAAGAATGTCCGTGGGAGGGGGTTTCCTTTTAGTGTCCAAAGGGAGTGGTTGAGTCGTGACTAAGTTCCTTGAAAAAAACATTGAGATATTCATTCGCTTCCACCATGGACTGCGAAATAATTGATCGCACGAAAACCGCATTTTGATCAAAGAGCCATCCGTTTCTAACTTTCCAAATGTTCCAAGTCAGGTATATAACTAGTACAAGTTCTTAATCTTCTTTCAAACTAAGAAGCTCATCAAACCAGTTTACAAAAGAATGGGTGAGGATCTTAGAAACGTAATCTCCCAACCTATTTTCCTTTCATGCCGTTCTCGGGGTGTCACAGTCTATAAAGAAGCGCCAAGCTGATTCTTCTTCTCTCAAACAAATTTGACATCGGTCGTCTCCAATTTCTCTTGCTCTCAAGCTAAGCGTAGTATGTAGGGCATTATTAGAAGCTTCTAAAGAAAATGTTGAATACGGGGCTTTACTTTCACTTTCCAAAGCTCCGAGCACAATTTCTCAGACGAGGCTGCCGATGACAATGCTTTTGTCTCCAATTTTTGAATTTTCATAGCATAAGCCAGTTTATTTCATGTCTTAATAGAATATATCTCATTGCTTGAGAAATGCCATGTTTACAGTAATAAATGTGACACCAATCAAGAAATGAAGATTCCAAATAATTCTAGAACCTCCTGTAATTAGATCGCTATTATAGCTAGCTTTAATGTACTCTATTTATTTAAAGACAATTGACTGATACTGTAATATCATCAGATCAATGAAATCATTCTTCATTACATTGTCTAATATGCCAGACCAACTTTCATCTCTCGCTCCCAATGAAAGAGAAATAGACATGATTTTTCTACTTCAAAAGGGTTGAAGGTATCTCGAATTATGTCTTTCCTCCAAGTTCGATAAAGAGGGCCAATAAACCAAAAAACCTTGCGATTTGGAAGATCTTCAGCGTTGGTGCGTGCATGAAAAGTTGGGAAATCCGGTAGCCAGGGGTCCTGCAAAATGAAAATTGTGATTTCAACACAAACTGGAAAAAAGTGGGATTCAAACCCTCAATAAACAAAAGCCTATATAGAAGTCCCAATGCTACACCTTGAACCACTCGGCTATCTCTCCTATATAAAGATTTTGATAATAAAAAAAACAAGTGAATGGCAAGGTAGACATATTACTAAACTATTGCTTAATAGATTATCGGATAGGTATGACTAATCCATAGCTTCACTCGTATTGAGTTCGAACCTTCTACGATTGTCCAGCTTGTTAATGAACCTGGTAATTTCTCGCCAGATTTCTTCCAACATCTTTTGAAAGTTAAAGTATCGGTGGACGTGTTGGGTGTAGTGCCCGAAAGACAATTTTTGTAATTATTTTTATTATTAATAAATGACAGATTTATTCATCATCCTATTATTTGCTTCGTGCTCATAAGAAATACAATGTTGAAAACTCTAAGTCGTATCATATGTAGCCATATAACTTAATGTGTGTCACACGCGAGGATTAAGTTTATGGTGATACACTTTAATCGTTAGTCCGTGGTGAACTTAATCAAAGTATGGGTCTATTCGTTAAACCACCATTAATGCGCTCAAAACACTTTATGGTGTGACCATCTTATCTAGACCGTCGATATTGGTTATTTCAGTGTGGGCATTTATATATGATGTATTTGTATAAGACTAGACCTATCTAATCTAAATTTCTCATATAATTTCGTAATTGAGAAATCTTATTAATTCACAAGATGATCATATATGGATTAACCTTAATCCTGAAGTGATTACAGACTCATGCTTGTTTCAAGACAGAGTTTGATGTGTTCGTTAAGGATTGTAAATGGCGCGGTCAAATCACATTCACATTGGCAGTATCGGGAATGAGTAGCTAGGAATGTGTTTCATAGATATGGAATCTATTCCTTATGACGGGAAGTAGATTGACAATCCATTTATTTGTTAATCCAAGATACTGATCGATCGGCCGAGTTCGTATTAGTTATGAACTAATTGATCACTAGTGGGTTAATGGTAAATACGGATAAAATGTAATGAAAAAGATTTACGGAAACATTCATGTTTCATTACAGATAGTCTATGGAAGGTTAGTGTGTATGTAATGATTATATCAATGGACACTTATTGACTCGACATATTGAGAATAAGAAATAAGAAATATCTATAATCGAGAGATTTCAATTTTGAATTTATGGTGGTGTAATTCTGGAATTAATAAGTTGAATAAATTTTTTTTGGTTGATATATATTTTATTCAATTTATTCGAGTTACTGGTTATAGGTCCATGGTCCCGGGTTGGCTCCTAAACGCGAGTGAATTCTCGTATTTGGAACCTCGATGATGTATTAAATAGTTTGTCTATTTAATGAATATGCGAAATATTATTCGTTCGATAAATAATATGTAAAATATAAAACACGTTTTCTATTATTCCATTACATTATTGGCGCCACATGTGAGGAAAACTAGGAAAAGAAATTTTCCTGAATTATGTCACATGTGTAATTAACTATTTATTTGTTAAATGATTAATGGATAAATAATAAATTAGTTTTCTTATCGGATAAATAAGAAATTTGTTTTCTTATTTAGATAAATATTATATTTTCCTTAAATAAAAGATAACTGTCCTGTAAAAGGGATAAACTGCCTAGGTTATTTTTCTATATAAAAAAAGTTTCTCTAAATTAGTTTCTTGTCATAGTCATTGGTAGAAGAAATCGACGTCCACCAATCGTTGCTTGCAGAAACAATTTGGAAGATCATGGCATCTAGATTCGGTTGGGTAATCTCTAAACCTCATTATAGTCAGATTAATTAATTGTGTGTTTCATATCGTGCTAACATCGAAAACGAATTTAATTCGTAATTTTCGGTGTGCACGATCGAGTGTCTCGATCTGTGCTTAAATTGATTCGTAGACGGATCTGAAAAAGCAGAAAAACCCTAGCCACGGCTAGGCTAACACACCACTGACGGACCCAGAAAACTTCCAGATCAAGTTTTCAAGATTCGGATATGGTTCGGGTACAATGTATTTCCAGCAGGATGATGGCGGAATACCATTGCCAGTGACTATTTGATTTGCAAGTTAAAGGGCCGCATGATTTTTAGGTTTGAAAGGGGTTGCACGATTTGCGGGGAAGTGTTTGGCGGTGGGGTTGGGTTTGTGGTTTGAGGGATGGGAGGGAGACGGTGGTATGAGGAAGAAAGGAGATCAGATATGGCTAGCCTGTGGTGTGCTTGTCAGTTGGGGTTCTGCAACTTGCAACTAAGGGCGGTGCTGCAGCTTTGAGGGATTAGGAATTTTGGATTTGAGGAAATGATCGAGGATTATTCAGGAAAAAATGTTATTTTTTAAAGTTAAGTGGCGTTAGTTGTAATTTGTAATAATTTGTGGTGCTTTGAATAAATGTGTTGTCTCTTTATAGTAAAATATTTTATTCAAACAAATATAACGTTCTCATATAATAATGATGATAATAATAATATGATGCCACGAGGATTTTGGTGTTATGTTGGGGGTTTTCGTCTATTTTAGCTGTTAGCATTGTGGGAGTTAGTGGGGGCTTGGATCTTTTTTGGATTCAGGATTATGATGTGTCTGTTAAATTTATTGACATGGTCATATTGATGCTATTGTCATTGGTATTGGTATGCCACCTGGGCGATTTACGGGGTTTTATGGCAATCCACACCCTATGAATAGACATATGTCGTAGAAATTAATGCGAAGGCTGCCTGACACCTTTCATTAACCATGGCTTTTGGCGGGAGATTTGAATAAGATTTGTTTTATGCACGAGTATGAAATGCCAATTACCAAATTGGTTGTAGGGGCCCTAAAAATGCTCTTGGTCGCAGTTTTATGCCTCCCGCTTCACGTGGTGCAATAAGCACATCTCTGACCCTACACACATGCGTCTAGATAGAGGGTTAGCCAATGTTACATGGAGAAACGTGTTCCCACATTACGCGTTCGTTCATCTTTCAAATATAAGGTCGGACCACTTTCCGATCCTAATCGCTGATGAGAAACGGAGGCTTGGGCCTAAGAAGAAGTGGCATTCTCTTCCTCGGTATGATCCTTTCTGGTTGATGGATGATGAATTTCAAGATTTGTCATTTTCTTCCTGGTAGGGTTCTAATGACATGGATGTGGCAGAGCTGAATACGCAGATTAAAGATATTGGGGTGTCATTACGTCAATAGGCACGTGATAAATTTGGTCACCTTGATTTGTCACCAAAAAAGAAGGAGAAAGAGATGCCGAACTTGCAGGCCACCCCAACATATTTTATAGCATACATATAAGCCTTTATCGGTGAGATAGAGCATTTGCAGTCTATGCTGAAGGAATTCTGGAGGCATCGAAGTAAGATGGATTGGCTTACTCGTACGGACCGTAATACTACTTATTTTCATCATAAGGCGTCCTCCCGCAAAGAGAGGAACCTTTTTTTAGTCTTTAAAGCGAGGCGATGGTCATATTGAGACTGAGGAATCGGGCATATAGGAAATTGTTCTTAGCTACTTCGTGGGCATATTTTCGAGTTCAAATCACAATCACCCAAATATTTCAAATCTTAAGTTCAAACATATTTCGGAGCGGGACGTATTGGGTCTGCGAGAACTCTTTGCCGAGGAGGAGGTTATTCGGGCTCTTTCACAATTGTCGGGGCGTAAGTCGTCGTGTCCGGATGCTATACACATTGTCTTTATGCAAAACTGTTGGGACACTTTGGGTCAGTCTATTATGCCGGTGGTTGTGGGCTTCCTGAATAGTAATGTGAAAATTGATGTGTAGAATGAGACTTTTATCGCTTTGATTCCCAAGGTTAAAAGTCCTTTCGGGGTTATTGATTTTTGGCTGATTAGTCTGTGCAATTCGGTATACAAGTTAATTTATAGGGTTCTAGTCATTCGTTTGAAGAGTGTTATTAGCTCGGTTTATATTTGAAATCAAAGTGCTTTCGTCTAGGAGCGTCTCATTACGGATAATGTCCTAACAATTTTTTAGGCCTTTCACTCGCTCAAGGCGGGTCTCGAAGGATGTGACCAGCATGCATCGCTAACATTGGATATGGTCAAAGCGTTTGATCGGCCGGAATGAAGCCTTCTTTCAGCAGTTATGGATGCTATGAACTTCCTGCCCTGTTTCGTGGCGTCGATTTATAAAGATGGTTAGCTCAGTATCCTTCCAAGTGCACATAAACGGAAAGCCATCTAAATGCTTTCGGCCCACGCATGATAGTCAGCAAGGAGATCCATTGTCCATTTTTCTTTTTATTATCTCTGCAGAGGAGTTCTCAACGCTTATTAATCAGACGGTTAGTGATGGAGCTTTGTAGGGTATTTATTTTGGTAGGAATCAGGAGGTGCGGGTTTCTCACTTATTTTTCACGGATGTTAGTCTCTTATTTTTTAGGTCTAATCTCGATGGTGCGGCGGCGATTAGAAATATTCTTGATCGGTATGAGCTTCTCTCTGGTCAAATGGTGAATACGCTCAAGTCCAACTAATTTTTTAGCAAGCATGTCTCTGTAGAGGACCAATATGATGATATACAACTACTTACCACTGCAGAAGGGCATTGGCAAGTATTTTGGCATGCCATTCATGATTGGGAGAAATAAAAGGCAAGTCTTTTCTTAACTGGAAGTTCGACTGTGGAAGAAGTTGAGTGGCTGGAAGGAGAAGTTCATTTCGCGGGCAGGTAAGAAGGTTTTGATAATGAGTGTCCTTCAGGCGATCCGACTTATGTTATTTAGTGCTTCTGTCTTCCATCGTCGTTTATTGATGATATAGAGAAGCTAATTTGAGATATTTCTGGAGTAATACGGAGAAGTGTCGAAAGATCCCCTGTAAACGGTGGAACCATTGCACTATTCCTAAGGATCTCAGGGGACTCGGCTAGGGGTGTACACGGTTCGGTTCGGATTATGGCCGTAACCGAAACCGAACCGAAATTTTCGGTAATTGAAAATCCGAACCGTTTGCAAAAGAAAACCGAACCGAACAAAAATAACCGGTTCGGTTCGGTCGGTTAACCGAAATTTTTGGTTAATTGAAAATCTGAACCGAAACAGAACCGTTTGTAAAAGAAAACCGAACCGAACCGGTTTGATTAACGTAAAAACCAAACCGAAATAACCAAATTACACAATTACAACAGTTTGATTCACTATATGGTTATAAACAGTTTGGATTTTCCTATTTGGTTTTGGTTCGGATATAAACGGTTTGATTTCAGTTCAGTTTTTTTGGTTCAGTTTTCGGTTTCGGTTTGGTTCGGATAATTACAGCACTAACCGTAACCGAACCGAAAATTTCGGTTTTTCCATTTTGAAAACCGAAAACCGAACGGTAGCACTTATTAACCGAATCTAATTACCCCGGTTCGATTCGGTTTTCGGATTATCCGTATCCGTGTACATCCCTAGACTCAGCTTGCGGGACATCAATTGCTTCAATTTTTTGCTCCTAAAAAAGCAAGTTTGGAGGGTTTTGAAGTTACCTAACTCTCTAGTTAGCCGTGTTTTGCATGCCAAGTACTTCTATAATATCGATGTTGTTATTGGCCTCCGGCCTTCATTTCTTTGCCAGAGCTTAGAGGGCCGAGACCTTCTTATCCAAGGGCTCCGTTGGCGAGTAGAGGATGGAGCTCTGATTAATATTTATTCTGACGCATGGATTCTCTTGCCTACATCTTTTAGAGTTAGTTTCTATGGCCATCCGGCATCTACTAAGGTGAGTTCCCTTATTAGTCCTCACACGAATTCATGGAATTATGAGCTGATTCAAGCATCAATTTGGCCGCGTGAAGCCCAAGCATTTCTTAGTATCCATCTCTCTTCGGGGAGTCACATGGATGATATTATTTGGCACTACGATAGGCGGGGCAAGTATTATGTTCAGTCCGGCTACCGGTTGGCCACTCAGTTATACCATGTGGAACTGGTTGGTGGGGCCTCATTTTCATCTTCCCTAGATAGTATATGGCGCTGGGTATGGGGTTTGGCTATTCGACCGGGGGTCAAACATCTCTTGTGGCGATGAATGCATAAATGTTTATCGGTCAGGGCCTTATTGCATGGTCGCTGAGTTGGGGATGGATTGTGTGGGTTGTGTGGGCATCACGAAGAGGATTCTTAGGCATGCTATTTTTTCTTGTGATATTCCCACCACAATACGAGACCGTTTAGATAATGGGAATCTTCGAATGGCACTGGCCTCAAGTTCGGATTTCTCTAGGGTTCTCCACTCTCTCTCAAACCCTAGCTCTTGCATGGGGGAGGAATTGATGACTATTCTTTCGACCCTCTGGTATATATAGAAGGCCATGGGCGTGTGGGTTTACGACCATAAACCGGTGAATGTGGCAGGTTAATGCACATGCATCCGAAGAGGCAATCGAGTTCTCCACCTTTTTGCGCTCGCGGCTATCTCATTCGCCTTCACCGGACTGGCCGTTGGACAGCCCCACCACCGGGTGTCGTGAAGATTAATACAGATGCAGATGGTGCGGAAAGGGCATCAACTATTAGCATTTTGTTTCGCACTCATGAAGGGCAGCTTTATCATGCTATCTTGCAATGTACACATGGTGCTTTGAACGTAGAATCTTTGGAGCTCATAGCGGTTTTCATGCACTCTTCCTTACATCAATTATGGGGCTTCATCGGATTATTGTGGAAGCAAATTCTCTAATCTGTGTTTAACGGCCGCAGTCTATTGATGACGACTTCTCGTCTTTGGGGTGTTAGGTCTCTGATTATTTTGTGTCTTGCTAGGGCTTCTCACCGTGTTTATTTTCTTTTATTAAGCGCACGGACGACCGTCCGACACAATGTTTGGCTCGGGCTGATCCGTTTGTAACGGGTTTAGCTACTTGGGGTTGGGGTGTGACGATGACAAATTAGTCACCTATTAAGATCCGGGTTATTCTTCTATGAATGATGAATAACCAAGAACCCTAGCTCAAGAATAAAGAGGGGCGTGGGTGTGTTTATGGCTGAATCTAAGTGGTATTCTTAGATTGCCTACGTATCCTGTTATATGTCCAGGAATCAAGCCGTACGTAGTTCCTGGAACGTTGTATGTATATAGACAATGCATGACCTAACCCTAATACGAGTCGGTTATGAGCTATTGTCGTATTTACCCTTAATTGGGCCTTACCCCTTGCCCAAGTTATCCTGTGGATAAGTGGGCTAACGTAGCTGGTGTGGACTCTGTTCCCGACTTGGAGATTTGCCCGACTTAGGGTGATCGAGTCTGGAACTATCGCCCTGCACTGCTCGTAAGTCGATCCTCGTACCCTCGGGTCTCTGGCCTTGCCTTGGTCTCGAGGGTCGACATGCTTGCCATGGCTTCCAAGTCGATCGTTCGACTTGCTGGCCTTAACTGGCATGCATTCCTTAACACGTGTACATACTGTAGGACCTACTCGATGACTGTATCTCGAGGTGCGTAACCCGGTATCGTCATAAGCCCCCCAGACTTGAGAGAGGCGACTTCCGTTGTCCGAGGTCAAATCTACCTATTTTGAACTTGTCATCGAGTTGGACGAAAACTTGGGCGGGAAAGTAGTGTGAACGCTTCACCTACCACCTTTTCCGTAGCCAATCGTGGCCGTCCATCGTGACGCTTCGTCTCCTGACACAAGTGGCGTCATCCTAGATTTGTGCGTTTTTTAGGGGGTTATAACTGCAAGTAACCCCCCTAATCACGTCCTTTCAAAATCATTCACAATCCAAACGCATAAAGAGGAGGAGAGGAGTCCAGACGTACACAATTCCTGCTATCCATTTCTCCCTTCTTCTTCTGTGAAATACAAGTAAGCAAGTCCTCTTTCTCATTTGCGTTTTCTGGATTGTTCTTCTTCTTCCTGCCTTTCTTTCGCTTAAATTTCCATGTCAAGTAGCACAACCATCTCTGATAGGATTGAGGCTTCCCCTTCCAGTAGTCAAACTCCCTCCGCCACCCTGTCTGATCACCTTCCCCAGCCTTCCTCTCCCAATCACCCCTTAGGTATAATTAGGGAACCAAAGAAGATGTCTACTAGGATGGATGGGAAAGGGGCCAAAGGTTGTCTTTCTGCTTTAACTGAGGATGATTTAGGTAGAATACGGCGGAAATACTTAAATTCTGCTCCTCAACTGGTGGTGCAGCTTCCTTCCGGCCTCCATCAATTCGCCGATGAGCCCCCAGAAGGGTTTTGCACTGTATATGAGGCCCAGTTAGTAAGTGGGCTTCGATTCCCATTATGTCCAGCCGTTCTTGCTATTCTTCACCATTATGAGATTAGTATATCTCAATTAGGTCCGAACGCCATTAGGACTGTAATGGGTTTCTTAGTAGCCTGCCGAGTTGCGGGTGTTTGCTTTTCAATCCCTTTATTTCACTGGTGGTATAAGATTATCACCTTACCGGATAAGATGTGGTTTTCCTTCGTTAGGCGACCCTCTCGACGTGAGTTCGTATCTAAAGGACCTACATCACATGGTAACTGGAAGCCTAGGTTCTTTTTCCTCCGACACGGACTGGATAATCCTTATATCGGTAGCTGGAGATCGAGAGAAGGTGTCGATGATAAACTGGGCCCTGGGAAGATACCCGACGAGGCTCGTCATCTCGAGAAGTTTAAGTTCGAGGTGACTACTAAGGACTTGAGTCTACTCTATCCTCTGGCTCGTCTTGATGATGCCGGACCTGTGCCTTACACACAACTGTCTGCTGTCGATACAGAGAGCTGTAGGAAACTTACACTTTCAATTTCGATTTATTTTTCGCAATGTTGTACCTTTCCATTTTATCATATACTGACTTCTTCTGCCATTGTCGTCTTGCAGTGGGAAAGTTTGCAGCAGCTGTCAATCCTTCCATCCCTCGTCCGGTCGTTCCTCCTCGAGTTTCAGAGATCGGGGGAGACCAGGTTGCTTCTCCGGTCGAGGGGAATCCACCATCTATGGATGTAGCTTCGACTGAGGGTACCCCTGTTGACACGTCTGTACCCCCATCGACTTCCGGTGAGCTCACGGTCCACTTTGGTTCGTTGAGGGATGAGGACGATGATGCTGTGGTTGTACCCGAGGGGGGAAATGAAGTCGAAGAAGTCGGTCACCAGATGAAGAGGCCGTCTCCTGCGGATCTGCTTAGAGAGCAACAAAAAAGGGCCAAAAGGGCCAAGTCTGCTGAGGCTCCCTCCTCCGACTCGCAATCGAGAGCTTTGTCTGCCGAGGAATATACCGTCATGGAGGATAAGGCCTTGCTTAACTCTTTCCGAGAAGTGGGCCGAGCAGTATGTTACTTGTTTTCTTCACTCGATTCCCTTTTAAACTTTGTCATTTCGATTTCAAAACTCATGACTTGCGTTTCTCTTGTGGCAGAGTTATCTGATGGGTAAGTGATGGGAGTCAACTTTACGTGATTCCGGTGCATTTTCCACCCCCGTTTATCCCACTTTTAGCACATTCTCGGTGTTTTTAGACCGTTTTTGGGTAATATCGTGAGTTTATAGCACGGGGAGTAAATCCGTCGCTTTGATGGTTTACTACCTCTTTTTAGTGATATTAACCCATTCCCGAGCACTTTTACCCTCCGGAATCGTTTGTGTGTCTTGTTCGTTCATGAGATTGTAGGGTCTAGGTGTCACGTGAACCCGGAAGGCGAAGATCTATGATGAGAAGTATGATCAAGGTGCAAGAATGAGCCAAGGAAGAAGAAAAATGAAGAAAAGGAAGAAAAATAGTTGGTATCTTCATGCTCTGTTCTGTTCAGCAGCATTTTGACCTATGATGGAGGCATTTTCTGGTCATGGTCTCTTCATAAAAGTTGTAGATAATTGAAAGAGCTTTCCAACGCACTTTGAATCACTCGAATCGGAGTTCTACACGCGAAGATATCATGGTTTTACTGTAGCAGAAAACTGCATCAACCCAAACGCGCGTTTGGAACCATTTCAAACGCGCGTTTCGGCCCCCAACTCTCTGTTCGTGAAGCCCTTTCTTCAAACGCGCGTTTGGGACTTTAAACTGGCGTTTGGCTGAAGCAAAACGCGCGTTTGGGACCTTTCAAACGCGCGTTTGGGGTCGTTTTCTGCAAATTTTCACCCTATCTATAAATACAACCTCCAACGAACTTCACTCTATCTTTTTCACAACCTTGGGCACTCTTTGACCCATTTTCTTTTGATTATTGTAATAGTTAATTTCCACTTCCCTTAGCTTAAAAACACCAAAACATAGGTAGATTTTACCCCCTCTTAGCTTAGATTTCCATTTTCTCTCCTAAGATTTCACCTTTTGTGTGAAGCTTTTTATTGTACTTTTGGATCTCAACTCAATTTCTCTCAATTTATGGTATATTTCTCTTCTCTTTTACTTATTATGGCTTCCATTTTCTGTTTTGTATATGTTTTGATTAGTATAATGAGTAGCTAATCCCTTTTCATAGTCGAATCATGTGAAATTTGGTGAAATCACCCTTTGGGTGATGAAATTGGGAGTGGGTAGTGCTTTTTATTGTTTAATCTTGCTTGTTTCACGTCTTAGAACTTGTTATAACGGATTTGGGCTAGATTAGCTACCTAGGTCAAAATCACACACATCACTCTTGAGAGTTGTTCAGATAGAGGGGTGTGGGAAAAGGGGTTCTAGGATCGCGGCGTAGACCCGGCTTAGTTGTTAAGCCCGGGCCCAAAGTGAGGTTACTCGTTTTAACGTTTAAGCGGCTCTCGTGCTTAACATGTCTTGTGAATGAATCTTTCTTAGGGAAGGTTAATTGACTTGACATAAGGTGTTGGGGAAGAGTTGTTCAGACCCTAGCACCGGGATTAGGAGTTTGCACCCGTGAAATTGAATGCAAGAGTTTGTTCGTTATTGCACACTCCCGGTTTTGTCATTCCTTGGGGTGAAATTAGTTATTTTGATCATGGTTCGGCTATGTCTCTTTAACTATCTTAAAAAACCTAGTAGTTTAATCTTCTTTCTCTCTTTTTATCCTTGGACTCTTCAATTAGAATCACTTAGTGTCGTTGTAGTTAACAAAACCTTAAAATCATTGATCACCTAGACTAAGCATTACGTTCACTTTGGTACTTGCAAGCACGATTCCTTTGGGTTCGACCTCGTACTCCTGTAGCTATTCTAGCAATCAACCCGGTACACTGCCGGTTAGAGAGTTAGTTTACCCACAGTTTCGAGTCCTTATAAATTGTTTTTGTTGGGTGGATTTAGCCTCAATCAAAATGGCGCCGTTGCCAGGGAATTGTGTGCTATTTGTGATATCTTGCAAGTGAACCGAAAACTTAGGCCTAGGTTGTTTTCTTTTCTTTTTTTTTTCTTTTTCTTTTTTTTCTTGATGATGTTTTTTTTGTTGAAAGTCACACCACCTATTGCGGTGGTGGTGGTGACTTGATACCGTGATTGTGTTCTTGTTGTTTTCTGAGATCTTGCAGCTTGAGCTTAAATGGATGGATTTTTCGATCAATACTACTCACCTGAACAACAATACCCCTACCAACCTCAGGCACCTGAACAAAGTTATCAACAACAGTTCTTGCCTCAGCCTCAATATCAACAGCAGAGTAACCAAGGTTCATGGGCTTATCAGTGCCCTAGTGCATGCCAAAGTCAAAATTATGGTTATTCAAGTTATGAGCCACAACATTATGAGGGTTGTCCGAACCCTAATGCTTATCAGGATTACGGTGTTCATACTCAACGTGTTGATAGCTTCACCCATATTCAGCCACTTGATCGAGTTTGGCATGGCAAGAGGCCTACTACTCACCTCCAATGAATCAAAGTCAGTATAATCAGTTTCCCCCCATTCCACAAGAATACTTCACCGACATTCAACTAGAGCGGATTAATTTTTTATTGAACGAGAGTTTGATTCAAATGAAGAAGGATATGCAAGAGTTCGATAGAAGATTTGACTCCGACGTAAGAAATCTTGAAGACCGGATGGGGCAATTGATTGAAAAGAGGAGGCATGAGAAAGAGGAAGAGACATGTGCAATAGCGGTGGTCCGGGATGATGATGTTATCACTGAAAAAGTTCAGGTTGAGAGTGAGGTTGATGATTCAGTTTGCCATGATGAGATTTCTGAGCCAGATAGTGAGTTGGGATTGCTCATAGTGCCACCTCCTATTGCGTTATTTGATTATGGCAAGTTTCACGTTCTACATATTGCACCTTCACCCCTTGAGATGAAAATTGATGATACCTTGGTGGAATGTGTGGTGGAACCGACCATTGATATGACTGAGCAAGAATTTTTTGGTGATGAAGATAGCTCGTTTTGGGATGAAGAGAAGTTGCAAGACTTGGAAATGGAGGAGGTGCAACTTTTATCTATTACACTGTCTCCCGATGAAATACGAAATGATGACTTGGAGGGGTGTACGATAGATTTGAGCACACTGTTTGATGAGACACAATTAGAGTCGGAAGAGAAACTGGGATCGCCCATTTCACCCTCACTCCCAATTGAAGTAAATGAAGATGTCGTTATGAAGAGTGTGGTGAAATCGTATGAGACTGAAGAGCCATTTATGGTAGAGCTACCGGGAGAAGTGGAGATTATTAGCATGCCGGTCCCGGATTATTACACTCTTCCACCTTGTGTTGATGAGTATTATGCGATCGATTTTGTGTACTCACCGGTAGATGGAGCTCATAGAATTTGTAAAAGGGGACAACTACCATGGAATGACAATTACAAGAAGAAGGTGATGAGAGATTTTGACAAAAGAGGATTCCCGAGTTGGGAAGAGGTAACATCGAGGGCCATGAGAGGTAAGTTTCTAGCGAACTCGGTTTCCGTGATGCTTGCTATTTTTAGTCTTCTTGAGTTATTGATCTTTTTGAGCTCAGATTTTGGTTGATGGTTTTGGTGATACTTGTTTGAAATAAAATATTTGAATTGTTGTTTTGAGTCTTTTGAGGTATGAGTCCGTTTAGTGCCACTGCGTCGATGCTAACGACGTTAAACAAAGCACTTCTACCTTTTCTCGCCTGTGCCAGTAGTATAACTTTGGAAAAATTGGCACTGTATAAGTCATCCCGTCTAGCCAACGACACAAAACAAAGGCGCTTGTGGGAGGCAACCCACCTTTTGGTAGTAATAATGTGTTTGGAGTGGTCTTTGGGTGCAAGAGGGGAGAGTTTTGTCTTAAAAGAGAAGTTGGGGTGAGAATTTCCTTTTGGTTCTGGATTTTGTACATAGACGGGGATGTTTTTATGTGAGCCTCTGTGGCCTTATTTTATGCATGGATGCTCTGTGTTTCTTTTGATTATCTTTACATCCAGTGCGATTCTCGTCTAGTATGCTTGATATGCTTCGAGTCGTTATTTGTGGCATGGCTTCTATTTTTTTTTATATATCTCGTATCTATCACCATCTTTTGGCACGTGGACTTTTCCCGTGCATGTGTTTGTCTTGGTTTTTGTTTCTATGGTTTTAGATACTCGAGATGGAGCTTACTAGAAGATGTCACGTGGGCTACAAGTGCACCTTTCTGCCGGGTTTTGGTCAAACAGCTAAGTCTTTTACTCTTTTTATCTCTCACACACTGAGGACAGTGTTTCGTTTAAGTGTGGGGTGGGAGACTTAGCCGTTTTCTTGTTTTCGTTGTTAAATGTGCTTAATATGTGGTATGCTTAGCCTATGACCGGGCTCGAGTCGATTTTTGGGTAATTTTTAAAATTTTTCAAGGGTTTTTAACACCGTGATGTTTGTGTTATTTTCACATTCAAGTGATAACCACCTTAGTAGGGCCCCGAACGTGTACACTGCGGTTTGATATTATCTTGAGAATGGAGTCTATTAATTTCACGTAAGCTACACTTTGTGCACAATTTGATTGCTACCACCTCTCATACCATTAGTCTCGAGACGAAATAGAAAGGTTTACCTAAGTAGGATACGGGATGACGGTCCTGGCGTCTCTTTGACCAACCAGAGCCAAATAAGCCTTATCCCGAAACATTAGACCTTCGTAGCCCCTCTCAGCCTTGATAGGATGGTCTGACCACCATTCGTTTTATAGCCGTTTTGTTACTTAGTCAGAAACCTACCCTGAGCCTTAATTATGGTCACATATCCTTCATTTATACCCTACGAGTGAACTTAATCTTTTGTTGGGCCACACTTGCTAAGGCAAGTGTGGGGTGGGGGGAATGATATTTTGATGGGTTGGTGTTTTTCTTGGTTTGGAGCTATAAGGATAAGAGGAGCTCAATTGGGTGTAATGTTTGGGGTTTGGCCCAAAAAGAAAAGAAAAATCTGTGAAATTCTTCATTCTTTCAAAAAAAAAAAAAAAAACCAAGTTCAAAATAAATTAGAAAGTCCTCAATGATTAAGAGTTTGGAGTTTATAAAATAAAGGGTTGGAATCAAAGTGATGAGCTCAAAAGTGATTTTTTATGATGTTGGAGTTGGGATAGTGAGATAGGTGCTAATGTATTCGATCTCACCTCATAACACTTGAAATATAGTTGAGTGAGGCAATGAGTTCGGGTATGTTAGTATCCTATGGTTCCCAAGTGCTTAAAATAATCAAAAGGAGTTTGGATGGTTTGTATGGTAGAGATATGGTGGTACACTTGTTGATTAGGTTCACTCGTACTCCTTTTTCTCCAGTTCCCAAAATATCCTTTTCGATTAACCGGAATTACCCTAGCCTAACGTTATAACCCTTCAAGTCCTACCCGATCGTGTCCAAACTTAGTGACCTTGATTAGTGGAGAGGCTAGTGGGTATGAAATGGTTGGTAGACTTTTGGTCGGGATTCAAGCCCCGACAATCATTTTGAGCACTTGGTCTTTAGCTTGGCACCACACACACTCCACTTTCTTGATAATGTTATAACCGGTGTGTATATGTTCGTGTTTCTTACTTTGTGGTTACCTCGAGAGTGTGAGTAGTAGCACCTACATCACAACGTTGAATCCCTTGGTTGGTTTTAAAACGCCTAATTTACTCGAGGGCGAGCAAAGGCTAAGTGTGGGGTGGTTGATGGGAGTCAACTTTACGTGATTCCGGTGCATTTTCCACCCCCGTTTATCCCACTTTTAGCACATTCTCGGTGTTTTTAGACCGTTTTTGGGTAATATCGTGAGTTTATAGCACGGGGAGTAAATCCGTCGCTTTGATGGTTTACTACCTCTTTTTAGTGATATTAACCCATTCCCGAGCACTTTTACCCTCCGGAATCGTTTGTGTGTCTTGTTCGTTCATGAGATTGTAGGGTCTAGGTGTCACGTGAACCCGGAAGGCGAAGATCTATGATGAGAAGTATGATCAAGGTGCAAGAATGAGCCAAGGAAGAAGAAAAATGAAGAAAAGGAAGAAAAATAGTTGGTATCTTCATGCTCTGTTCTGTTCAGCAGCATTTTGACCTATGATGGAGGCATTTTCTGGTCATGGTCTCTTCATGAAAGTTGTAGATAATTGAAAGGGCTTTCCAACGCACTTTGAATCACTCGAATCGGAGTTCTACACGCGAAGATATCATGGTTTTACTGTAGCAGAAAACTGCATCAACCCAAACGCGCGTTTGGAACCATTTCAAACGCGCGTTTCGGCCCCCAACTCTCTGTTCGTGAAGCCCTTTCTTCAAACGCGCGTTTGGGACTTTAAACTGGCGTTTGGCTGAAGCAAAACACGCGTTTGGGACCTTTCAAACGCGCGTTTGGGGTCGTTTTCTGCAAATTTTCACCCTATCTATAAATACAACCTCCAACGAACTTCACTCTATCTTTTTCACAACCTTGGGCACTCTTTGACCCATTTTCTTTTGATTATTGTAATAGTTAATTTCCACTTCCCTTAGCTTAAAAACACCAAAACATAGGTAGATTTTACCCCCTCTTAGCTTAGATTTCCATTTTCTCTCCTAAGATTTCACCTTTTGTGTGAAGCTTTTTATTGTACTTTTGGATCTCAACTCGAATTTCTCTCAATTTATGGTATATTTCTCTTCTCTTTTACTTATTATGGCTTCCATTTTCTGTTTTGTATATGTTTTGATTAGTATAATGAGTAGCTAATCCCTTTTCATAGTCGAATCATGTGAAAACCTTAAAATCATGGTTTTGTCATTCCTTGGGGTGAAATTAGTTATTTTGATCATGGTTCGGCTATGTCTCTTTAACTGTCTTAAAAAACCTAGTAGTTTAATCTTCTTTCTCTCTTTTTATCCTTGGACTCTTCAGTTAGAATCACTTAGTGTCGTTGTAGTTAACAAAACCTTAAAATCATTGATCACCTAGACTAAGCATTACGTTCACTTTGGTACTTGCAAGCACGATTCCTTTGGGTTTGACCTCGTACTCCTGTAGCTATTCTAGCAATCGACCCGGTACACTGCCGGTTAGAGAGTTAGTTTACCCACAGTTTCGAGTCCTTATAAATTGTTTTTGTTGGGTGGATTTAGCCTCAATCAGTAAGGAAGTTGCTCGACGCCTGAATGCGCCTTCGAAGACAATAGAAGGGCTGAACAAGCACATTCGACAGCTCATCTCTGAAAAACTCGCCCATAGCGCCGCCTATGCTACCCTCGAGGGTCAGTTCGACGTGCTTCGGGCACAGGCCATCTCTGAGAAGGAAAGGCTCGAGAATGAGCTGGCTGCTGCGACTGCCAACCTGGCCCAGGCTTTGGAGGCTTCCGGGGAGAAAGATAAAGCTCTGAAAGATGTCCAAGAGACCCTAAGGCAGGAGCAGGAAAGAAGTGCGAACCTGGAACAAGAACGGGATGCGTTAACGCTCGACTTGAGCCAAGTCCCTGGTCAAATTGAGAAATCTAGAGCCGACGCTGTTGCCGAGTATCGGAAGTCTGACGCAGCGAGTGATGACCTAACCGTAATCATGAACAAGGCCATCATTGGTGGGTTCACCAAGGCTGTGGATCAGATTCGGAAGGCATATCCCGAGGTTGGGGTCGACGTAGGAAAGCTTGAAGAGCCTTGGCTTTACGACCCCTACTTTGAAGCGATTTATGACCAATGCTTTGCAGAGTTCCAAGAAGGTGTTTCTCTTTCTGCAAAGTATCTTCAAGGGTCGACTTCGACTTCCGGCAATGCTGGTTCTAGTCTCGATGCTGCTCCTTAGTTTTTCTTGCTCTTTACATCTTTCCATTGTAACTTTATCTACAACTTTGATCCTTAATGACATTTTGTAGTCAACATACTTTGTGGGTTGGTCTTATCGACCTGGCCCAGTTTTGGAATTTTATTATTTTTCCTTTATTCTTGGCTTTTTACTTGTTATTTGCTTTTCGCTTGTCGAGTCTGTGACTCTGTTCGCTACTTGCTTTTACTCAAGTATTCTGCCCCTCAAGTGTTGTTTTGAACCTTTGGTTCTTAACACACTTAGGATTTATTTGAATCCCAATCGACCCTTTTGCCTTGGCCTTTCGGCTATAATTGGCTTATTAGGTATCGACTTGGGTAGGTTAGCCCGACATTGCGAACTGTGCTTATCTCAGTCGTATTGCCTCATATGTAGGTATAGACTTCCGACTTACACGGTGGCCCGACATTGCGAACCGTCCTTTGTCTTTGCCTTATTCGACCCTAGGTGTCGTTGGGCTTCAGACTCGGACATTGACCCGACCATGCGAATCTAGACTCTGCCTTAGCTCTGTCGCCTCGTGGGCTAACTTGGCTTCTGGCTTGGTCCCGAGTTCCGACTATGCGAATCTTAGACCCTGCCTTAGCTTTGTCGCCTCTTGGGCTAACTTGGCTTCTGGCTTGGTCTCGAGTTCCGCCTATCGGATTGCTCAATTTTTTGAATTCTCGACTACAACTTCGTGTCCCTTTGGACTTAGAATATTATAGTTAAATAGAATTAATAACACGATAAACACAAAAGTAGACGTTTTATTATGATAACTCTGGAATTGTCCCTTGGACTGATTACAAGTTTCACAAGATCAAAGTAAATACGAGCTAGTCGATCTAACACTTAAACATAATACTTCCGAAGGTTGTTTGCATGCCATCGTCGGGGTACTGTTGTTCCGTCTGCTCGACCTAACTGGTAAGACCCTTTGGGATGAACCTTTAGAACTTGGTATGGACCTTCCCAATTCGGGGCTAGCTTGCCCATCTCTTCTTGTCTACTGGCCTCATTTTTTCTGAGAACTAGATCTCCGACCTTGAAATATCGATATCTGACTCTTTCGTTGTAGTATTGAGAGATTTTTTGTTTGTACCTTGCCATTCTGGCTGAGGCTATTTCTCTTTTCTCTTCGAGATTGTCTTTTTCTTGTCGGACATCAGGTTCATTCGTTTCGATGTTGTACGCCAGAACTCGAGGAGAAGGGACTCCGACTTCAGCAGGGATAACTGCCTCGCACCCATAAGCTAGGGAGAAAGGTGTTTCGCCGGTCGATGAATTTGGAGCTGTCCTGTATTACCACAGGATGCTCGGAAGTTGGACCGCCCAGTCTCGACCTTGTTCCTCCAACCTCTTTTTCAATCCGAGTTTGATCTGTCGATTGGTCTGTTCGACCTGACCGTTTGCCTGCGGGTGCGGTACTGAGGTAAAGTGTTGGTCGATCTGATACTCTGCCAACCATTCTCGAACTCTTCGGTCTTCGAATTGTGTTCCATTATCTGAGATCAGTACCTTCGGAATGCCATATCGACACAAAATATCGACCCACAAAAATTTCTTGATGGTGGCTGCTTTGATGTCTGGTACAGCCCTGGCTTCTACCCACTTGGTAAAGTAATCTACCGCGACCACCACAAATCGATTATTTCCTGGAGCTCGAGGTAAAGGACCTACTATATCGACTCCCCATATATCGAACGGCCAATCTGACGAGATAACGTTCATTTCTTGCGCTTGTTGATGGGAGATGTTGTCGTGAACTTGACATGAGTTACACCTCTGAACTAAGCTATTCGCATCTCGTTGCATTGAGGGCCAGTAGTATCCAGCTAACTTGCTTTTCCGAGCTAACATTCTTGCTCCACAATGGTTTCCACAGGCCCCTTTATGAATCTCTTCAAGAATATACTTGCCTTCCGACTCGACACACATCTCAACCATGGACTTGTGAAAGATTTTCGATAAAGTATGTCATTGAAAAATGCGTACCTTGCCGACTGAAGTCGGATCTTTCTCGACTGTACTTTGTCATTCGGTAGAATCTCGTCCCTTAGGTATAGAACAATCGAGTCCATCCATGTGGCCTGCTGAGTGATCGGCTGGGCTTCCTTCTCTTCATAACTTCTGTTACTTAGCAATTCCACCAGAACTTTTTTACTCGAGACAAAATTCGAGGCGAGCTTTGAGAGTGCATCGGCCCTCTTATTCTGACTTCGAGGTACCTGCTCGATCTGTATCGAATTGAATTTTGCTTTAAGGTCTTGAACGACTCGTAAGTAATTCTTCATTGTCTCTTCCTTGGCCTCATACTCCCCTTTCACATGATTAACGACCAGCTGAGAGTCACTATAAACCGTCAGATCTTCGACCCCCAGCTTCAGAGCAAGTTTCAATCCGGTTATCATTGCTTCATATTCGGCCTCGTTGTTAGTTGCCTTGAAGTCGAATCGGAGAGCATAAGGAAACTCTTCTCCTTTCGGTCTGACTAGCAACAGACCTGCTCCGGCTCCTTCTTTACTCGATGCCCCATCGACGTGTAGAATCCACTTGACTTCGTGACTCTGTTTTTCCTGGTCGATTTGCACTGAAATACCTTCCGCTAAAAAGTCCGCCAAGGCCCGAGCTTTAATTGCGGTTCGGGAGTGAAGTCTATATCGTACTGCGCCATTTCAATTACCCACTTCGCAAGTCGACCCGATGTGTCCGGTTTCGCAAGTATTTGCTTGAGTGGTTGGTCTGTGACTACCAAGATCGGATGGGCTTGGAAATAGGGTCTGAGTTTTCTCGAGGCGTGTACCAAGGCTAGTGCGAGCTTTTCAGTTGGTGAGTATCGGACCTCGGGACCGTGTAATGCTTTGCTCACAAAGTATATGGGCACTGGCCCTTGTCCCCCTCTCGGACCAAGACCGCACTCACTGCTTCCTCGCATACCGATAAGTAAACCAACAATCTTTCCCCCTCTCGAGGTGAGGTGAGGGTAGGTAACTCTGACAGATATGTTTTTAACTCTTCGAAGGCTGTCTGACATTCATCATCCCATTGGAAAGGACTGGCCTTTCGAAGAATCTTGAAAAAGGGCAATGCTCGCTGAGCTGATCGAGATAAGAATCGGTTTAGTGCCGCCATTCGACCTGTGAGTCTCTGTACTTCCTTTGTATTTCGAGGGGCTGGCATATTCTTTAACGTGTCAATCTTGTCCGGATTAGCTCGAATCCCGTCCCTCGATATCATGTATCCCAGAAATTTGCCTGACCGTACTCCGAAGGTGCACTTCTTAGGATTCAATTTCATTTGCGTATCTCTCATCACCTCGAACACCTCTCGTGCATCGATTATAAACTGCTTCAATGATCGGCTTTTAACGAGCAAGTCATCCACGTATACCTCCATGTTTCTGCCGATCTGTTTTGCAAAAATTTTATTGACTGCCCTCTGGTATGTAGCTCCGGCATTCTTAAGTCCGAATGGCATGGTTACATAACAGAAGGTGCCAAACTCTGTGATGAACGCCGTCTTGTCTGCATCTCGAGGATCCATTAAAATCTGGTGGTACCCCTTGAACGCATCTAAAAAGGCAAATACCTCAAAACCGATGGTCGAGTCCACTAACCTGTCGATTTTGGGTAATGGGTAAGAGTCCTTTGGACAGGCCTTATTCAAATCGGTGAAGTCCACACACATGCGCCAACCGCCATCTGGTTTTTTCACTAACACCGGATTAGCCACCAATTAGGATATAACACCTCTTTTACTATGTTGGCCGCTAACAGCTTACCGACTTCAGACTCGATGGCTTCCAATCGGTCTGACGCGAAATTTCTTTTCTTCTGTTTGACTGGCCTTTTGGCCTGGTCAACTTCGAGCTTGTGAATCGCGATATCCGTTGGAAGACCGGGCATATCTGAAGCTTTCCATGCAAAAACATCTCGGAATTCCGTCAACAAGTCGATCAATAATTGTTTTTCCTGAGTCGGTATCCAAACCCCGACTTGGACATTTTGCTCTTCTGCTCCCCCCATAGGTCAACATTTTCGACTGCCTCGTTTGAAGCCCAGGATTTATCTTCCTCTTCCTCTGGGATCAGTTCTTCGATAAGGACTTGCTGGACTGCCAGATTTCCATTCATAATAATTGAATTGCAACTCCTGGCGACTTCAATATCCCCTTTGACCTCGTGAGAACCATTTCGAGTTGGAAACTTCATACTGTTATGGTATGTCGAAATGATGGCTCGTAACTCGAAGAGGGCAGATCGCCCTAAGATTACATTGTACGCGGAGGGGGCTTTCACGACCACATAGCTCAACTCGAACGTCCTCCCTCTCTCCCATCTCCTACTGTCGTCAATAGCTTTATGGATCCCAACGGGTGGACTGCCTGCCCTGTGAACCCAAACAGTGGGGAGGCTATAGGGATCAAGTCTTTATCTTTCAACTTCATTCCTTGGAAGGCTGAGTAATATAGGATGTTAACTGCGCTGCCATTGTCGATGCATACCCTCGACACCCTGGTGCGACTTATTACTGCCTCTATCACTAGTCCTTCGCTGTGATTCCTCGACTTGGGAACGTCATCTCTCGGCCCATACCCGACCTCCGTCGAAAGTCTTTGTTGCTTTCCATATCTCGAGCTGTCTTCCGACCCTTGACTGGCTCGCTCTTTTTCCGTTTCCCCCGGCCCAAATATGGTGTTAACATAATTGTTCGGCCGGTTGTCTTCATATCTGTCCCGACCATGGTTATCTCTATCAGCATCTGGAGATCGATCTCGTCGTCTCTGATGATCTCTTCCCCGACATCCATCTTGGTCGGGATTCTTTCTTTTACTGTTTCTATGCCCCTTGGGCTCTGTATAACGAGTTCTGTCGATAACCTCATCCAGCTGGCCTTCTTGGATGCAGGCTTCGATGTCTCTCTTCAAATCCATGCAGTCATCAGTTGCATGGCCTATGTCCTCATGGAAGTCACAAAACTTGTTTGACCTCCGCCTCTCTCGAGGTTTCTTGATCGGTGGAGGCCTCTTTGCTAGGTTCTTTGATACCATGATGGACAGTATCTCTGATCTCGATCGGTTGAGAGGGACAAAGTCTTTATCTTTCTTTCCTTTTTTCTCTGACCGATCCGAGACAGGTGCTTCAACTCGATTAAACACAGAAGGTTTATCGACTCGGTCCCAAACAGAAGCTTTCCTCTCGGCTTCATGCTGTCGAGGTTGACTCTTTCCCGACCCTCGACTCTCTTTCCTTGGATCCATCCATTCGGCTTGGGTGTGTCTGCGCACTGCCTCTTCGCCTTGACAAAATCTGTGGACCACGTTCACACACTCGTCCATAGTTATCGGGAGAGTTCTACTCAACTTTTCGTATAACTTGGTATTCCTCAAGCCCCCTACAAACGAAGTGATCAGAAGTCTGTCTTGAGGGTCCTTTACTTGCATTGCTTCGATATTGAACCGTCTTAAATATTCTAACACCGTTTCGTCTCTAAGCTGCCTCATGTTCATGAGGTGCGTCTCACTTAACTGGAACTTTTTGTTGACGATAAAGGCGTCTCTGAACTTTCTGGCCAACATGGAAAAACTGGAGATCGACCCGGGCCTCAACTTTGTAAACCACTCTCTGGCTCGACCTACGAGCAGAGTCTCGAATGCCCGGCACCGCATCTCGTCTGGCGCCCCATCTAACCTCATCTGCGATAGATACCTATATAAATGGTCCTCCGGATCGGTGGTGCCATCGTAAGGCTCTATCTTTGGAATCTTAAACCCCTTGGGTCTAGGAAAGCTTTCAATCTCCTTAGTGAAAGGAGATTCTAAGGACAATGAAACCTTGTCTTTTCCCAGAATCACGTCTAACTCGCGTCTGGCGCTATCCTCTGCATCCCTTTGATGCTTCTGATGAATTTCCTTCCTCCGTTTTTCAACAGAGCTAGAGGATGCGCTGATCTCCTGAAACTGGGCTGGGTTAGGTTTAGGCATGTTAATATTTAAACCTCCTTCAGCCTGTTTTTGCTGAGGATTTTGTCTGCTGAGGACTTCTTGCATGATCTTTTGCAGAGCGTTGATGTCTTGACCTGCCAATTGATCCACCAACAATTGCTGTTCTGGGGCTAGTTCTTGCGTCTGCTTCAAGGGATTTTCCTGGATCGGTTCCAGGTTCGGCTCTTTCTGACCCTGCGCTTCCATGCCCACTTCTTCTTCTAACTGCAGATTTTGCGGATCTGTGTTCTTGGAAGTGGTTCTTCTGGGTGGTTTATCCTTGGGCGGCATGTTCTCGGCGTATTCAACGATTGAAGGCCCTCCTTCTAGCGCCAATGACGATGACAAATTAGTCACCTATTAAGATCAGGGTTATTCTTCTATGAATGATGAATAACCAAGAACCCTAGCTCAAGAATAAAGAGGGGCGTGGGTGTGTTTATGGCTGAATCTAAGTGGTATTCTTAGATTGCCTACGTATCCTGTTATATGTCCAGGAATCAAGCCGTACGTAGTTCCTGGAACGTTGTATGTATATAGACAATGCATGACCTAACCCTAATACGAGTCGGTTATGAGCTATTGTCGTATTTACCCTTAATTGGGCCTTACCCCTTGCCCAAGTTATCCTGTGGATAAGTGGGCTAACGTAGCTGGTGTGGACTCTGTTCCCGACTTGGAGATCTGCCCGACTTAGGGTGATCGAGTCTGGAACTATCGCCCTGCACTGCTCGTAAGTCGATCCTCGTACCCTCGGGTCTCTGGCCTTGCCTTGGTCTCGAGGGTCGACATGCTTGCCATGGCTTCCAAGTCGATCGTTCGACTTGCTGGCCTTAACTGGCATGCATTCCTTAACACGTGTACATACTGTAGGACCTACTCGATGACTGTATCTCGAGGTGCGTAACCCGGTATCGTCAGGGTGCGACACCTTAAAATGTTTTAGAACGTGTCAAAAAACATATATGTAATAAAAATAAAAATAAAAACCAATACAGTTAGTTGGTAGGATGAAATTAGAATTGATTGAATGCAAATCAAATGGCTATTTCCTTTATAACCCTGGGATTTATCTTTTATCAGAACGATATTGGGGAGCTTAGGTTCGGGTACCTATATAAAGGGAAACCTTAAAGTTAAAATCGGTAATCGTTGACCGGCCCCGGTGAGGCGACCGGTTGTTCGCATCTTCCTCCGCATACCTACCCACCATTAATTCTCAATATCTCGTGTTCCTATTGAAATTCGATTCTTTAAACCTCCTCAAACACCGCCACAATCCATGGATCTCGACCACCACAAGCTAGATATGTCTCCCGGTTCTTCCACCGACGAACGGAAGAAAAAATCTCGGCGAAAGAAAACGATATGCTGTTCTGTGCTTGCTCTAATACTGGCTTTAGGAATCATCATCCTCATATTGGCTCTCACCGTTTTCAAAGCCAAACGTCCGGTGACCACCGTCAACTCCGTCGCACTGAGGGATTTGAATTTCTCCGTAGATATCGCCAGGCTCCGTTTCAATCTCAACGTCACCGTCGACGCCAATATCGACATCAGCAACCCTAACAGAGTCGGTTTCCAGTATACAAACAGTACGGCTTTCCTAAAGTTTAAAGGCGAGGTCGTCGGAGAGGTTCCTATACCCGCCGGTAAAATCGGAGCTCGACAAACCCGACCCATGAATATCAGTCTCACACTCATGGCTGATAGGCTTCTCTCCAACTCCGATCTCTACACCGACATATTGGCCGGATCATTGCCTTTCCAAACTGTTACTAGAATCTCCGGCCACGTCCGGATTCTGGTGAAGATTCACGTCGTCTCCTATACTACCTGCGATTTGATTGTGGATTTGAACAGCAGGAGTATTGCCAATCAAACCTGCCATTACAAGACCAAATTGTAGTAAGAAAGTAGTATAATTTTGCAGAAATTTCCACTTAATACCAGCTTCTTTTTAATCCTCTGTTTTTTTTTTTTTTTTTTTTTTTTAAGGGATCCTCTGTTTTTATGTGAGTAAAATCATATTTTGTTTTATTATTAGTAGTAATAATTTCATGTAGTAGTATGTAACATTTTCGGACAATCGTTTTAGTTAAGTATGGTTATTACAATTTTTTTTTTGGTTGTTCGTTATGATATTTTTCTGCTACTTATGATTACTATGATGTATGATTTGCAATAATAATAATAATAATAATAATAATAATAATAATAATATTAATATTTTGTTTACTTCTACTAATATGCAGAGATTAAGTGAAGCTTTCATAAAAATTGTGATTTTGCTTGATATATAATTTTTTTTGGAGCATTATTAAAGTAATTTCCACTTGCTATGCATTTGCCTTTTCTTCTAGTTTACAAATAAATTGCAGGAACAAAAACATTTTTCATTTGTACAGAAAATTAAAAGATATAATTCATATCCACTGATTTTTTTTCGGGATAGGATAAATCAATTACTTCATCATTACTCAACCTCTTCGTTAAGAAAAATATCCACTATTTGGTTCCGATCATTTCACCCGTTAATTCATCTCAAAATCATCTTTTCGCAGTTCACACAAGTATTTTCCGTTGATTACTATTAGGTTTTAGAAAAGTAATTGTATTGTCATTGAATGTAAAAGTGTGTTACAATGGGTATTTATAGACACATTTATATTTGCCTTATGTAAAATAAATAATACAAATAAAGAAAATATTCTACACTATTTGTCTTCGGTGATAATATTCTCGACACGCTCCCGCAATCCCGTGGGAAGTGGCTGTACACGGAGATTGGTCTTCATAGTGTGAAAGAGAGGATGCCCTAGAGGCTTCGTAAGAATGTCCGCAAGTTGCTCCTTAGAGCTGATGAAGGAAATGGTGAGTAGACGAGCCGCAACTAGAGCTGTTAAACGAACAGAGCCGCTCGTGAACAAGCTCGTGTTCGGCTCGTTAGTGTTCGTGATCGTTTGTTCGTTTAGCTTAACGAGCCGAGCTCGAACATGATTGTAGGCTCGTTTGCTTAACTAGCCGAGCTCGAGCTTGGTTCGCGAACGTTCGATTATGTTCGCGAACATGCTTATTATGTTCGCGAACATGCTTATTGTTCGCGAACATACTTATATAATGTTCGCGAACATGCTTATATGCTTATAATATATGTCTAATGAACCGAACTCGAGCCGAATTCGAGCCAAAGTCGAGCCAAAAGACAAAAAATATGTCTAACGAGCCGAGCTCGAACAGTTCATGTTTTAAACGAGCCGAGCTCGAACAGAATTTTTTGTTCGTTTAACAAACGAACGAGCTTATGAGCTTAACGAGCTCGAGTTCGAACAGCCAATACTCGGCTCGGCTCGGCTCGTTAACAGCTCTAGCCGCAACTAGCTCACGAACATGATGGAAGTCGATCTCAATATGCTTAATACGAGCATGAAACACCGGATTGTGAGCGAGGTAGGTTGCGCCAATATTGTCACACCATAGGGTCGGCGTAGAGCACAATGGGACTTCCATTTCCCGCAAGAGGCTGCACAACCATTGGATCTCAGCAGCAGTATTCGACAGTGTTTTGTACTCAGCCTCAGTACTACTTTTGGAGACATTCAAGTGATGTTTGGTGCGCCAACTGATGAGGTTAGATCCCAAGAAGACACAGTAAGCCCCGACTGAGCGACGATTATCGGAGTCGGCCGCCCAGTCAGAATCAGAGTAAGCCTGAATAGTAATCGGAGACAGGCGTGAGAAGAACAAACACTCGGAGATACTGTGTTTAAGATATCGCAGGATGCGTTTAACTGCCGTCCAATGAGCATCTGTAGGTTCATGCATGTATTTACTAACCTTATGAATAGCAAAGGCTATGTCGGGGCGAGTAAAACCGAGGTATTGGAGGCCTCCAACGACGGAGCGGTAGAGTGCAGGATCGGAGCATGGAGGACCATCATCACGAATTAGGCGAGTAGATGCACTCATAGGTGATTGACAAGGCTTAGCCTTATCTATAGAGGCACGCTGGAGAAGCTGGAGGATATATTTACGCTGAGTGAGGAAGATGCCATCATCTGAGGGAAGGACCTCTATACCCATGAAGTAGGACAACGTACCAAGATCTTTGACTGGAAACTGCGTAGCCAAAAACTGAATAACCTGCTCAATAAATGGAGTGGAAGAACCAGTAATAATAATATCTGATTTGACGCATGTATAAGAGGTTTGGTCTGAGAAGAACTTAGGACGACTTGTAGGGTCGGGCACGAGTAGGATTAATCATATGCACTGGCCAACGTGTAGGGGTCGGAGGATGGCGACGAGCTCATACAGCTCGGGTACCGGGAGTTCTGGCCCTTGAGGGAGACTTCTCTCTATCTTTATTTATCGTTGGATTATTATGGGGGTGACACGTGGCGATGTGCTAATCCGATCCTCGTCATTTACCCTTCAACTTTTTCCTTAATGAGTGTTCAATTGTTCATGCTTCATACGATTTGTCTGTTTTGGTTGGTTGTCCCCTTCTCTCCATGTTACTTTAGTTCCTTCTTTTGAACCCCGATATGGCCTAGTGGTGAGGAGCTGGGGTGTTGTAGTTGTTAGGAAATCTACGCGGGAACGCAGCGGAATTCAAAAATTTATTTCCTATCAACTCAAGATCGACTTCGTTTAAGCAATAAACAAACAGATATTAGACGGTAGTTACCTTGGCTGATCTAAAAGATCGACGTTTTGACCGTCTAAGGAGAGTAGTTCTGCATAGAGCCGCCCAAGTGTTCGGCCTCTACCGCTAGTCCACACGAACAGCCCTCCGGAATCCCATCATGGATTGCTATTGGAAAACTCCGGTTGCTAGACCGGCCTTTTTCCCCTCTCTCCAACTCTCCAAAAGATTCTCTCTATTTTACACAAGAACTATTAGTTCTTGGAATTGTGTTGTACAAAAGAGCTTGACACCCACATCTTATTTATAGTGAGAGGGTCGCCCCAACTAGAGTGGAGGAGAAGAAAACCTTTTCCCAACAAAATAAGGAAAATATAATTGATTGATTTATCTCATTTATTATAATATCTTATATTAAATAAATCTAGGATATTGTCAATATCTTATATTGAATATTTCAAGATATTGTCAATATCTAATATTGACTATCTTTTATTTTATTACCATAAATCAATTTACATATGTGTATATATATCACATATATATTACACAAATAAATCTATATATATACACATAGTGGTGCATGCAAATCTCTAATTTGCATTAGTGTACACACACGCATGTACTTATATATATATATATATATATATATATATATATTAATATCTAATATTAATATTTGGTAATACTATTAATTAAATTACACAATCCAAGTGTATCTTATACACTCTAAAATTGCGCCACCTTTAGCCAATAAATTGACATCCGAATATTCTTTAATTAATATAATATTATTAATATCTTGTATTTAATTTATTCATAATAAATAAATACCACCATATTAATTTACCACTATAACCTTTATAGTACGAGATAAACTTTTCTTATTTGGTTATTATCTATAACCACATTTTAATCCGGCTAGATGTTCTTATATGTGTGACCCGATAGGCTTCTGAATATGTTGGCCGTAGACACAAAGTGCAAATTACGAAAATGCCCTTCATACCTAACGATCACGGGATAGCGTCTAGCAACACACTGTGACCCCCAATCATCGGAAGAGTCAAATGCAATTACTACTACCTTTCATGTGAAACATTTACCGTGTAACTTACAATCCTATCGCTGTAATAATATCCATACGGTCGTTAGTCGAGTGTCAAAACATCAATGACCGTATCTTATAATCTGGATATCATGCTCTCTCAAGTAACTCGTTTACTTCCACTTTGCAAAGATTCTCGAGAGTAAGACATTCCTTATAAGAAGGTCATTTCGGATATTCACTCTCAATCATAGGATACGCGATTCCCGAACGACCAACCATGTATACTCCGCATGCTTCAGTATCATACCCAATCACTACCGTATGATCGCCCCGTGGCTAGGGGAAACCTCAATAGTGTCAAAGCATGACAATCCACACCGTGATGCCATGAAGACTCCGGTCTTAAAGATAATTACACAACCGCCACATAGTGTGACACTTATCCGTGTAAGTGGGTCAATCTAACGTACGCATTCTCTAATAGACGAGCTATCCCCGCCCTTAAAGACAGAAGACATCTAATACGCGCTAGTCTGTTTATACTATCAATGCCCTGTTTAATAGTACATCAGCATAAAGACATTTAAGTATCAAATTTATTAAAGTGATTAGAGATCTCATCAACCATAATCGCCTATCATGGTTTCTCTATCACGGTTTAATACTAAGGACGTTATCATATAACAATTCATAATTGGTTCTTTAAAAGAACATATATATGACAACAGAAAAGCCATTTAATATATGTATAAACATAAAGAAATAGTAGAAATGATCCGACCCGGTCGGATCCGGTCCAACCCGATTGGGTTTAGGACACTATTCCAACAGTAGTGACGCCTAGACCATAAGCTGGAGGTCAGAGGTTCGATTCCCGTAAAAGGGGTTGATTTCCAATGATAAATACTTCAGTGCAGTGGTCTAAGGCAGCCCTTGACTTTAAACTCTAGGTTACCTAATTAACTTCTCCTCGCATTCATGTGGATCGGCGGCGATGGGGCCCTCACGGTTAGGGTTTAACCGTTTTTTTTAGTTCCTTCTTTTGATCCATACCTACCATAATTATTAGGCAGATAATAATATATTTAAGCGGCTTCTATTGGCACCACGAAAATACTCACGGCACCACGATCACTTTTGGCACCCTATAAATCACCCTTAGCACCACATTGAATATTTTTATTATTTACACAACACAGACGTCGGTGGAATTGACGACCGTTCTCGATACAAGCGTCACTGGAAATGACGTTTGTGTTCCATTTCAACGGCAGTGACATTGAATTTACAGTTATAGATGTATCACAGATGAAAACGTCAGACCCACTGACGTTTTGAGTGAACAAAAACGTCAGTGACTTTGACGCCCGTAACATGTTGCCAAAAAGTGATTTTGGTGGTGCCAATAAATAAATAATAATAACAAGGGTGTCAATAGTAATTTAGTGGTGCCAATATAACTCGCATATATTTACTACTTAAACTTTATACCATATCTATCCTGTGCTCTTCTCACTACAACTTTTTTTTTTATATAAATGAAAAATTAGAAAATAGAAACAATTACAATATGTAAATGAACAAAAAAAAAAAACAATATGTAAAAGAAAAATATCTTATATCTTCTTATCTTATCTTATCTTATCTTATCTTATTATCTCTATAAAATGTTAAGAAGGTGTGTCCACATGTTGCCACGTGGCCACCTTCTTAGCTTGACACGTAGCAATTTTATTTTATTTTTAAATTTTTAAACAGCAGATTTTTTTTTTAAAATTTTTTTTTTCCTTTGGTAAAAACCGGAAGATTAGTCAAGTTTAGCTATAAAATACAACAACAAAAAATAAGGGCAAACAAATACCCACGCAAAGAAGGTGTGCCCACATGTGACCACGTGGACACCACATTAAATGTTTTTATTATTTTGAATAACATAACGTCGGTGGAACCGACGGCCGTTTGCAGTACGAACGTCACTAAAATTGACGTTGAAATACCAAATAACTTTTTATATCCTTCAGATCGTATAGAAAATGAGTGAAATACATTTTCAAGCATATTAATGATCTGGAAACTAAGGCGTGTCGAGAGATTTGACCGTGTAGCTATGGTCCGCTTATTGTTTTTTTATCATTACGTAAAGTCGAAGCTAAAGGGATCGACTTTATGACATTGTTTTCCGATACATCATATTGTGATTTATTTTATAGGTGAAACTCCTGATAGAGTTGGAAGAGAAGTGATTCACAATCTTCACGTCTCTAAGAAAGAGCTATCTCTTGCAGAGAATGTGATATGTTTATGTTGCTCTCTTTGTCTTGTGCCGATACATCATATTGTGAATTTATTTCACGTTGGAGATCTATTCTTTGATATTATCGTTGATAACGATTTATGTTGTGCCCGCCGTGCCTTGCACGGCTCACGTTCAAACAACTACAACCACGAGATGATGGTGAAAGCACTACAAGAAAATTGTAATTTTAGAGCGCACAATTTATGGCGTTCATTTTTGCACGCCATGATTTATTCGATTTATGGCGCATATTTCCATGCGCGTCTTAATTTTATGTGTATTTTATAACTTAATGGCGCTGAATAATTTCGTGCCATGTATTTATTGAAATTTTAAGGCGTGTTTTAGGTAGCACGCCGTGAATTTCATTTTCCCGCTAAACACACGCGCGTTATTGAACCCAAATTCAACCCAAATTCGACGTTTTGAAATAAATAAATAAAAAACACGGTCGACAAAAATAAATCCTCAGACCTACAAACCTAATCCTCGACTGAATCTTCTAAATCCTGCTGGACTAAATCCTCTTCTGCCTTCGATCAATCTCAGGTGTGCTCTTGAATTTCGCTGCTCTTGAATTTCATACATCATGTTTCTATCTTATAATTGTATTCATAGAAATGATATGTGTGGTTTTGACCTTGGACTTTGTGTTCGATTCAAACCTAGGTTTCTGGTGGAGTAAATTTTTGTTTTGATATTGAATTCATGGATGTATTAGAGAAAATTTCGTGTTAATGGTTTAGGTTCTTGGAAAGATTTGGTTGTATAATGTGTTCTAATGTCATGTTTGCTTAGATGCAGCGAATCCATGGGTGTATAGAAGCAGCGAATTTGGTTGATGGAAATCATCACAATCCATGTGTTCTAATGTCATGTTTTTATTTATTTATTTATTTGTAGTTTTCTTCCCCTGCCTTTTTTTCCCTCAGCTCTGGCCCATATCATCAGATTTGTGGTTTATTTTTTTTAATTTTATTTGGGTTATAGGAATCAACAAAACGTTGACTTGGAGAAGATGGATGCCCATGTTCATTAGCTTAATGGTAGCAGTTCCAGGTAACTTGAAAAGAAAAGATTAGAGATTAAATCATAATTAAATAGTCCATTCTTGCCTACCCTGGATTTATCTATTTATCACCATTTATACTTTGAATTGTGATAATGGAACGATTTTGATTGATGAAATGAAATGATGCAATCCCATTCGTGCATTTTTCACACGAAAAAATTGATATGATAACATTACACATGATATGATATAGGTGGCATGAAAGGTGTGAGTATTGGGTGGATGGTGGTGGGAGGATGAGTTATAGCGGATGGTAGGGTGGGTAGTAGGGGCATTGGCCCCTACTAAGGGGTAGTGACGAGTGTGGCATATGGTGATTATAGGGGACATGTGGTGGTGGTGGTGGTGGTGCGCTTTGGTAGGGTGGTTGGTGGTGGAAACATGTGATGCTATAGGGCAGATATGACAATGACTTTTCTATTAATCCCAGTGTTATATTTTAAAATTACATTTCATCTATTTTTTTTAATGAAATTAATACATTTGGATTTTACAAAAATGTTAAAGATGTAGAGAGGAATTCAAATGGGATGAAACAAATAAAGGTTTCACTATACCATTGTTTGTTTCTTCAGACCTTAAAAGATCCATTGTACACATTGTTTTTAAAAATCCCCCAGCCCACACCCATTGTTAGCTGGAACAGCAAGCTTAATTCTTGACTAACCCCCTTTGAACATGTATCTGAGATTTTGAATATTAGCACTTTAAATGCATCTTTTCTTAGCACCTATAAATGATTGTTGTTTTACAATCATAATTTGTGTTCACTTAGTATTTCTGTAGTGTCTGCCAACTTGAGGAGTTTAGATGTTCAAATTTCTGAACAAACAGGGGAGAATGATATATTGCTTATGAACATTCGGGTTATTAATCTATTTACTGTATCCTTCTTATCTGCATTAGAATTTCTATCAACGAAACAAGTTGACGATTAATGTATTCAATAAGTGTGTTACAAGTAATTGCTTCCGAAGATCCAACAAGATTCTGCTGCACTTGCATCAAGTGCTCTGAGAGGGTAAATACATCATTGAATTATACACCATATCAAGATTCAAAACATTTTATCTTTCCCTCTTCAAGATAGATTGAAGAAACTGTTAAATGATATTAAATTTGGTGGTATATGGACTGCTATCTTTCCCTCTTCAAGATAGTAGAGAGATAATATGTTTGTTGTTGATTCTTTTTTTGTTGATAGTACTTCTATACGTGGGTAGTTATTGCAGAGTTCGCTCGAGTAGAAGCTTTCGAAGTAGTTACAGGTAAAATTAAGTGCAACAAATACCTCATTAATGTATGGCTCCATCTGATGCAACAGCTCATATCCCTGCCTGAAAAAAAAACACTTCATGGTTGCATACTTACTAGATTGAAACGAGCATGCTCAAATGTTGACCTGGCATTATGAAGCTCCTGGATGTACATGAGATTATATTTAAGCTTTAAGCTTACAGTTTATGGTGTAGGATATAAATCTCCTTATGTGATGCCATTCCTCCTCCAATACAGAAGCTAAGCTTTCGTTAGAGATAGAAACTTTTCTCGAGCCTTCAGAAAATAATATTGGCAGAAGTTGTGGTATAAAAAGTTAAATTAACCTGACCTTTCCTTAGTTTTGCTGCTTGTTTTTTGGAAGAGGATAGAAATTCCTGCTCAGCTTTTGCATTTTCATTTTCTCGTAATTGAGGGTATGTTGTTACCTTTGTTTCTGATGTTCAAAGTTGAATGATTATCTACCTATTAATTAATATGTTTTTGACGGGCATAAACATAATTACGTGTATGAGGCTTCTTTTGATTGTTTCTGAATTCTGGTGATACTTTTGCTTGACTAGAATTTGTTATTGGGATGCAATTCTAAATTTTTGTAATGAATGGGGGTGGGGGAGGGTATTGGTGTTATGGTGTATTGTACTTCTGAATTTGATCATGAAGTATAGTTAATGATTAGGAGGAGATTTACTTCTGATAATGAGTTGGAAGATGGAGTATGCTAATACTTTTTGTCTTGCAGATGGAGTAGGGATCAATCCTCAGCAAAGTGCAGGTACCTACTGTGTGTCTCAATATGGTAATTTTTTTTAATGCAATTCAAATTTCATTGTGATACTTGAATTGTAGCCCATAAAAATTGATATTCTGTAGGATCATTATATTGAGTTCAGTGGGAGTTGCATGTGTTCCATCTTTTACTTTGTCTAGAATACTAGTTGTTGAAGATGCATCTCAGTCGTTTTGTTGTACTGAGTGTACTCCTTCGGGTTTCCATTCTCAGCCTGCTGCAGCTCAGAATAGGACTTGGGTTAAGCATCAATTCAGGTTTAAGAACATACACCAAAAAGATTCAGCTCACTTTATTAACCAAGAAAAGCCTGATGAGATTAACAATCACATTTATGATTTCATCAAGCAATTCTGAGCCTATGCTATGAGGATGTACTTTGTTTTGGTTGTCTGTTAGTTATGTGAACTTTTTTTCTTATTTTAGACGATATGGGACTTTATGTTAAGACTAATTAGAAGCACTTTTAATTCAAGTAGCACCCTCAAATATGATAACAAGGCTACAACACTGCCTACAAAATACTAGAAGTAAATACTAGTAACTCTAGAAAAAAAAAAAAAAGAGTATTGAAGTTAGAATTACACGTTGAACTGAAAAGAAACAAGTCCATATTCAATAATGAAGTACAAACATAACAGACGGAAAACAAACACGGAACAACCCAGAAAATTTGAATATAGTATAGGCCTACCTTGTCCAAATACAAAGAAGATAAACAAATAATCAAACTCTAAAACCTTTGCTGTTCCTCTTTCCTCTAGCTTTCTCAAACTTCCTACCTTTTGCCCTAACATACGGCTTGGTATGGCTGAACCGTGGCTGAAAAATAGAATTTATATTTGTATTGCTTGGTAGGATAATGCATATGAGAAGGTAGGCTACCCCATTACAAGGCTATGGCAAACTTAAAGCTGCCATTTCCCTAGGAGCTTACATGGAAATTGGACCGTATTATAATAATATGATTTCGATATATATGATTGAAAAGACTTGTTCTGAATTGGTTGAGTTGAAAATTTTTTTTACTTGGACACTTGACTTGTATAATCCCAAAACTTAGTATCCCTTCTAGATATGTATGTGTTTTCTAATGTTGTTGTAACAATTAAAACCGTGGATTTTTGTGTTTGCCTTTGAACAGATTGACGAAGCCAGTGAAAGTAGTGCTCAATAATTTGATAAAAAAAATGTCAGGTGCTGAGGTAAGAATTTCTGCATTAATTTCTTATGTGTTTTCTTATGACGTTGTAACAATTAAAGTCGCGCGATTGCTTTATCCCCTGCTACTTGTTAGCCCTTAAGGACATTTCTGTATCTTATTTCTCTTAAAAGTCTACCAATGAAAAAAGTTGAACCTTATGGACTTGGTTTGGACTTTAGAAACAGTGCCTAGCTAGCTTTGCCAACTTTCTCTTTCGTTTTGTAATTGCTGTAATTGTGGGAGAAATGTAGTGCAGAATAAGGGGGGCTATTTTTACCCCAGCTCTTCAAATGGATTCAAATTTGCCCATTTATGAAGAAGAGATTGAGTGTGTTTTAGGTTTTGATGTTTCTGTGGTTCCGTTCGTATGAACAAGCACTAATGATGAAAAGAGCGACATGTAGTCTTTAAGGATATTGCTTCAAAAGACCACTACTTCCATGGTCTTGCTTTTTTCAAACTTTACTTTCCTTATCCAGTACTTCAGATTACTAGATTTTATTTATTTATTTAGATTATTCTTTTTGATTTATTTCATTGAAATCTAATTTCCAGGAAATTACAGCGGAAGTTGAGGATCTTAAAATGCGAAAAGATGCACTTGAAGCTGAGTTGAAAATGGTACTTTTGACTCTTCTAGTAATGTTATTTGCGGGAAGACTTTGATAGTTTTTGTCCTCATTGTTTTGGACATTCATTTTTAACCCCTATCCCATTGCAAAACCAATTGCCTCTATCTTGAATTATAATAGGAACCTGCAATGTGATGTTTAGATCCGTGTAGTAGATATCAACTTATTGTTTCACTCAAGGAGCTTGTAGAATATTTTACTAATTTAGAGAATGACATTTTGTTTGACATGTTTTGAGATAGTATTTGTGATGGATTTATGATGGGATGTTATGTTTATGATGTGCATTTATAATTATATTATTGTGAAATTGGTGTGTTGATCACAACTAGGGTAATAATAATCATTTTATATACAACATATAATTTAAGACGTGCAAAACATGCTGTGACATTATATTTTTATTGGTGGGAATGAGTTTATGGCATGCATTGCATGCCATAATTGAGATATAATGTTGGCGGGAAGCCATTTAATGGCATCAATTAGACTCTTTTTATGGCCTGCGAAAGCATGCCATAATTCATTTGGCGGGAAGAAGAATATATTTAAGGCGTGCACAAGCACGCCATGATTCATTTGGCGGGAACATTTTATGGCGTAACTCGCATGCCATAAATAGATTATATTTTAAAGGCGCGCAAATGCACGCCATAATTCTGTCCTTCTATTTTTCCTAGCAACTTTTTACGGCGCACAAAAGAGGATTTACAGCACGCGTATTCATGCCGTGTTTTTTTTTAGTTTTACGACGTGGGATATTATGGCGTGCTCAAGCACGCCATAAAACTAAAATTATGGCACGCAATGCACGCCATAAAAATGCAGATTTCTTGTAGTGATGTAGATGTTATGTATAATTTTGGAAGTAAAGGTATAATTATCTTATTTTTTGACAGATTCAAAAAAAACACACGAACACACTTTTGTCCCTATAAGAAATAGGGGCAATGGAGGGAAAACACAAACATTTCATCAATTAAGGAGAATGTCATCTTTTTGTAACTTTTGCACAAACAACAAAATTATTTTTATTTCATTTTTTAATATTCAGGCTCCTGTTTGGTGGATTTGGATCCTCTCATGTAACATAATGGTCAAGTGGTGTTCACCCCTTTGTCCTATGTAAAAGATTCTTTTTTCCTTGCACATAGGACAAATGTGTGAACACTACTTGACCCTTAAATGTACATGAGAGGATCCAAGTCCCCTGTTTAGTCAAAAAAAAAAAAAAAAAAAAGAACCAACACACTTTCTCTCTCATCCATCTTTTTTAAACACTCATATCTCTCGGTCTAGAATTCCAAATTTGAAAATTCTTTCACCAATTTTTTTTATTTTTTCATGCTCTTTATTTTGAGACCACATTCAACATATTCCGACGTGATTTTAGAAAATCCGCTATCGAAATTCACTGTTGATATTCACTGATTTTCGGGATTCACTGAGTGGATTTCGATAGTAGAAAAACACAAACACACTCACACTTTCTGGAAATTAATGCACAAAACGGATTTATGAAATAATAAAGTTTGAATTTTTATTGATATGATTTTTCTGTGTTTTTGTCCTTACTTTACAGTTTGCACATCTCAACAATTTATAGCAGAGAAACCTAATTCGAAATACAATCACTTTCTTTTGAATTTTAGGATAATCTTGAGATATAATCATCAGAAATGGACAACCACTACAAAGAGAAGCTGATGGCCTTCAAACTCTTCATTACCAACGTATTCCAGCCTGCTTAATTAAAAGGTAATTGCTTCCTTATCCCCCCATTCTCCTTATCTCTACCAAATTACCTTGGTTCCTTTGTTTTTGAATATTGTGAACATATCTCGAAGTGTTTGAGTGGATCGACATGATATAGAGTTGTCTCTGATTTATTTTGAATTTTTTTTCAAACAATTAATCAACTTTATCCTTTCTTTTTGAATCTGCAACGGTCACTTGTTGTCTTGTGTGTTAATAAGTGAATCTCACAAAAAAAATGATGTAAATATATCAAACCAAGTCTCAAATTGAAAAACATTAAAAAAATAAAAAATTTAATGAAAGTTTCATCGCGTTTGGAGATCTTGATCAAAATATATGAGGATTTAAAAATATGAGGGGAAAGAGAGAAAAAAAAACAAAAAAAAAGTCCCACGTAGACAACTCCTAGATCGCGCGAATATTTTTTTATTATTTTTTTTTTTGTTTTTAAGCTATAAAAATAAAAAAATGTTATTCTCTCAATAAAAAATATGTGGCTACCCTGTTATTTAAAAACATTTTAAAAATTGTTTTTATCCCTAATTTTTCATAAAGAATAAAAAAAAATAAGGTATATGCCAATAAGTATTATCTACCAAAGTCTTTATTTTTATTTTTTTTATTTTTTTTGTAATCACCCAAGTCTTTAAAACACTCTCATTTTGTACGTAGTCAAGTTCATCCCTTTCTCATCAATTATTAACAAATTTAAATGACATTATATATTTTTCACATTATGCAAACCCTTAAATGTTGACAATAATTTAATTTATTTTTTTTGATAAAAATAAATTAAATTATTGTTTCAATTGTATTGTTTTGAAATCTATTGCTATCTACATATAGAGTATTCTACATATTTATGATAAGTTTACAACATCCGCAATAGCAACATCATAAAAATCATTTAATTTTGAAAAAAAACAAAAAAAACCACCGATAGCTAAAGTTCCTCCCACAACTACATCCACATTAAACTTCACAAACCGTTTGGCTATTATCTCCGTTTCATAATATAAATCAATTTAGACTTTTCACACAATTTAAAAAAATAGTTAGATGTCATTAATTTTAATAGTAAAAATTTAGAATATTATTTGACGGTCATTGATGCAATAATGGTAAAATAATTAAAAGTAGTTGAATACATAATAAATCAAGGTAACATACTTTGACCGTTAATGACAATAATGATAAAGTAATTAAAAGTAGTTGAATTCATAATAAATTAAGGTAAAAGTCTTTGACCGTCATTAATCACAATAATCACCATGTTGTACGACACGGGCCGAACTCCGAATTAGTCAAGCTAGTTTGTCTGGATATCGGAGGTTTTTAAAGAAAAAAAAGTAATTAAAAGTAGTTGTATACATTATAAATTAGGGTAAAAGTAGTTAAGTGCCATTAATTTTAACACTTTCATTAATATAATAGTTGTAAAGTACTCCCTCCGTTTTTTTAACTGTCATTTTTCAGAATTTACTTTGTTTTTATTTATCTGTCACTTTACAATTACTTTTTCCACATTTATCCTTCATTTTAGTAACTTAAATTTTGGTACTGTTTTTCATGCACAAGGAATGTGGGGTAATTTTGATATTTACATCATATTTCAGACAAATTAATCACTATCTTAATCTGTGTGATTTTTCTTTCTTCAACAGTTAAAAAAACCGGAGGGAGTAGTACTACTACCTCGGTCCCAAAATATAAGTCATCATAATTCTTTTGATTTGTTTCCCAATACAAGTCATTCTACGTCAGCAATGCAGCATTTATTTGTATTTTTATCTTAACCCTAATTTATTATCAATCCAATCATTTTAAATTACTCAGCAACTATTATTTTAATTATAGCCAATGGGTATTTTAGACATTTAACCTAATTTATGAAATTTAACCACTTTTTTAATCTGCGTGAAGACTCTAGGACGACTTATATTTTCGACCGGAGATAGTAATGAAAATAGTTGAATACATGATAAATAGGTAAAAGAAAGAAAAATATAACAATTGTTTTATTGATATTATTAAAGACCTTATATTAGCTGAAAAAATTAAATTGAATTATATTTTGAGATAGATAGAGTACTTTTATTTATTTTTATAATAAAGTTAGATTTTTTATTATTCTGTTTTTTAACGGATTCTTGGTACTTCGACCAATTACCTCGATATAATATTTTTATGTTTTAAAAAACAACCTCGATTATTAACATACAAAAATTGAAGCAAAAAAAACAAAAATCAGATTTATCCCTTAAAAAAATCAGATGTATTTAGCTATCTTATCCGCGAAATAGATTTAAATGAAATACTTTTTGAGTTCAAATGTTCATATGTGAACCTCAATCTTTCCTTAAAAAAAAAAAAAAAAAAAAAAAGAGTTAGTCCTAATCCTAACCTGAAAAAGGCTCTCTGTCTCCTGGTTGACTTCAAATATTCATCATTGTTTAACATCCGCACCAACTGTCCCCTCTCTCTTTCCCCTCTGTTAAACAAAAATAAATGCTTCGTTCTTTCTATGCCGTATCGTCTTCATTTTGGCGGTAAAAAACTTAAACAAGCATCTAATTTGCTTAATTTTGTACCTTCTGGTTTGTCCGTTCGGATTACGCAACCATTTCAACTGATTCCTCCGGCTAATTTTACTCCCTTGATTGACTTGTTGATCTGTGTTCTACCTGAATTTTTTACTTGCAAATACTCAGAGAGAAGATAGACTAATCAGTCTTTGCTGTCTCTCTCTCTGAGATTTGCTATTGAAAAAAAGAAGAAGGTATCTTTGAAAAAAGGGATTACGAATCTAGGGATGGAAAGGGTACAGAGGATTCTAACAGAGGTTTTAATGGAACCCCAAAGGGGCGGCGAATCGCTTCTGGGAACCATAAAGATTGCTGTTTTACCTATAGCCAAAGTGTTTACCATGTGCTTTCTTGGATTTTTAATGGCTTCCAAGTATGTCAACATTTTACCAGCTAATGGAAGGAAGCTCTTAAATGGGGTAATCATTCTTAATTTGGTTCTCTTTTTTATCTCTGTCTATATATTTATTGTTTTCCTAAACCCCAAGTATTAAGAAGTATTTTGCATAGTCTAAGATGGACATCAAAGGAGACATTTAATTTGGATAATGCAGTTGCAATCTGTTGACATAAGTAAATGAAGGCATAAGAAGCATGTTCTTGATTACACATGGAAATTTATGTTCCATTTTCAAATAGTATATGATGCTTTACACTTTCCCTCTTACTAATTGTCGCTTTGGCTACTCTAAATTGCTTTGATTGATTCATTGGTTATCTATCAGTTTTAATTGCTCATGTCCTTTGATGCAGCTGGTATTTTCGCTTTTGCTCCCGTGTTTGATATTCTCCCAACTTGGCCAAGCACTTACCTTTCAGAAAATGCTTGAATGGTAAAAACTATATGTATAGAAGTTTGTTTTATAGTTCCTGTTGATTTTTATGTTACCTTTAAATTTGTCTTGATAGAACATGTTAACAATTTCCTAAGGTGGCACTGATGTTCCTTGTTTTATAGGTGGTTCATTCCGGTTAACATAATTATCACGACCATAACAGGCTCCATCATAGGCTTGATTGTTGCTTGGATCATTCACCCACCCTATCCATTCTTTAAGTTCACCATTGTCCAAATTGGTATTGGTAAGTCAATGTATGCTTTGATCTTTGGTAGTAAACGAATTGATTCAATATAAATTAATTGATATCATTACGGCTAATGATATGCAAATGCATTTTGACATAATAGTGTGTCCTTATTATTTTTGTTTTTTGTCAAGATAACAAGTATCTGAACCGAAGTTAGGTTTCACACGATAGTACATATGTATGGATTGGGGTTAAGTAGGATTAGTTTGTTCACGGTTAAGTATGTGTCGGTGCCTATTCACGAAAAAAATTACCTAGGTTGCATACCATTTCTTTGCCTAGTAACACACCACCTTAGTAATTTTTTGTGTGAATAGGCAATACTACATATCTAAACTGTGAACAAGCTAACCTTACCTAGTACCTACCCCAATCCATACATATATCCATACATATGTACATGTCTAAAGCATGAACATACTAACCTACCCCAATCCATACATGTGTGCAAATCGAACCTTCTGATGTCACCAATTTTAAGACTTGCTCCAAAATAAAAATAAACACTTCAAAAAATAATTCATGGAAATAAACAAATAAATATGTAAAAATAAAATCGAATAACCCATTCAACTTGTCATACCAACCTAGTAGTATTAAATATGTGATAATTGCTATCTGTAGAGACAAGAAATGATTAGGACACAATATTACGTCACATTGCATTTGTATATCATTAGTCATAATGACATCAATTAATTGGTAATGGATCAACTCGTTCACCTAAGGTAAGTCAAGTTTCCTTAGCTAGAATATTTCTGTGACGTGTTGATGGAATTCATTCCATAATTTGTTTTCTCAATGCATTTAAGAAATAATGCAAGCAACTTACCAAAAAAATAATAATTTTGAAAGGCAAAGGGATAGAAGCTAGTGTCTGATTAAGCAGAATTTTTCGTTTCTGGAGAGTGTCTTTTCGTGCACATTTGCTATATTTTAGACGGAGGGAGAGTGTGATTTTTCTCCCCCCTCTTTTTTTTGTGTGTGTGCGCGTGTGTTTAGGGGGTTAACGTTAACCTTATTATGTTTTAAAAATGTTCCATGCACTAGTTCTCATGTTGGATTAATAATATAGCATTTTCATTAACTACAGGGAACATTGGGAATGTGCCTCTTGTATTGATTGCTGCATTATGCGAGACAAATCAAATCCTTTTGGTGAATATGAGAAATGTTCTGGAGACGGAAGTGCTTACATATCATTTGGCCAGTGGGTAAGCCTTTTACTAAAGTACAATATTTTAAGTCGGAAGTTTTTTCACGTGTAGTTATGTGCACAATTTTTAACCATTCTTATTTTCTTGACTTTTTCATTAGCCTTGTATCTAGAGTAATGGTATATGCTTTGAAGAAATGAATTGCTATTTACTGCCTTAAGATCACTCCAGGATGAGTACTTGTTAGTTAGAGCTATTTGCGAAGTTGCTACTTAAGTTTGGCTCATATAATTTACTACACCAGACTAGTTTGAGTTTAAGTTTTAGATATGACTCGTATAAAATTGATTTATGTCAAATCATTTTGTATAAATTAATAAGCTATATAATGTCATGAAGTGCGTCCGCAGCTCTGGCACATGAAATAAACGAACCAAGCTTGAAATGTTAATCGTTTGCTCGTTTACACACTGTCTATATGATATGCCATAGGAATAAGAATGTGTCTGGTTCCTCACCCTTTCCTCTATTTCCAGCCTCTGGCAAGAGTGGTTTTCTAAAGTTGCTTTTGGATGTGGCCTTAATTTCGTTCTGCATGTTTTCCGTATTCTCTTGTCTGCTACTTCAAAAGACAGATGGTCGGCTCATCGTTTTATCTCATTGTTTATCTTGTGTTAACTTGTAATATTGCATGGGTTAGTGCCTCACTTGGCGACCCTAGTGGTTGAAATGTAGGGCTTGTTCTTGTTAGACAAATTAATGCACTTGTCTGCTTCATGTAAACCATCTTGTAGACATCTGATTAATTTGCGCATTAAATGAAGGCTTGCAATTTGATATTTTTTTATTTAGGTCGGCGCAATTATCCTCTACACTTATGTGTTCCAAATGCTTGCACCTCCTCCAGAAGGCACTTTTGACCTTGAAGACCTTAATCTTCCCATAAAGAATTCCATAAAAGATACCTCTCGTAGCCCTGTGAAGGATAATTCATCAGAGCAGCAGGCACCTTTGCTTACCCAGGAGGTTGTATCAACTGATTCCGGCGTTCCAAAAAAGAATAAGGTGCACTTTTTATGATAGGATTTGTTATAAATAGTTTATTCTGTTGTCTGCTGTTCATATTATCAACTTTGTATGAAGTGCCTCTCTTATGGATTAGCTTATGGCCAGGACAAGTTTTGTTTGGGCATTGTGGACACTTGCTATGCATGGGCAGACATGTAATGATGAATTTTACGAATTCTGACCAATATGCTTATAGTTGTCTTTTGTTGCTCTTGTTTTACTGCAGATTATAGATATTCTCAACTTTTTATATGACAAATTGAAGCTCAAGCAGATTCTTCAGCCCCCAATAATTGCTTCTGTAAGTCTTTGCAATTATTATTATCTTCGAGAGGTTTAGGGCTTACAAATTGTCAGTTACTCTTCGTCGATGCTTTGTAATTGATTTGCTGGAACGCAGTATTCATCCGATACCAGATTTTTAATAGTTTCCTTTATCTTTTTGTGGAGGACTGAATCCTGAGTCAGCACAGGCATAAGGCTAATCTGAGTTTTATATATTAGATATTTTTCCAAAAAAAAAAAATCGGGGTTCGGGAAAGACGACAATATGACCATTAAGTGTCGTTAAAGCACAAAGACGACAATAAGGCTAGCGATGCTCTATACTGGGGAGTTATAATTGATGAGAAAATGAGTCATTCGCGGTTGTGATGTGCATAGACATTTTGTAGATACATCTTTGGGTGTAGTGGCATACAAGAATACACACATGTCAGGTAGAGCTAGACTGAAGAAAACATGAAAGGACTTGACGTATATAGGTATCATGCAAGATATGTTTTGTGATAGAGGGCAATGGACACATGCAATCCATATAAACGATCCCAACTGGTGGGAATGTGGCTTGTTTGTCGTCGTCGTTGTTTTTGGGGTGGGTGGTGGGAGTTTATGTAGTTGTTATTTCTTCTTAATTATTGCTTTGATGAAGATGTATAAGTTTTGTCTATTGCCTACTGAAAGAGTGCATGTTAAATTTGATCAGTCTTGTGAAACTATACTCATTTTTATATCGTTGTTGATTTTAGGTATTTTGAAAGGAATAACATGTTCTTTTTTGGAAATAAAGGCTTTTTTAACATAAATGGGCAGCAATAAACAATTCCCTATCTAATGACTCATTAAACTGTGTTTTTTTCTGTGCAGATCCTAGCCATTGTTTTAGGCTGTGTGCCATTCCTGAAGGGACTAATTTTAACTCCTGATGCTCCTTTTTATTTCTTTACTGACAGCTGCATGATACTAGGGTATGTGTCCCATCCCATGATACTTTTTTGTCGCTTGTTTGCTGGTCCTCTACTTGCCATTATTTAATCGTGTTTATTTTCACCAAGGAAATAAAAGTATAAATACTCAAGGATTCTTCACTTGGAAGTCGTCCTCTTTATCTAGTTGATCCTATTTTCATTGTCGTGAAATACTGGTCCATTTCCGTAGATGAGAAGTTGCTTTACCAAAACCTCATCGTTGAATGTGCATTTTTCGTCATTAAAAGCATACTTTACTGGCGAAAAAAACTAGGAGTACAATTAATAGATATATTTGCAAGTTTGACTGGGACAAAATAGTTGCAGGATAGAGGGAGTATACTGTGTTGAGACTGAGAGTGAGTAGTTCAGCTTGAATTGTTCTAGCATTGTCTTAATCTAACCCACAAAATCCTAGTTTTGACACACTTTTGGTCCCAGATTTGTGTTTTTCAGGCATGTACATACGCATTTTAGTCCTCTATAAGCACCAAAAGACTGCAAGCCAGAAACTTTTGGGACTAAAAGCATTGTATAGACACAATATGTAAACTAGTTTGGAGTAATAATAATAATGATAATAATAAAAGTGTGGCTAAAAGTGCAATTTTCCCTTTTACCAAGTTTGTTCGCATAGTTTCTTCTTTCAGGCTTTTATTCCATGATGGATCTAATATGACACTTTTAAGTGTTTGACGTCTTTATTCTCTTTAGGGGCTAAAGTTATTGATATGAAAATGTTAGGGGTAAATTTTCTATGAGATGTCAAGAAGTAATTCAGTTTGCTTTGACAAGAAACTCGCAATCCACACGCACTGAGTATGCTTTTATTTCTCTTGTGCTCATGAGTGTAGTTAAAAGTCGGTCTGTATGACTTGTTTGAATAAAGGGCAAAGATTTACATAGTCTGCCATGGCAATGCTGTCAAATTTGTATTATTTACATGCCATCTGCTCTTGATATAATTGTTTGCTTTGAATTTTCAGGGAGGCTATGATTCCCTGCATACTTTTAGCATTGGGAGGCAACCTTGTTAATGGTAAGGAAAAGATTTCGATTGCTATATAGTTTGGTTTGATATGGTTTTTTTCCAAGATGCCTCTTTTTTTGTTTAAATGTTTCCTGTGGGATCAACTTTGCTGCAGGACCAGGAAGTTCAAAACTGGGTCTAAGGACAACTGCAGCTATCATTTTTGCACGACTAGTTTTAGTTCCGCCAGTAGGACTTGGCATTGTCACATTGGCTGATAAACTGGGCTTTCTTCCACCTGGTGACAAAATGTTCAGATTCATTCTCCTCCTCCAGCATACCATGCCAACATCTGTTCTTTCCGGTAAATATTTAAATTCCCATATATTTTATGAAAATCTAGAAAGTGTATAAACATAAGCTGATTCATGGAGTGTGCGAGTGTGTGTTTCAAAGAAACATAGTAGGAATTTGATAACATTGTTGGGACTGCTGCTGGCAGGTGCTGTTGCGAATTTGAGAGGGTGCGGAAGGGAATCAGCTGCGGTCTTGTTCTGGGTTCATATATTTGCTGTATTTTCGATGGCTGGATGGATTATCATATATCTAAACATACTTTTCTGATGTTAGTAAGCACTTACTGGAATGCTAAAGTAAAGAGGGGGGGGTGAGGGGTGAAGTGAAGATGCTGTATGGGTTGGTTACTATATAGAATCTAGACACTTTGGGAATATGACTTGGAATTCATTGTTGCAAGCAAAGACTTTCTTGATAGCTTTTTTTTTTTTTAATTTTTTTTTTATATTTCTGCTCCCCTTGGCCTTTTTACCTTTGACAAAAAATGATTTCTAACGCATTCTTTGCGTGTTAGATTGTAATTAGTTGATGGAAATATGGAGTTTAGCAAACTATGCTTGTAAAGCTGCCTTCTTTTTATTTCTTTATTTTTACTTGTAATTTGGATAGAAGTTGTATTCTCTCGATTATGAGAGGTGCCTAGCACATGTTGGCTGGTGAGACCATATCAATTTTTTCATATGATCGTGAGTTCGATTCCTATCACTTGTGGACCTTGGCGTGTTTGTTTCGCAGATATGAAATAGAATGGAATGAAATCATACAAATGGAATAAACTAATTCCATTATTGCGTTTGGAATTTAAACAAATAGAATGACACAAATTATACAAAAGGTGACACATTAAGCGAGGAGTAGGACATGGCAGTGGATTAAAGTTTGGTGGTGGGGTGGGGTGGGGTGGGGTGGGGTAGTGTAGGATATGGTGTAAGGAGTAGGGTTAGGTGGGGTAGCCCTACCCCACCACCACACCGCTCTAGCCTACTCTACCCACCCTTCCTTACCTACCAATCACCCCCACAATACTCTACCTTGTTGCCCACCCTACCCTGCTTCACTACCATACCATATACCATCTTACTCTACCAACACAACTTAACCAAAACCCCCCTTCCTAACCTATGCCACCCCACCCCATCCACCACCCTACCCTACCATCCCACACCTCACCCTACATTACCACATCCCACCGCACTTTACCTCTCTACCCACCATGCTTTACCTTATCAAACCTACCATACTCTACCTCACCCTACACCTACCCTACCCACCAACTCATCCTACCATACCCTACCACACATTACCCTATCTCACCCCACCCTACCTTACCCATCACCCAATCTTACCTACCCTACCCACCACCCCATCCTATCTTACCCATTCTATCTTATCCGACTTCACCCACCCCAACACCCATCCAACCTCACCTTACCACCCATGTATTTTGTCGATTTTCATTCCCTTCCGGCCATTCAATCCAATTTTGGAGGTAATGAAAATGGTCATTTTTCATTTCATTGGAATAAAACTTCATTCCATTCCATTACCGTATAATCGTACACGGACATGGGAATGTAATGAAATAAGTCCATTCATACGTAACAAACATGTCATTAATGACTGTTGATGGGTAATCGATAAGTACCCGGTGTAAACACAGATTGGCTCATCTGGTAATATCATGTAATTTTCTTCATAAAGAATCAAACAAACAATAAAAATATTAATGCTATAATTCATGATGCAAACACAAGGTTACGGTTAGAAAAGGACACAGCCTGTAACATATGGAAGCCATGAAAGCACGTATTACACTACTACACACTCAAACATAATTCATTACAGTCATCAAGCAAAAGAAAACAACTCAACATCACCACCAATATCCACTTTTAAATCGTTTTCATGCTAACCCGGTGCACCGAAACCAGTCTGGTTGAAAGACCACCTTCTGTGTCTGACACTATTGCCAAAACAGAACATAAGAACAATACTAACAATACCTACAACTGGAGCAGCTGCTAGGAAAAAACATCTTCTTCCACCCCCTTGACTAGGTACCACATTTAAAGTATCCAGTGTGTTGTTACGATTCGTCTCAGAAAGCTGAAAATCTGCTTCTGCATCACCAAAAGCTGAGGAATCATCATTCTCTTCATTGGTGTCCTGCTCAGTGATTATGTTCATATTGAGTGTACTCCTTTCCATCTGTTTCTTTTCTTCGTAATCCGGATCATCTGTTGGAAGCTCGTATCGACAAAGTGGGCACGAGTTACGCGTGCTTAACCATGGCAAGATGCAATTAGAATGATACATATGAGAACAAGGTAATTGGTTTACTACAGTGCCAACTGGGAGTGAATCTTTGCATATTGCACAGCTGAAGTCGTTTAGCTTTTCAACATCTTCTCTAATCACTATTTGTGGAAGATTATCTACAAAAGAAACCGCTGCTGGTGGTGCTCCTATTCTCGACTCATCGGTTCTTGCAAGACTCTCAATCAGTTCATTAAAGACTCTAGTGCCAATGGAGTCCCTTTGAATTGGGTTGTCATTCACCAATTCTGGATGCTCAACATTTAAACTCGGAGATCTATGCAATTGACCTCCAAAACCTATTGCAGTAAATGTGTTGTTTCCAGCATCCATCCCCTCCCATACATTATCTGCAGCTTCAACAGCTTCTTCAGGGTCATCTGAGTCCCAACTATAAAAGCCAGCGTTCATCGGATCAATATCAGTGTCGGATTCAGCCTCTCTTAGTTCAACTGGCAGGGGAGAAAGTTCGTTTTCAAGGAAACTATTATCATCTACAGAAACATCAGAGTCCCATACATGAACACCATATGCAGTTATATCACTCCCACCTTGAAAAACACTGCATACACCAAAGCTTAGGCTCGAGTCACTGTCGTACATTTCACTTTCCGTATGAGAAAGTGACCTCCATCTTCTAGATCCACTTGGGGTAGTGCGGGAACTAGATTGAAATGCCAACAAGGAAGCATTGCCATCTATGGAATCATCGTATTCTGAACCAATAGCCCGGATTTGACTAGCAGGACTAGTCCTTTGTGGTGACTGCTGCAAGAAAAGATTCTCATAAGAGCCATTGTTGCTGAACCTTCGTCTTCGTGCTTGAAGAGGTGTCCTGTAACCCTCTTGTATAGGGTTTTCAAAATCCTCAAGAAACAAAAATTTGCAGTCGCCACAAATACTTGATTCACAATCACTAGACAAATCATTGGACAAGAGGTATTGGCGACAAAAAGCACATATAGCCACACGACCAGAATCAGCGGCAGCTAAATTGTCATTCATTATGCCCGGCACAAAGGTCTGAGGCAGCTGCTGAGAAATGCCTTCTGAATGTACTCTTATCTAGTTAAATATTTTGAAAGGAAGATTATATAAAGAGTTAACGCTGCAAAGAGACCAAAGGTTGAGCTATGTGCTAGTGCTTTATAGAGTATGGCAATGTGTTTAAATACTCCCAACATTAAGCATATGCATACCTACACACAAAACAATTCGTATCACTATTTAGATTAAAAGTTCATTCTTTAAATTTCAAACTTCAGCTATAATGAACAGCACCAACTTAGAATGAGATAGACAGAGATGAGAAATCTATCAAGCAGCCCGGAGAAAAAACGAGTCTTTACTGAATGGCCAATAAATTTAAGGGAGCCTTTAGTGACACCACATTAATTTTACTCGGGCACCCAAATTAAGTGGCAGCCCACCTCCCTTTGCAGATCAACCGTGATACCACACTAGTTTCTGGCCAATTTTAGATTCTTTAGTAGCACCACACTTTTATTTACAAAAATGCCAATCATATTGTGGCATCAGATCTAGCAAACTATTTACACTCTACATGACGATCGCCTTTCAAAGGGTTGATTCAAGAATCAACCTTTCCAAAGTCGATTCTAGGATTGACCTTATTTCATGTGTGGTAACATATAGATTTAGCCAAGTATCATTTTTCAGGTGTTGTGTCACCTGTAGATAGGTGGTGCAACCAATATAACAGGTGTGATGCCGCGGGTCGATGCACGTTATAGAGATTTGTGTGGTGCCACGAATAGAATTAATGCGATTTCATTTAAGGTCCCTAAATTTAAGCATCAATTCACATGAGGGGGAATGGAAGGGAACATAACATGATAAGGGATTTGCATAAGAAAATCTATGCATACTAACTTTCTTTTTTGGCGTTTCCTCATAATATCAATTGAAAAGTAGATGGCTGCAAAAGAACTAAATGTAAAAACCTCTACAAAATGAATGAAAGAGTGCTGCACCTTAACAAACTCAAGTCCTACTAAGGGAATTTTATACTAGTGAAAACAATCAGACATTAAATCAGCAACAGGGAAAATTCTCATGATGCTCTAACTGCTATGAGTGCAACTTCCTCAGTTCCCCCGCCGCCCATCTCCCAGTAGCACCTTCCGATCAATATCAACGGCGAATAGTATTGTGAAAGTTTCTGAATTTTATTGTAAAAACAAAAAGATGAAGAAATCAGAATCTGAAATCTTGAGGAAATCAAAATTCACCTGGCAGCAATGGAAGATCGAGCTGGTTGACAATTGCGAGGACAGACAAATCAGAGGGGTTATGTACACAACGGTACAAGACATCCAACGAACATGACCTCCATAACTAGCTAAAACTCGAGCACGCGACTAAAATGTTAGCAGAACGGGAATAGTAATGAAATTACAAGGAAAGATGGGTCCAAAAAAAAAAAAAAACGAAAAAGAAGATATAGAAAGATATCAGCTTTTGGTTCTTAGCAATAATTATTAATTAGTGTCCATTTAGACTCGAATGAATTTAGTTGAAATAATCTTTGAATTGTATTGGATTTAATAATGTTGAATAAAATGAATTTGAATGAGTAGTTGCACTAGATACTTTAGTTGAAAGGTCACTTAACCGTGATATAAATAAAGAAGCAAAAAAAAACCTTAGTATCAGCGTTAATCGCTTTCCGTCCCGACAATGACTACTTACTTTTCATTTTTTGGATTCCACTTAACAGACTTGACTTCAAGCAGCAATGAGAGCGGCGGGAAGCGTAGAAGGAGGGAACTCTTCTTTAAGCCCAAAGGGAGCGAGTGCACTACTAGGAGTGTTTCGAAGGTGACAGGAAAGAGGGAGTGAACCGAGGGTGATAGAATAAGCCCTGCTTGAGGAAGGATTCCCGGTAAGTCACTGATTGCCCTAAGACACAGATATGATCTCGATGCCAAGAAGAAGACAAGGAATTGACATATAAAAAAAAGGCATTATTGTATGGCTAAGAGTTTTCAGGATTCGAGACAGATATTTCATTAAGAAAGAGAATATGGTGGGGCTTAGCTAGCAATTGATCATCTTGGCTCGGACTTTGGAATACATTAGTTCGAGTTCAGGGCTTACCAACAAAGATGGGGGAACTGGATTGGGAGGTGAGTGTCTTTGGTTGGTAGGGAGCTTAACGTTGATACTTGGGTTTTTTTTTGCTTCTTTATTTATATCACGGTTGATATTGTGTATTACACTACATGTGCAACACACTATAATCGAGTTTGTGAACACTTATATTTAAGCCACAGTAGAATGTATAAGCAACATTTAATCTTCCCAACTCCCTAATGTTATCAATTTCAAACCCTTGATCCATATTAGTTTAAGCCACATTTGTGCTTCGTCGTGTCATTGAACACCTATGTTTGTGTGTTTGCTTATAATCAGTATATATCGAGTTGATATAATTTTGACCTATAATGCATTTTTGTCGGCAATAAGTTGTCAAATAAGCTTGACCAAATAAACTAGGTTCGTTATCCCAACCTACGAAATCTCAATTCCCCCGGGATATGAGATTTCATAATTTTTTTCTCATAACAATGTGTGTAGGCTACAAGAGTCTTCTTCCTCATTCAAAAAAAAAAAAAAATGTACGGCACATCAACATCAATTTTTCATTCGATGGACTTAGCCACCGTTAGCCCAGTGCTAAGCATGTCCTTGTCTATTTAGCCACTGAGTTCTCAGTGCGCTTACTTAGGACCTATATGCATAAATCAAACACGTATGGAGCAAGCAGATCTTCCTGTCTTAAATCTTGTTGGGGTCGAAATGAAGTAAGCCGCTCTATAGTCTACAAATCTGAAAGATTGATAGCAGTAACACATCACATAATAATACACATGATACCTTGGTTGAAGCCGCCGCAAAAACAAAAACAAAAAGTAAATCAAGGTATAATATAAGTATATAACTAAAACAGAACCATGGAATTATTAGGATATAAACTCACGGTTCTCTTTCAATGCAAGAAAATAACATACTAATAATTGTACTAATAAATAAACTCATCACATGAAAAATAGGGAATATGAATTGAAAGATGACATAAATCGATGCATCATAACCCTAGTAAAACATATCCTGGAATTATCATAATTAGTCATTACTTGCCGTATCATATGGCGATCGGTATGAACAGGGCGTTTTTTGGGACCCCGATCCCCGTCGGTACACATTGCACAGCTCGCTCGGATGTGTATCAAAACGACACCGCATCGATCCGAAACGACGCCGTTTGGTTCCGACCTAAAAAAATAAATAAATCAATCAAAACGTCATCGTTTCGACCCGAAACGACGCCGTTTCGGGTGTACAGCTCGGTACTGCTGGGGGCTGTACCGTCAGGGATCATTTTCCCGTTTTTTGATATGAACATGACAAATGTGTCGCTAAAAATCTTTTTAGCGACACATTTACCCTGTTCATACCAAAAATCGCCATGTTCATACCGTTCGCCATATCATATTGACAATATCGTTGCATATTTTCCATCAATTATCTTACTATACCATTATTACCATATGTATATTATCATTAGTGAAGTAACAAGTGTGAAATAAGTGAAATGGTGTATCGGCTGATTGAAGGGTATTACGCATTTGTAAAGCCCACAAAGGTAGGACAACAATATATCATACTTATCAATATCATACAATACCAATATGTATAAAGCTAACAGTCCTATTCTTACTACCACATAGACCCGTGGGTGGGCACATCTAACCGGCCCAAAATCCACATGAATTATCATCAACCCTCAGCCGCGGGCACGTCTACGCATGCTGAGGATTCTCGAAAACTCGTAGCTAGAATAAGCGATCTTCAAATACCTAACAATGACTCATCTAACATGCGTAATACACATGATCATATCATGCATCTAACAAAACTACAAATAAATCAATTAATAATTCGTATGATATAAAAATGCTTGATAACTGGACCCTATATGATGATGTACAGTGAATTGTGCATAATTGACAGTCTGGAGATAAAATTGGAAGTTGGCGCTACCGCAGATTTGGCTTTCTCGACTTCCATAATTTCTATAAATTTCTTTGAATTTTCCCAAGTAAAGTATTAGCTTGAAAGTGTGAATTAAATCACTAATTGCATTAAACTAAGAGCGATATTAAATTAAAATTTGTAAAATTTATCCTTGCCCTTCAATTATATAATCTTTAACTTTATCGGATGCCAATTGCGATGTGGATTCGAGAACGATCGCTGTAAACGATGATCTATCTAATAGAAACATGATGATTAGATCAACTAAAAACTGTCACTTTTGATGAAAAAGAGATGAGATGGAAAAGGACGAATTATCTTACCATGAAATTACAGATACACGCAGTGATTATTGTTCTGGGTTATCTTGACGCACATATGATTCATCAAGTGCTAAGACGGGCATTTTAGATACTGAAAATATCACTTTTTGGTGGAAAAACACATCAAATTTCCCACGGATGCTTATAGAGTTTGGAAAATGTGCAATTGATGTCAGATTTGTAGTTAAAGATTTTAAACCTATTTTGGTGTGTGATTCTACCGACTCAGCCCTAGGCCTATTGGCTACTGTAACTTAGTCGTATATTTTTTTAAACACACAACCCCAAAAAAAAAACAAAAAAAAAAACCTTAATTACAATCTACTGTATTACATGCATTAACCATATCTAAGATTTTTTTTCGTTAATATCATTGTTAAAGTCAAAAGATTAAACCGCTTCTTTAATATGTTTGGTTTTGACAATTATCTCACTTAAATATGATAAGAGAGATGAATCTTAAGGATGGAGGTCAAAGCAATCCGGAGAACAAATTGAATAAATATGCACCCCCGACCCTATTCAATAATTAGAATGTGAAAGACAAAAAATTATGGAAGAGTCTTTTCACACCTACAATTTATTTTGATCGAATTCGAGCCATTAAATAATTTTTATTTACTGAATTTGAGTCAAGATGCTGAATGTTTTTTAAGTCCAGTACTGCTCGGAAAGCATAGTTAATATTTTCTGACTAAAATCTGATCGGCAAACTAGTCGTCAGTCATTATGCCTAAAATTAAACCGGAATCAATTCGTGAAAAAATTGAAGGGTAAATCTTGAATTAAAATGTGATGTAGTTCATTTGACTCGATAGTCTTTCCTATATCATATGGAAAATACTAGTGTGTTGTCTCCACACGTATGAAGATACCGTATAGAGCAATAATAACCATACAGTTTTATGATAAACTCATGAATAGGAATAATGTTTCCATTAACTGATAACGAAAGGAGATACATCGTTTATATAGTACAAGATAAAGGGCAAATATGTAAGTACATAAATATAATAAAAGTATTTATTCTAACACGCTCTCTCAAGCTGGACGTAGGTAACGTAGTCCAAGCTTGGAGATAAAAGACTCAAACGGTATCCGTGGTAAGGGCTTCGTCAGAGGATCAGCCAGCTGATCATCTGCACATACTCTGGCAACACAAACAATACCACGCTCAACATAATCCCTGATGAAGTGATAATCAATGGCAACGTGCTTCATCCGTGAGTGAAACACCGGAGCAGCACTCAACCTCATGGCCCCCAGATTATCACAAAAGATAGTAGGGATAACCTGGACAGCACATCCAAGATCACCAAGCAAATATGTAGGCCAAGCAATTTCAGCTGCCGTATCCGCAACTGCACGATACTCAGATTCTGTGGAAGAACGAGCAACTGAATCCTGTTTCTTGGAGCTCCAGGATATGAGATTGCGACCAAGAAAAACCAAGTAAGCAGTAGTGGAGTAATAACCTGTATCCTTGTTACCACCCCAGTCAGCATCAGAAAAAGCATGCAACTCCAAGGGAGTGCCAGAAAAGAACTGTAAACCCTGTGTAACTGTGCCAGATAAATAACGCAAAATCTGTTTGACTAGAAGCCAATGATACTCCGTGGGTGATTGCATGAACTGTGCCATTTTATTAACAGCAAATGCAATATCCGGGCGAGTGAAAAGTAAATACTGAAGCGAACCAAGAACCTGGCGGTACTGCGTGGGATTGGATAGTAGTGGAGAACTATGTTCAAGCGCCTCAGGGACTGTGAAAGCATCCACAGGAAGAGGCGTGGAGACAGGCTTCGAGTCATCCATCCGAACCCGAGTGAGAATGTCATTAATATAACCTGCTTGGGATAAAAGAATACCAGTGGGGGTGGCAGAACTTCGACACCCAAAAAATAAGACAAGTGGCCAAGATCCTTAATCGAAAACCGATTGGCGAGTGCATCAATAACCTGCTGAATGTAAATTTGAGAGCTGCCTGTGACCACAATATCATCAACATACACAAGCATAAAAACTACAAAAGTATCCGTGCGCCATGTGAACAACGATGAGTCAGCCCATGAGTTTACAAAACCAATGGATACCAGAAAATTACGCAGCTCGTGGTACCAGGCACGAGGTGCCTGCTTAAGGCCATAAATCGCCTTCTGTAACTTGCAAATAAAACCTGGTTTTTGAGGATCCTCAAAGCCAGGACGCTGACATATGTAGACGTCCTCAGATAGCGAACCCTGAAGAAAAGCATTATTCACATAAAGTTGGCGAAGAGACCAGCCAAATAAAACAGCAAGGGATAACACTAAGCGTATCATAGCTGGTTTAACTACTGGACTAAATGTTTCGAAGTAGTCAATACCAGGCCTTTGATGAAACCCCTTAGCAACTAGCCTGGCCTTATATTTCTCAATCGATCAATCAGGGCGACGTTTAATCCGATAAACCCACTTGCAGCCCACAACATTCATGCCAGGTCGATGCTGAACTAGAGACCAAGTATTGTTGCGAGCTAAAGCTGCAAACTCATCCGCCATGGCATCACGCCACTGCGAACACTGCAATGCCTGCTTAACGGTGGCTGGTTCAACGGTTAGATAAGGTTCCTCAAGCTGGGCTGAGAGGTTGAAAAGTTTGCGTTTTTTGGTGATATTATTTCGAGCACGGGTAACCATAGAATGATTTGGTTGAGGGGGATGGGGTGTAATATCAGGCGATGAGGGAGGACTAGAGTTGGAAGAGGAGGAAGAGGACGATGGGGAAGCAGAGGTGGAAGAGGAGGAGGAGATGCCTCGGGTGTGGGGGTGGGGGTCTCGGGTGGGGTGTGGGATGGGTCTGCCGAGGGGTGAGGATGTGTGGGAGGGGGTGTAGGCAGCTCAAGGGTGGCGTAGTCAGCTGGTAGGAGTGATTCAAGAGGAGGTAAGGAGGAATCAGTAGGCAGAGAGGCAAAGGGGAATGAGTCTTCAACAAAGCGCACATCACGCGAAACGTAGAGTTTTGATTCAGTTAGATCATAACATAGATATGCACTTTGAGTGTGGGAGTAACCAATAAAGACACAGGGAATCGAGGGAGAGTCGAGCTTATGGGTTTTGTAGGGACGTATCCAGGGATAGCAAAGACATCCGAAGACACGAACGCGAGTGTAGTTAGGTGATTGTTGGTAGAGAATGTCATTAGGGGATTGCATGTTGAGAGTTTTGGTGGGCAGACGGTTTATCAAATACACAGCAACGCCAACTGCATACGACCAAAAAATGATAGGCATGGAGGCATGGGAAAGCAAAGCTAAAGCAGTTTCCTGGATATGGAGATGCCGACGTTCAGCAAATCCATTTTGTTGAGGGGTGTGGGGGGTGGATGTAAGATGGGAGATGCCATTGAGTTGCAAAAAAGGTTTCATAACATGATATTCAGTGCCATTATCCGAATATAAAATTTTAATGACACTGTCGAATTGTTTTTTCAACAAAAGCTTTGAACTTCACAAAAGTGGTGTAAACATCTGATTTTCGAACTAATGGAAAAAGCCAAATAAATTTGGAAAAATGATCAACAAAAATTACATAATATTTGTAACCATCAACAGAATGTATTGGAGAAGACCAAACATCAGAATAAATAATGTCAAGGGGCCGTTTGGATACAAGGGATGAAATTCCAAACGGAAGCCTATGGCTTTTATTACAAAGACAAGCATTACAAGGAATAGAAATATTGGACGACAATTCTAGTCGTGTTTATTCAATAAGCAATGTAAAACTGGAGATGCTGGATGGCCACAACGAGCATGCCAGACAGATTGGGAAGCTTTGGATGCTACACAGGCTGAAGGTGGGCTCAGGGACCAGTAGTAGGCACCATCTCTAGTGGTACCCTGGTGGAGGCATTGGCCAGTCTTCCTGTCCTTCACCTGGAAAGAGTCAGAAGAAAAGTCAATGGTCACAGAATTATCTAGGCAAAACTGACGAACAGAAAGCAGATTGTGAGATATTTTTGGAACATGTAAGACATTGTTAAGCTTGAAATTCGAAATTTTGGAAGTGCCAATATGAGCAATTGGAAGAGAAGAACCGTCAGCTATAGTGATAGGATCTGTACCTGAGTAAGAGTCATGAAGAGATAGTAAGCTCAGTTCATGGGTCATATGATGTGAAGCACCACTATCTAACATCCAAGGTTCCTGGGAGGTGGAAGAAGCCAGTGGAGCATTGAGCGAAGTCATGTGAGCATGTGGAGGAGGGTGGGGCCGAGAGGTAGAGGCTGGTTTTGGTGGTCGAGGTAGGTGGTGGTAGAGTGTATAGGTTGGGCAATTTGTAGCTTGATGACCAGTGACACCACAGAGTTGGCAGTGTCCTTTATAACCAGTGGAAGGACGTTGAATATTTTGCTGAGGATATTGTGAGGGAGTTTGAGGTTGTCGATAGTGTTGTTGTGGGTAAGGAGGCCGAGCCATGGGAGGCCTCGGCTGGGCTGGAGGTGGTGTTGCCGAGGGGTATGTAGGGGAGTGGGGAGGCCGAGAGGTAGGGGAGGGTATCGGGGTTGATTGTAAGCAGGAAAAGCAGTGTAAGCAGGGACTTGTGATGCATTATTATTAGATTGTGCTAAACGTGCCTCTTGATTTAACAATTTCTCATGTAGAGCAGGGATAGACAAAGCAGTATCACGAGCATCAATGGCACTAGCCAAATCATTATAACTATCAGCCAAACCACGCATTATAACCTCAATTAAATCATCATCATCAACTTTCTTACCCAAGGCTGCAAGATCATCTGCTATTGATTTGATTTGCCCAAAATAAACAGAGATAGAATTTGTACCTTGAGTGGTTGCATTTAAACGTTTCTTAAGAGCAATAATGCGACCTCGACTCGCTGCACCGTAGATGGTGTGCAGTGTATTCCAAGCCTCAATAGCAGTATCTGTGTATTGAATTGTGTGCACATAATCCTTGTGCACTGAACCCTGTAATAAATGTTGCACAAAAGACTCCTGACGAGCCCAAAAAGCATAATCAGGATTAGCCACAACACCCGCTTCTGTGGTAATGAGAGCCGACGGTGATGGTGTTGTACCATCCAAATAACCGAGCAATCCATATCCCTTTAAGAGAGTATATATTTGTTTACGCCACGCAACGTAGTTTGTATCGTTTAATTGAAGAGGAGCATGAATTGCAGGATTGAGAGCAATTGGGGTTTTGGGTGTAGTAGCGGCGGCGTTGCTATTGCTAGTGGAGAGGGTAGAGCTGGTGGCCGGCGTGGTGGCCATGGCATCAGGCGGCGGCAGAGCCTGATGAAGTCGACGGAAAAAAAAAAAAATTTAATTGGATCTAAAGCTCCGATACCATGATAAACTCATGAATGGGAATAATGTTTCTATTAACTGATAACGAAAGGAGATACATCGTTTATATAGTACAAGATAAAGGGCAAATATGTAAGTACATAAATATAATAAAAGTATTTATTCTAACATTTTATTCTGTATTTAAACTGTGTGATTCTGATCGTTTCATCCGTCACTTCATCTTAAAATATACACTCACACAAGTATTTCCCGTATCATATACGTGTTACGTGTATTTTCTGAAAATCTTATCTAAACATAGTACTAACGAAAGCAATATCACAAGCATTTGTCCGGACCCGAAAGAGATGTGCATCAAATGAATAGAAAGGAAGAAAATGTCAGCAATAAACATTTATGCTGACAAACATTGTACTATTATTTGCCTTGTAAAAAAATAAAAATAAATAAATAAATAAAATATACTATTGAAGAGAGAGAGAGAGAGAAGTGGCTTCTACCCAAATCAGAGTTCATAGCTGTGTGGGTCTGTCCCAGGGTTCATGTCTATGTATATCTATCTGTCTTCTTGTTTTTTTTCTCTTTCTCTTTTCCTTTTCTTGAATCACGCCTTTCCATTTTTTTCCGTTAAAAACTTTTATTCTCTCACACCAAAAGTGACACACACTCAAAAAGAACTCATCCCTATTCCTTTTTATCAAATCTGTGGCAAAAATGGAAGCTTAATCTCGTCGCCACACCACCGCATTCTCCCGCTGTCGCCATCTACATAATTTGCTTATGGGTTCCCTTTTTTTATCCTCATTATCGCCATTGTAGTCCCTTTAGCTAGCTATTATATGGTTTTAATTTCTTGATTTCTAGTGAATTTGACAAAATGGGGCATTGAATTGATGCGGAGCCAAAGTGGCTAATTAGTGAATCTTAGTTCAAGTTCCTGAAGCTGTATGTAGAACGAAAATGCTGCAAGGTTTCTTTTGATTAATGCAATTCGGGTTGTTTTCTATCAATGCGGCGGCTCCACCGTTGAGTCTGGTGGTTTCTTGACTACACTTTACTTTCTTAAAAATCTCAGATTTAGATATTTGCAGGTGGCATCTTTCAGTGTAAAGATTACTAATTGCTCTGTTTAATTTGCTTCTGATTAGAAGGAATCTGCTCTTTTTGCCTGTTTCTTTTCTTGCTATAACGGTTTAAATCATACATGCTTTTTGTCCCCCCTTCCTGTAAAACAAACAGATGCCTCTTTTCACAACTATTACCGTTAAATTAAGAATCTTTACACGTTTTTTGACACTTTGAAAGCTGCCCACATTGTAATATTAATGTAGCTACACCTACATACACACCATTTCAAGCATTCTTGTTCAACTTCGCTTCTGGGCTAGTTCTGAGTTCAAGATCCATTTACTGTTCTTTCCTTCTTTTTGAGTGTTAATTCGAGTAATCGAAGCATCGATGTGGCTTCATAGAAGTCTCTCGGTGCTTCTTATCTGGTTATTCTATCTGTTAAGGTTAATCAAACCTCAATTGGAACCTTCTTCATTAATGGATGCTAGGGCTTTAGATTGGCGTCTACAGGGGTACGCGTTTCAAGCTTTTCGAAATCCCAAAACCGGTATTATCTATAATGCAGATATCCCTTCTAATTTAACTGGAATTGAAGTCTCAGCAATGAGGCTCAGGAGTGGTAGCTTGAGAGCTAAAGGTGTAACCTTTAAAGAGTTTCAGATCCCATTAGGTGTAATTGAGAAGCCTTTTGTTGAAAGGCTTGTACTAGAATACCAAAACTTAGGCAATTGGTCCTCTGTTTATTACTCTTTATCTGGCTATGTATTCGTAGCTCCTGTATTAGGACTTCTTGCTTATGATGCTTCAAATCTTTCATCCAAAGGTTTACCTGAGATAGATATTGAGGCAACTGATGAGCCCATTTCGATACGATTCGTACAAATGAAAACAATTCCCGACGGATCAGTTGCAAGATGTGTTTCGATAGGCTTGCAAGGTTTTGTGAACTTTAGCAACATGCTGCCTGAGAATACATGCACAACATTTCGACAGGGACATTTCTCTGTTGTTATGCAGTCTATTGCTCCGTCTCCTTCAACTCTGCAACCTAATCCTCTTCCAACCGGATCACAAGAACCTTATTTCCCGAGTGGTAGCAATAAAGGAAAGACAAATCATTCCAAGATGTGGATCATAATTGGTTCTGCAATCGGGGGATTAGCATTGTTGATTATGTTAGTACTCATTTTAGTTTGGGCACTCAAGTTACAAAAGAAGAAGAAATTGGTACAAATGGAGAAAGCTGCAGATTCTGGAGAAACATTGAATATGACAAGAATAGGAAGCACTAAAGCTCCTGCAGCAACTGTAACTCGAACACAGCCAACACTCGAGACTGAATATGTCCCCTGAGAAGCTACCGGCCTTGAAATTATACAGTCAATCCAATTCTTTGTATCGCTTTTGCATTTGTCTTTGTTTTTTTTTTTTTTTTGTTTTGGAATCTCCTTCGTACACTTGTTTTTGTTGGTTTTCTGGCTTTATCACCAGTTTTGCTTAGGTTGTAGGAACTAATGTGTGCAGGTAAATAACGTTGATTGCTGCGTAAATACATTACATTTTTCTACATGCATTCGATTCAATTGTTTTTTTGGATGTTTTTTTTTTTTTTTTTTCCTTATAGCTCGTGGAATCGAGTCCATTTAGTGTTGTTGATTTATTATAATTTTACAAAATGTTTTTTTTATTTAAAAAAAAAAGGCTTAATATGATCGTGGGGAATCAATTACTACAATGTAAGTAATGATTGTGGACTGAGAGCTGTCGCATGTGGGCAATGTCGGAATTCAACTTTTGTTTTCTCTTGAATCAAAGGATCCAATGTACTAGTATATATATACATAACCAGAAGAAAATATAATGAGAGTTCAAAGAAACGTGTGAAAGTTGATTCTGAGCTATACAATCGATTATATGTGATTTGATATTCTAATGCGAGAAGTCCATCAAATATTAGATCCGGGTGAAAGCGAGGATGTTCAAAGTGCAAGAAATGTATGACTGAATGATAAGTGTGAAGAAGACATGTTAAATAAGGTCATCCAAAAGAGATATGTGGAGAGCTTCATAATACTCGACGGGGTTTTGGAGTTTGACCATTCAGAGTCCTCTGGTGCTCAAGTCAGTGTATGGTTAGAGATAAACAAAATGCCGTTAGGTTGTCACTCAAGTACTCACTTAAATATGAGGCAGACATGGTTGTTGAACTGAGCTAGTTGATGACAAGGTCATGTGAAAATTTTCCAAGACATGAATATGGCAGAGGCTAAGCCTGCTGATGGTGAGACGAAGAGTACAACTCCTGTATGAGGCCGATATTTGGGGGTGAGCGAAGGCCGAGGATAAGTATAGAATACACAATATTAGGCCGATGTTTATGATCAAGCCAAAACGAAGTATGCTGAGAATTAGGTTAACTATATTCAATACCCGAGATGAAGTCAAGCTAGCTGAGAACGATACTAATTAAGGCCTTGATTGAGGCCTAGCTATCTGGGCTAGCAAGACCGAGTATGTTGAGAGCTAGTTTAAGTACATGTTACATGTATGAGGTCGAGTTTTATGGACATGCCAGGTGTGAGTCTTTTGAGAGTGATGTTAAGTATGAAACCTCTCCGAGGTTTGATAAGGCTGAGCTCTAAAGCCGAGTTGAGCTTATAGACCAAAACTCTTTGGATAAGAATATCACAAATAGTGATATATATGCATTGGGATGCTTACATCATGGAAGTGTTCCTTTAGTCATGAAATTTGTTTTAGGAACGATGCACCGACAATTACAAGAAAAAAAATGAGGTCTAGATTATTCATGTATACATCAATCACTCCAGGCAAGCCTAAGATTACGAACTCTACTGATGATCTTTAAAATTAACACATGGGTAGGGGGTCTCTCATTGTCGTGGCCATGTTGGGCTTGATTCCTCCAGTGCCATTTGTTGTACATCGTCTCACGAAAAATATAGGGCCAATCCTTGTTACCTCCTTGTTTCTGCATATTGTAGAATATCCAGTTTTTGATATCATGTATCGAAAATAAAGATCCTCAAACTCGCATGGTACCATGGTTTTCCAGAGGTGTTGTGCAGGCCAATAATCTCTCAAAGCATGGATGTTTGTTTCGGCAGTCTGAAGGCATTGAGGGAAGGTTGGGGAAGAGCTCACATGTTTGTTGTAAATGAGGTCCAACGTGGGCAGAGCATTATGATTTGCCTGCTAGAGTAAGAAGTTGAGGCGATTAGTGTTAGGAAATCTACACGGGAACGCAGCAGAATTCAAAAATTTATTTCCTTTTAACCAGGATTGACTTCGTTTAAGCAATAAACAAATAAGTAGTAGACGGTGGTTACCTTGCTTGATCTAAAAGATCGACGCTTTGACCGTTTAAGGAGAGTAGCGATGCACGGAGTCGCCCAAGTGTTCGACCTCTACCGGTGATACACACGAACAGCCCGCCGGAATCCCATCATGAATTGCTATTAGAAAAATGCGGTTGCTAGACCGGCATTTTCTCTCTCTCTCTAATCTCTCTCTAAGAAGCTCTCTATTTTTCACAAGAAACTATTAGTCTCTTGGAATTGTGATGTACAAAAGAGCTAGTCAAGCCTCCCTTAAATAGGGTGACCTGCGCCCCTACAGGTCCCAATCTGATTGTGATTAGCTTCCTAGTAGATTGAGGAGAAAGAAAACCCTTTCCTAATAAAATAAGGAAACTTTCTTTATTTGATTTATGTTATTAATATTCTTATATTAAATATATTTCCAAGATATATATTGACAATATCTTATATTGAATGTATCTTTATCTTATTACCATAAATCTATTTTTCCAAAATCAATTAATATCTAATATTAATATTATGGTAATCTTATTAATTAAATTGCACAATTCAAATTTATCATATACACTTAAAACATGCACCCCTTTTGCCACAGATTTGACATCCAGAATATTCTTTAATTAATATAATGTTATGATTAATTCACAAAATACATGTAAATCATATATATATATACATCTCGAAATACACATACATTATGTGTATATTTAATTAATCAACATAATTAATATCTTGTATTTAATCTATTCATAATAAATAAATACCACCATATTAATTTACCACTATAACCTTTATAGTCGTGAAATAAATTCCTTCCTTATTTGGTTATCAACTATAACCACATTTTAATCCGGCTAGATGTTCTTATGTCTGTGACCCAATAGGCTTCCGAATATGTTGGCCGTATGCACAAAGTGCAAATTACGAAAATGCTCTTCATACCTAACGATCACGGGATAGCGTCTAGCAACACACCGTGACCCCCAATCATCAGAAGAGTCAAATGCAATGACTATTACCTTTCATGTGAAACAATTACCGTGTAACTTACAATCCTATTGCTGTAATAATATTCATACGATCGTATCTCGAGTGTCAGTACATTAACGATCGTATCTTATAATCTGAATATCATGCTCTCTCGGAATAACGCATTTACTCCCACTTTGTAAAGATTCTCGAGAGCTAGACATTTCTAATAAGAAGGCCATTTCGGATATTCACTCTCAATCATGGGATACGCGATTCCCGGACGAACTAACATGTGTACTCCGCATGCTTCAGTATCACACCCAATCACTACCACATGATCGCCCCATGGCTAGGGGAAACCTCAATAGTGTCAAAGCATGACAATCAACACCGTGATGCCATGAAGACTCCGGTCTTAAGGATAATTACACAATTGCCACATAGTGCGACACTTAATGTAAGTGGGTCAATCTCACGTACGCATTCTCTAATACACGTCCACGTACAGTCCAAATGTCTCTTGATGAGAGTCAACTTTGCTATAATTTTGTGTGCATTTTACCCTATATTTGTAGCGTATTCGATGTGCTTTTTGGGGTAGTTAAGTGTTTTTATAGCACATTTCACCACTAGTTGACTCACGAGACGATAGGGCGTTTACGTCCGAAATCTCCATATTTTTGGTGAATTGTGTGCGTTTTTGCCATTTGTCACGCATGGGTTTTCTTGTTTTTATTTGTTATAGGTGCGGCATGATAGAGGGCGTGACGAGGATCGTAACGGTACGAAAATCGTCCAAAATGAAGTTGGTATAAAGATATGGCGTGAGATTCAAGTTTAGAAGTTCGGGAAAAAAAGAAAAGAATAAGAAAATTCGAGAAAAAAAACAGCAAGTATCACACCTAGGGTGTGATGGAGACTGTTTTTGACTCTTTAAAAACATGCCCGAAGTTAAAGAGTTGAAACGGATCAAGCATCGTTGATGTTTTCATGCTTTTGTCACTTAAACCGAATTTTAAGCTCCCTTAGAGGCATTTTCTGGGAATGTTGTCTTCATCAAAGTTGTAGGGGATTGAATAAACTTTCCAACACAACTTGAATCGCGCAAATCGGAGTTCCACACACAAAGATATCGCCGAATTACTGGAGACATGCTTGGCTGGCAGCCCTGATGACGTCATCAATACGCTGGATGACGTCAGCAGTCGCGAATTTCCGGGTTTTCCACTATTTTGGGTCGAATTTGGCCTATATAAAAGCCAAATTAGGTCAAATTTTCACCACAATTTCATACAATAATTTTCTTTTCAGTTTTTTAGATTTTCCTTCCTCCAAAAACTCTAGATTTAGGTTAAATTTCTTCTATCAATTGCTACGATTATTAGTTTCTTTTCGCGATTTCTTCACTTTGGATTGACAAACCAATTCGGGGATTGCTTCTACGTTATTGGTAATTTATTTTTCTTATCTTTTATCATGTTTTCTTGCCAATTAATTATGATTTCTTGTTTCGTTCTTGTTATTATGCGTAGCTAGATTTTTGATAGCTAGATTATGTGATGGAATAACGAAATTGATGCCTAAACGATGATCTAGATTTGAGTAGGTCTTAAAATTTAAATCTTTTGAATGTTTGTGTTCTAACACTTGAATCTAATGCCTTTAATGGAGTAGCTAACCGTTAATTGATCAAACACACGAACTTTATAAATGTATTTTGCGAGGGAGTGTTCGAAATAGGGTGTAAGGATTGTCATGCACGAACTAGTCGAGTTTTTCGCAGCTTGTTCCTTGGTAAGGTTTTTCTCGCTAAGCCGTGAACTCGGTGGATGCGGAGCGTCTCATTGTTTTTATCATATTAGGTCAATTAAATCCCATAGAGGGGACTGTTGAACCGAGTATAGGGTAACTAGGTTATGGTATTAGCGCCTAGGGATCAGTTTTGGAGATTGCACCCACGACACATTCATTAGAAGCTATTGGTTGGTTGGTAGGTTAAAGCTCGTCCCTAGTGATTCGGTAAAGAGAGTAGTGTTCTAGACCATAATTTAGCTATTTCTTCTAGCATAATTTTTTTAAGTTAGCAATTTTCATCTTTTTCTAGATATAATTAATTTTACCTTATTTGTGAGCCTAAACTAAATACGACCGTGATTGTGATACTTGACTGATTCCTCGTGGGATACGACCTTGCTCGCCGTTGTAGTACAGCCGACCCGGTACTCTGCCGGTTAAAGTTGGTTTGCACTATTTTGGTCATCACTCTACACTTCGATAGACGAGATCTATCCCTGCCCTTAAAGACAAAAGACATCTAATACATGCTAGCTTGTTTATGTTAGGTGTAGTGCCCGAAAGACAATTTGTGTAATTGTTTTTAATAATGAATGACAGAATTTATCTCACCTTATTACTTGCTTTGTGCTTGTAAAGTAATACACCGCTGCAAACCCTAAGTATATCTGTATGTAACCACTTAACTCAGTGTATGGATTACACGTGAGGATTGAGTTAGTGGTGATATACTTAAATTGTTAGTCCGTGGTGAACTTAATCGAGTTTAGGGTCTCTTGATTAAAACACCAATAATGCGCCCAGAACACCTTAGGGTGTGATAGTCTTATCCGGACTGTCGGTAGAGGGTACCTACGTGGGGCATTTATATATGATGGCATTCATATAGGACTGGACCGATTTAATCTGTATTTCTCGGTATAATTCCGTGATCGAGGAATCTTATTAAATCATTAGATGATCATATATGGATCAACCTTAATCCTGAGGTGATCACAGTGCTGCTTGTCCCGGGGTAGTGTTTGATGTGTTGGTTACGGTTCACTTTAATATGTGTTCCAAGCCACTTCTCATTGGCACTATCTCAGGATGAGTGAGTAGTTCCGATTTTCACAGACATGGAATCCATTCCTTCCTGCGGGAAGTAGAGAGACAGTCCCCTTATTTGTTAGCCCTAAGAAAGTGATCGATCCCGGGAGTTCACATTTGACTAATTGATCACTAGTCGGATATGTGTACTAATTGATCATCAGGGGGTTAATGGTAAATAAGGATAAGATATTCGAGTCGGGTTCACGGAGACCTCCCACTCAGAATGGACAGTCTATGGAGGGTTAATCCGTATGTAGTGATTATATCAATGGACGCTTATTAACTCTATGGGTTGAGTATAAGTATACATCTATAATCGGTAGAGTTCAGTTTCGGGTTTATGGTGGCGTAATCCCGAAATTAATAATTAATGTACTTATTCGGTTCGATGAATAATTAATTATTGGAGCTACTGGTTATAGGTCCATGGTCCCCGATGTGGCTTCTGTAATTCGGACTCAATATCTTGTTATTTGGGCCTCAGTGATAATTAATTGGCTGGGCTAATTAATTGATATGCAAAATATTATTTAGTTGGGCTAGATAATATTATACACATAAAAGACATTTTATGTGGGCTTTTTGACCCTTATGTGTGGCGCCAATATGGATGAAAATAATTAGAGAGAAATTAGTTTTCTTGGATAATTATTTGACATATGATCTATCTTTTATTTGTTAAAAGATAATTCATGGAATATTGGATAATAATATGATTTATCCTAATTTGTTTGGGATAATTATATTATTTATCTTTTATTTGAATTAAGGATTAATTTGAGAATTATCTCTTAAATTATTAAATCCTTGGAGGACAAGGATTACTCTTCTATATAAAGAGAGTTCTCCCAAGCCTCATGATGACTAGAAAATGCGCCCCATATCTTAAAAAGGAGAGGAAAATTTGTTTTTCCTTGTCTAGGGTTTTGTAGAAGAAAAACTTCGAGTTTTTCTTGAGTGTTGCATATCAAGGAGGCTCGTGTACCAAGAAGGGTGTCCACCAACCGCCGTTTGGAGAACACATCGGAAGATCTTGGCTTCTCTTCCTACTATTGGTAACATGATCTTAACCCCCTTGTGTAGTTTAAGTCCTTTAATTATGTATTATGATATATAAGTCGTGATCCATCCGCTGCGCGTAGATCTAACTCGTTTAGATCTAAGAACCTGCATCCTTCATGTGGTATCGGAGCAAGGTTCCACGATTTATATAGTCATAATCGTAATTAAACGATTTAAAGGAGTGGAATTGCATGTAGGTAAATTTTATTTTATGCATTGATAATGATTAATTGCTATGGTTGAAGAGATGGATTGGGGGTTGGCACTGTTTACCCGTTAGATCTATTGTAAACTCATATAAACGATGAAAATTCGTTCATATGAGTATAGGAAATTATGTAATTTATGTATTATTGCAATTTTATTTTCCAGAAAATAGATCTGTACATTAGCTGTTTAGTCTTTTCGTTTTTTCCATTGTTTGAGCCGTTAAAACGAAGATCCCTCCGGTCAGAATCAAGATTGGAAGTTGATGAACAATCCCATAAATTTTGGCGTCGATCAGAGTCCGTTTGAATGTCCGTTCGTTGATGAGAAGAGGCAGCTGTAACAGAAAAAACGCAGGATTCACAGAAAACCTAACTGTGACTTCTTCGATTTTCTGGGAACAATTGGACCGTTCAAATTAAAATCCGACCGGTCAGATCGCATATCATGGAGTTATGGACGTGAGATAAAATTTTCAGGACGATCGGGATTCAACTCGATCCCCGATCGGCCTCGGGAAGTAAATGATGCGCTGCTGTAAGAGTCTGTTTCAGCAGCAAGTTGGGCGGCTCACTGAGGAATATTGACAAGTCAAAGCTCCAATCCGACCGTCCATCTTCAAGTCCGAAGAATGAAGATCAGATCTGGAAAGTTTCGTCCCGATCCGAGTTCGTTTGATATTCCGATCGTCGAAGATTCTTAACAGCTGCAGATTAGGGTTTTAATTTATTTTCGTGTAGATTAGTTACGGGGGTGCCAACGGTCCATCTCGGTGTTTATTTTCCGCACTAGTATACATGTGTAGATTGTATGAGTAGAACCGGAAAATTGCCATGACATGCATCATATCATGAATTCCACTCCATATGCATACATGTAGAAATTAATTGAGGAATTAGTTAGGCATGTATAAAACACGATTAGTTTTAATTAATTGTTTGATATTAATTAGAAACTAATTAGGGTAAAAACCGAGGAACACGGGTTTTTTCAATCGTCGAGGTTGGGTGATGGATTCTCGGTGAATCCCACTCTGCGAAAGCATAAGGAGTAAAATCCGAAACCTCGTGGTTAAGGTGTTGGATTCTTGGTGAATTCCACCTTACCTAAGACGAGATTACGTTTTTGTTCCGTAGTGTCTACGTGAATGTTTGATGTTTAAGGATTGGATAATCACGGGCAAACAGGTTCGAAAGTGGTTTAACCACGGTTGGGTGGTCAACAATAGCTACGGCTCAATCGACTTCACCCTCCACGTGTGGCGTTTGCACGGGGGTCTGGCAATACTGAGCCATCCGAAGAGCCGCTACGGCTCAACGGAGCTCTCCTAGCCTTGACCCGTCCGACGGCCACATATGTTCTAACGAATAGGTCGGGTGGGCTAGCCCACATAACCGACAACATTCGGGCCTATGATTTATTGTTCCTTAATGAAACATCAAGTCCAAAAACATGATCAGTAAACCCACCACTTTTTCAAAATATTGAGTGGGAGCGGGAGAGGCGACAGCCGACCCCACGGCCTCTATTGTTGACACAAGCAACGTGAGAGAATGGTGACGCCTCGTGCGGCTTTGATTTCGCCCCCCTAAGGAAGGCCTTCACCGCTATCAAAATTCAAGGCTTGGTCTCCGAAAGGATAGGATTTTGGGTACTCGTCGGGTCACTGACCGACCCTAAGGCGGCACACTCGGGGTCTACCTAAAATTCTGAGACAGGAGGTCACACTCATAAAGGGTATTTTTGGTAGTACCTTGGTTGAAAAAGGAAAGGTGATTGACGATCACAAATGAGATGTTCGATTCTCAATCGATCTTCAATATTAATCGAAACCTCTTTGACCTACCCTAAGGCGGCACCGAGGCATTAGATTAAATCCTTGGAACGGTAGGATAGACTATAAGTACTTAGTTTATGTTCCTAAAATTTTAGTAGTGTATGATTTGGATTTATTTTCTGTCAAATTTTATTTACAACTGTAATATATATATCTCTAAGGTGCTAGACTGCTAGTGTAAAATTGACTAGTAATGACTTCGTTAAAAAGTGGTAAGTAATCGAACGTTGTATTTATTAATCTCACATACGATTAATTTTTTGGAAGAGATATTTCTCTTGAAGCCTTCAAAACTTAAGTGACGTAAATAGGCATGTCACTGCTATCACTCGTGCAGAACGAGAGACAACCGTAGTTAGTTTGAAAGATGATTGGGACGATAAAATTCTTCTAGTGAATTGTGTAGTGTCTACACGAGAAATTTTCTGATAGAAAAATTGGAGAATCATAAATTAAAGTGTCGCTAGTTAGACGGTATTTGGAACCGATAAACTAGTGGGAGCTTTTATACTATGTTCTTCCGATTTATTAGAAAATCAGTCCCACTGGTAACACTTTCATTAGACATCCCACAGTTCACGAGTAGTGTCTACTCAAACGAACTGCTAGTTCAAGACTATTCCCTTTTAAGGAAAGTTAAGAATGGGAAAGAATGTCTATAAGTGTTAATCATCTTAACTAAAGCTTTGAGACTAAACCGAAACATTAATTAAAGAAAGTATAGGATAAGGAAAGTGATTTCGGATCACTAACCAATGAATCCTTAGCGACTTTCTTAACCGAGTAACTTGACTCGGTAGCTTAGTTCTTTGGAAGAACAATGAAGTTGTGCATTAATAAAGTAACAACGGGCGGTAATTTCAGCTAGAATAGTGGGAGTGATATAAGGAAATGAATTTTGGATTCTATCCTTGAATATCACAGAAAAATTTATTTTTACAGATTCGTTGAAACAAATGGATTCACTTTCGTCTCGATATTGCGGTTGCCTTAAACAAAGTGAAGATGACATTTGTAGTACGAATCTGAGACTCGGACTTTTGTTTGATAAAGACAGAACCACTAAGTAAAGCTGAATAGGTATGTGTAACACATCTAAAACTATCAAAGTTAAAAGGTTTCCGTATTAAGATAAACGACTTTTCAATATCTATTAATTAGTGCATATATCCTAGAGACAAGACCTGCTGACTGGCTAAGGGTGATTCCTATCTCCCAGTCTTGGAACACTATCTCAAAGGAACAATGACTAAGTTTCCTTTCAATCGGGAAAGGGTAATAGATTTGAAGGGGTAACATAGCTTGTTCACCATGACCTTCGGGGTCTAGTGAGAGATACAAGCTAGTGGGAGATTTTGAGTGGTGACATTCTGTCTGATAACTACTCAAAACACCGGTTGGTTTATCAAAATAATACGAGTAGGATTCTCTGATTTTAGCAGAGAATAGAGTATTACATGCTCATAAATAGGCTATAGCATAGTCCGGGGACCGATGCTCAGCCTGCCTCCTAGTGGAATGTTTCTCACTGAAAAAGAAACCATAGACTTGCCCTATATAGTTATTGATGTACTACAATACACTGCTAAACTCGATTAAGATAATTCGTTGCAAAATAACGGTTAACATTATTATGTAAACCGAGAAGTCTACCTAGAAGATGCTAGTGAGTTTATGGATAAGGAATGAATTCGGTTCACACCACATCCGTAAATGTAGGCATTTAGCATTTAATGCTTGAAGGTAGGACTGGGGATTTTGCACATACGTTCATATTGTGACTGTTCGTGAAATATCTTAATGAGACGAGTGAAGATTGATTATAAGATTCTTGAGATCAGAAAGTGACGGTTGAACTGTCACAAGCCTTCTGATAGAATCTATAAGTAACAACCTTAAACCTTGGAGTACGGTTACCCAAAGGTAGTTACTATCTGATTTAATCAGACCACATCGGTTGTTGGTGATTACACCGATAAATACTACTAGATCGGAATGTCAATCCACCCAAGACACAGTGGGAGTATGGTTTAACCGTTGACCCATTGTGATTTTGTGGACTTTAAAATCTGCTGGGGTGATTGATAACCTATGGCTCTTGGTGGGATGTATAGGATTCCGATTATAGAGGTTGGTTTGAAAACTTTAACCCTGTGAATGGAGTTTTGGTACTCCAGTTCTGTTCAGCCTCTTGTAGAACCACCGAGTGTCTCAGGCCCAGTGGGAGCAATTGGATCTACACGGAAAAGAGTCGAATGAATAGGAAAGTTTAAACTTTCAGCGCAAAGGTGAGTGGTATAGGGGTGATTCCCTGACAAGTAGAGAGTTAACGAGACCTTGAACTCTCTCACCACTCAGTCTTGCTAGATTTCGTTAGAAAGCAGAAAATAGGGGTGATTCCCCGAGACTTTCTTGCCGAACAACGGAATCAATTTATTCAGAATAGAAGGGTTTTAGGTGAGAATGAATAACGGATTCGTTACAAAGCGGAAGATAGGGGTGATTCCCTAAGACCTTTTTTTTGCGAGACTAACGATATCTTAATTCATTTAGAAAGAACTTTTGGTAGGAGGCCTGCCATGGCTTATATCCTTTGTGGATTTAAGAGAACCTCTCGGTCATTAAAATTCGCATGTTTTAAAATATGTGAACTTGACCAAAGTATTGATAAGTCTTTCGTAGACTGGATATCAATATTGGTGAAGTAGTAGTATTAGTGTTCATAAATGATAACACTAAAACGGTTGGAAAAAACATGGGTGTGCTATCTGAAGTCGGAAACTGACACGCCTAGATTCTCTGGATGAGAGAATTGGACTATATTCTAAGAATTTGATTCGGTCAAATCCACGAGAATGAGTCATTGGCTATCCCACCTGTCTTATTGAATAAGATTGATTATGCATATACGGTTGCAGCATTCATCGAGAGTAGTCCTACCCTACCTCTCGGGAATGATTCTCTAAATCTCCGGATAAAGAGAAAATGGGATAGAGTCTCTCTTGGATAACGGCAAGTCAGGTTATCATAAGTCAATAGTAATCGAATCTTGGATTTGAGCAATAAGTAGCAGTTTTAGTACGTCCTCAAGTATCTTTAGAGAACGAGGAATCATATGCTTGTATATTCGGTGCAAACTTGAATATGGTTGACTACACTGATTCTGACTTGTAGTCGATTAAGGATGATCATTACGTTGATCTCGGGTTCAATGTTTACTCATAGTGCTTAGAATTTCCTTTTTGGTCCGGGAGTAATTCCAGGTCCGATAAGCCGATATCACTTCATTGTGAAAACAGTGAAGAAATAGCTTAGAAGGATCTTCTCAGTCACTAGAGGTCAAAAGCATATTGAGAGAGAGTACCGCCTGATTAGATGGACCGGCAACGTTTCGTCTCGGGCCGACAACCAAACCGATCAGTGTACCAAGTCCGGTGCTTGGAGGGTACGGCATTGAGGAACATATCTCATCTGCTTTTAGAGCAAGTGGGAGAGTGTTGTGAATAAGATGAGAAAGGGTGTGCTCTAAAAACAATCGTTGCTTGTCATTTCGTGCAAGTGGGAGATTGTTAGGTGTAGTGCCCGAAAGACAATTTGTGTAATTGTTTTTAATAATGAATGATGTAATTTATCTCACCTTATTACTTGCTTTGTGCTTGTAAAGTAATACACTGCTGCAAACCCTAAGTATATCAGTATGTAACCACTTAACTCGGTGTATGGATTACACGTGAGGATTGAGTTAGTGGTGATATACTTAAATTGTTAGTCCGTGGTGAACTTAATCGGAGTTTAGGGTCTCTTGATTAAAACACCAATAATGCGCCCAGAACACCTTAGGGTGTGATAGTCTTATCCGGATGGTCGGTAGAGGGTACCTACGTGGGGCATTTATATATGATGGCATTCATATAGGACTGGACCGATTTAATCTGAATTTCTCGGTATAATTCCGTAATCGAGGAATCTTATTAAATCATTAGATGATCATATATGGATCAACCTTAATCCTGAGGTGATCACAGGGTGCTGCTTGTCCCGGGGTAGTGTTTGATGTGTTAGTTACGGTTCACTTTAATATGTGTTCCAAGCCACTTCTCATTGGCACTATCTCCGGATGAGTGAGTAGTTCTGATTTTCACAGACATGGAATCCATTCCTTCCTGCGAGAAGTAGAGAGACAGTCCCCTTATTTGTTAGCCCTAAGAAAGTGATCGATCCCAGGAGTTCACATTTGACTAATTGATCACTAGTCGGATATGTGTACTAATTGATCATCAGGGGGTTAATGGTAAATAAGGATAAGATATTCTGAGTCGGGTTCACGGAGACCTCCCGCTCAGAATGGACAGTCTATGGAGGGTTAATCCGTATGTAGTGATTATATCAATGGACGCTTATTAACTCTATGGGTTGAGTATAAGTATACATCTATAATCGGTAGAGTTCGGTTTCGGGTTTATGGTGGCGTAATCCCGGAATTAATAATTAATGTACTTATTCTGTTCGATGAATAATTAATTATTGGAGCTACTGGTTATAGGTCCATGGTCCCCGATGTGGCTTCTGTAATTCGGACTCAATATCTTGTTATTTGGGCCTCAGTGATAATTAATTGGCTGGGCTAATTAATTGATATGCAAAATATTATTTAGTTGGGCTAGATAATATTATACACATAAAAGACATTTTATGTGGGCTTTTTGACCCTTATGTGTGGCGCCAATATGGATGAAAATAATTAGAGAGAAATTAGTTTTCTTGGATAATTATTTGACATATGATCTATCTTTTATTTGTTAAAAGATAATTCATGGAATATTGGATAATAATATGATTTATCCTAATTTGTTTGGGATAATTATATTATTTATCTTTTATTTGAATTAAGGATTAATTTGAGAATTATCTCTTAAATTATTAAATCCTTGGAGGACAAGGATTACTCTTCTATATAAAGAGAGTTCTCCCAAGCCTCATGATGACTAGAAAATGCGCCCCATATCATAAAAAGGAGAGGAAAATTTGTTTTTCCTTGTCTAGGGTTTTGTAGAAGAAAAACTTCGAGTTTTTCTTGAGTGTTGCATATCAAGGAGGCTCGTGTACCAAGAAGGGTGTCCACCAACCGCCGTTTGGAGAACACATCGGAAGATCTTGGCTTCTCTTCCTACTATTGGTAACATGATCTTAACCCCCTTGTGTAGTTTAAGTCCTTTAATTATGTATTATGATATATAAGTCGTGATCCATCCGCTGCGCGTAGATCTAACTCGTTTAGATCTAAGAACCTGCATCCTTCAGTTTATACTATCAATGCCCTGCTTAATAGTACATCAGCCTAGAGACATTTAAGCATCAAACTTATTAAAGTGATTAGAGATCTCATCAACCATAATCGCCTATCATGGTTTCTCTATCACAGTTTAATACTAAGGACGTTATCATATAACAATTCATAATTGGTTATTTAAAAGAAAAAATACATGACAACAGAAAAGTCATTTAATATATATATAAAAATAAAGAAATAGTAGAAATGATCCGACCCGATTGGATCCGGTCCAACCGATTGGGTTTAGGACACTATTTCAACAATTAGGACCTTGGAGTTGTCATATTTGATCCAGTTTTGTGCGGTGTCAGTGGCTGCATCAGTATTTAAGGCTTTATAAGTTGATGCCGCATAGAACTTATAGTGATGAGCCCCTTTCTAGATAATAGTTCTATCCATAGTGTCAAAGCGACATTTGAGGAGAGTGGGTGCATAACAGATAGCCTTCCAAGTGGATGAATAAGTGACTTTTGGAGGTTCAAAGGGGCTGCCATATTTCATCAGCGGGGCCTTGATCCACATAGATTGATCATCTACTAATAATTGCCAGACTAGTTTACCCAAGAGTGACACATTCTTTTGGTGTAGCTTTTTGAACCCAAGGCCTCCTTCATCCTTAGGTTGATAGAGAGTGTGCCAAGCCAGGTAGTGAATTTTTTTAGTGCCCTCCTTTTCACCCCAGAAAATACTCCTGCAGATTCTTTCCATCTAATATAGAACCCCAGCTGGGATTTTCATGGTTTGCATGGTGTAGTAGGGTTGGGTTGCAAGGGAGTCGTTGATCAGAACCATCCTATCTTCTAGAAAGAGCCTTCATTTCCCAACTTGCCATCTTCTTCCTCTTTTTTTTCTCCCAAAATTGGAGTAATTCCTTGGCCAATCTAGAGTGAAAAATGGGGACTCCAAGGTATTTGTCAAAGTCTCCTGTGTGCTGCATTTCAAGTTTTTAAATGAGGAGGGCTTTCACTCGGCTATCTGTGTTTTTGAAGGTGTGGAACTTGGACATCTGAGTGCTAATTCTCTGGCCAGATATCATGCAAAAATTTTCAAGAACTTCTTTAATGAGCTATGCTTGATCATCAGTAGCTTCCCTAAATAGAATTAAGTCATCTGTAAAGAAAATATGAGACAGGGGTGGGCCTTGTCTGCCAAGTTTGAGAAGTTTCCATCTCTTTTGTTGGGCTAAATTACAATTTTGGTCCTCTAACTAGACACGTTTTTTGATTTTGGTCCTGGTTTTTCTCCGGCGACAATTTTAGTCCTGTAAGTGGCATTTTTTTTTATAAAAATAGTCCTGAACGCCGGAAAGACCACTTACAGGACTAAAATTGTCGCCGGAAAGACCACTTACAGGACTAAAATTGTCGCCGGAAAAGACCAATTTTAGTCCTGTAGGTGGTCTTTCCGGCGTTCAGGACTATTTTTGCAAAAAAAAGACCACTTACAGGACTAAAATTGTCGCCGGAGAAAAACCAGGACCAAAATCGAAAAACGGTATAGTTAGAGGACCAAAGTTGTAATGTAGCCCTTTTGTTGGACTTGCCTTTCAATACACAGGCTCAAGATATCCGTACATAAATCAACATGAAACACTCACTTGACACCCATTTCCACACTTGCAATTTCTTGAAAAAAAAATATAGTGGTTAAGTAAATTTTCCAACTAGTTGGGGCACACTGAAACACGAACATGAAATTAACATTAAGAATATCTACTCAATAAAGCAATTAACATGAATATGCATCATATACATAAAAACCCTGAAATCATGCTTTATAACATCATATGCATTATGGAAAGTTACAGGAATTCGTGTTTGACATGTATTTTCATCATTTTACTTCCATAAGACCACTTTGCTTGAAGAAATTATGTTGATTAATGCCGGGTTGATGTGCTGATGCTTTAGGAATGGAGAAAAGGAAGAAGAAAGCTTGTGTATGTGTTTTGTAAATAGGAAAATGAAACGAACGAAGGAGAGAACCTACATATTCATTCATTGCAAAATTGAAACAAGTACTATCTTGGCTGAAATTAAAACAGCTCTTTCTACTGGGAACCATGGGCGGACGCAGGATCTTGGGTAAGGGGTAACAATTTTTTTAAAGGTAAATAAAAAATTTAAGGAGGGCAAACGATATGCTTTGTACATAACTAATGAAATTTTAGAGTGGTCCAGGTGCAAGTTTTGGACCACCAAATCAGCACTTTCAAAGATATACATTGGTGAAAAGTTTTTACAGGTAGGGGCTCATTTTAGAATGCTGGATTCCTATTGGTTTTTGTGCACCAACTAGGATTTGCACCAGGTTCAAAATAAAATTTGTGTTGTACGTATATATATTAATGTAATTTTTCCGGATCTTGCTCACTTGATTGTATGTAGCTCCGCCATTGCATGAAACTGGTTGTTTTTTCACATTCATCGATCACAGTTGGCGGTTTTCTACACAAGGCAAACCAAAATTTGATGATTCCTCTTTCAACCGTCTAAAACAATTTACAACAATTTCAAAGAATCTTGATAGTTGATAATTATGTTATTGGTAATTTTATTGTTTTTTTCTTGTAAAAGGAATATATATAGTACGTCAACCATAAAACGACTAAATTATCTATTAATAGTCTTATTATGTGATGCATCTTTCTCCATTAGCTTAGTGAAGCCACTAGAAATCTTATCCTAAACTAAATTTATTCAATTTTTTAATTTAGAGGCAGCCATCAGAGTTTTAAAAAGTTAATAAATTAAAGAAAAGCAGCCGAAAAGTTTTTCCAGTTTTCTCGAAACGAAAGATATTATTATTATTAAAATAAACTAAACAAATATTACAACCGGACATCTGCCGGGACAACACCGGACAAATATGAAAAGACACTACCGGTCAGCTAAAGACCCAACTATACTAACATTACGAAATAAAAATATCATTGGATAACTCCAATTAGACCAAATACTATTTAATTGCAGAAAATTTGGTTTGATACAAACAAAAAAAAAAAAAAAAAAAACAACGAAAACAATCAGTCATATCATGGACGTCCATAACCGAAACGAAAAGAAACCCCCCACACCACCAACATCGACATGTCCATATTTCTCTTTCTTCCAATAGTGTGTGAAATTGGCCGACATGAAATTTTTTTATTTTTTTTTGAGAATGATTAAGCACTTTCAAAGCATCATATAATAATAATACATGATGTAGGGAAAATGTAAGTGAATAACAATGCAAAAATATGAAGAATGGTTGCGTGAACAACAATTCTTAGCAATATGATGTAACAACCACCGGTCAATTTACTAATTCGTCAACAATAATATTACATAGTACTTCATATTTGCTTAAATCTATTTATAATATACTTTGCCGTCTGAACATTTCAAGCGCATAGTTTTTTTCTTTGTTTTTTTGTTTTTGTTTTTGTTTTTGTTTTCTTTTTTTTTTTTTTTTTTTTTCGGGTGTGGGGATGAGGTGGGTGGGGGCGAGGGGCCGGGATTTAATTAAGAACAAATTGCTAAGAAGGTGCTGCATAGCCAGCTCATAGTGAAGATTCAATCAGATACTTAAGGTGGCGGATCCAGAAAAATTGTTTAGTAGGATCGAAATATGTTTTTAAGAGAATTATTTTTTTAACGGGGTCAATTAATTTTTTCTATAAGTAAAATTTACATCTTTTTTTGTTTTAGCAGGGTCCATGGACCATGTTGTGAAACATGTGGCTCCGCCACTGGATACTTGTATTATGTTAGTTAGATATCATGCATTCAGATGTTCCCTTATTTGTGTACTTTTCATTATTGTTGTTTCACTGAAGAGGCGATGTCCCCAAAGGTTGAGGCTTGTTTTGTATTCCGTACTCTAGTAGAGTGATGACTTATTTAGTTGGAGATAAATATATGAATATTTATGTTGTCAGTTGATTATGTATTAACTTTTCTTCGGATATTGTTATTACTTCTTATGGTAGATATATATTGATATCCAGATCATAGTGTGGATCAGAAACAAGGAAGTTGTGTATGTTGGCATTGCTGCTCTGCCAACCTCGTACCTCCAGTTCAGCATTGGTCAAGCTAGTTGTGGACGACATATTTAATCGGGTCATAATCTTGTTATGAATTTGAATCATCCCTCATATATTATCTTTCTTCATATTTTCGTTTCTTCATTAAATGCTTCCACGTGAATCTTATATGATATATCATTGTGATTTAAGACTAAACTATTTAATTGTCACATATTGAGCATGTGTCGAATGATTTTTTTTTTTCTCAATTTACTCCTTCGGCGAGTTTGGATCGTTTAAGCCTCCAGAATCTCATAGACAAACCTCTAAGCACTTAATATGTTAATTTATAATGAAGGACCACATAAAAAAATTGGCATAGAGCTCCAGATTACATGGGGAGAGCCTTATATTGAATTATAAAAAATAAATGTGTAAATATGAAGAATAACTGCGAACCAAATTAAGGCTTGGGAATCAATTAAGAATAAATTTAGCACCTAATCAATTGGAAAACTAGGAATAGTTTGAAACGTAATCTTACAAAGTTAAAAATTATTTTTTCTCATACCTGTTATATTGTATAGACCATTTCTTCACAAGAAGGAAAAAAAAAAATTAAGCGAAGGATTTAGAGAAAAACAATTTTTTTTTATTAATTTATAAGAAGAAGAAATAAAGACATTAGACGTGAAACTTCTTTTATGATTGCGTGTTGTATTATTTGGTGCGATACCGTTATTGTTGCAATAGCATTCCACCAGAAAGAGAAAACAAAAATTGTAGGTGTTACGGTAAAATAGTTATATAGTAATGATTAATGAATAGATTATGTATTATTATCAATGATGTAAACGTGTTATGTGTGAATTTGTTGTCGAGTAAAACGTTAATCAAGCAAATAATTCCACTCATTAATGGCTTGTTTGTTACGTATTAGTTGAATAGAATTGAATGACATTTCATTTCATTACAATGTCTAGGTATGATGCTTGGTATGATTATAATGCAATAAAATGAAATGAAAAAATATTTATTTTCATTACTTTTAAAAATAGATGTAACGTTCTTTTCAACAAAATAAAAAATTTGACATAATGTAATGAAATTGAATGAAACCGACAAAACATATGGATGGTATGTAAGAGTGATGTGTAGTAGATTATGATGGGTGAGGTAAGGTAGTTGAGGCAACGTATATTTGGTGGGGCTAGGTCATGTAGGGTAAGGTTGGTGGTGGGGTGGAGTGATGAGAAAGGGCATGGTACGATAGTGTGGATGGTAGGGTAAGTTTGAATATGGTATGATGGATGAATGATTTAAGATATGATATTGTACGGTATGGTGGTAGGGTACGCAGGCAGAGTGAATAAGGTACGGTGGTAAATGAATGATGTGATATGTTGGGGTGGTGGGCTAGAGTAGGATAAAGTAAGTGGAAAAGTAAAATGAAATGTGTTGATGGGTCTGACGGTGGTAGGTAATGTATGTTTGATGAGGTGGGGATATGTACTGTGGTAGGGTGGGGCGTAGTCGTGTAGATAGGATGTAGTTGGGCAGGTGTGTGGTGTGGTAAGTTTGAGGTGATAAAGCATGGTAAGGTAGAATGAGTGAAGATGTAAGATGTCGTGATTGATATGTAGGGTATGATGGATGGTACGTATGGAATAATTAATATAAGGCATAAGAGGCTTGGTTAGATGAGGTGAGCCGTGGTGAGATAATGTGGGGGGTAAGGTAAGATAGGGCTATCCCAACCCTATCCCTTCCAACCATCACCCATCTATCATACCTTATGCATCACACCTTACTACACCATACTACCCCGCCATACTTCATCCTACACTCAGTGTTTCACACCCTATGAAATTTGTTTCATTCATTTTTTCACGTTCCAAATACATTAACGAAATTAGTTCATTCGTTCAACAAATTGTGCACAACAAATGCCACAAAAACTCTTAAACGATTGATTTCTTTGAGACTCATATGATTCAATAAGTGTCACATCATAATCAATGACTCCGATTGTGTAAAAATGTTATAACTATTTTATTGTGACATTATCACTACTCTAAATTAAATTAATACGAAACAAAACAAACGTGTCATAAGATTTTATATTACCTTGTTTTCATGAATAATAAATACTCACTCCGTTCCATAATAACTGAGACAGTTGCGAAAAAAATTTGTTTTATAATAACTGAGGCAAAACATTTTCCAAAGCAGCATTTATTGCTAATTTTTCTACTTTACCCTTGTTTAATACTAGAGTAGAAATTAAAAAAAAGGACTGCATTAATTATATTATATAGGGATTTTTTAGTCATTGCATCTAAAAAGTCATAGTACTAAATCACTTTCTTAATAAATGTTTTTTGACAACTGCCTCAAATATTTTGGAATTGGAACAGAGGGAGTAATAAAGAAAAAGAAAAAAGACGGTAGAGTACAAAGCTTATGACGGTAAATTGAATTCGTAAAAAATCTCCCTCTTGGGAGAGGGCAGCGATCGAGTTTGTTCCCTTCTCTGCGTGTCCTCTTCCCTGTTACTACTACTACTTACTAAAACCCTTCCCTTTCCCTCTGGATAATATCAATCACCCATCATCTTCTTCCTACTTCCATCTCCATTTATCTCCCCTCTACAATAACTAACCATGTCCGGTCTTTATAATTCCGATTTCTCTCCTGCTAGACCTCGTTCTCCCCAGATTAGACGCACGACCGATGTCGACACGTGAGTTTCTCCAATTTCTTGATTTGTTTCTTTCTTTCTTTCTTTCTTTCTTTCTTTCTTTTCCATTTTCAATTATACAGACAGTGTGTGCAACTGAGGTGGGGTTAGTTACTTTGAACTGCTGTTTGATTTTGTTATTTGTTTTGTGAACGCCTCCTTAGTAAACAGTACTTATCAGAGCTGTTGGCGGAGCGTCACAAGCTTGGACCTTTTGTGCAAGTTCTTCCTATTTGTAGCAGATTCTTGGATCAAGGTATTCTTTTTTAGTTCGTTTGCTCGTCAGATCTATTTTAATTGATTTTTATGGAATTCAACTGCATTCATTCCATTATATGGGCTGTCATTACTGTTTGTGATTGCGGTTCACATTTTTTATTTGTTTAATGTTATATCCAGTTCTCTTATTGAAGTGTCTGTTGGCTTTTAGTTCATCATTTCTTGCTCAATTGTAACCTTGTCTATGGGTTTGGATCCCTCCTTTTTTTTTTATAATCTATTTTCTATTTCTTGTTCTTTTTATCCGGGCTTATATTCCCCCCTTGGTAACTGGTTGATCTCTAGTGTCCTTGTATGTTGAATTGTTATTTTGTTTGGTGTTTTCATTTGATATCCTAGAAAAGAGCCAAACGAATTCCTGTGTCCTCCTTATTCTGCTATTGTGTTTCCTATTTCTCGCGGGCTATAGTCAAGATTTTTCTGCCGGTGCTCCTCCTCTTTTTTCTCCTTCTTTGGATTTTCTCAATTAGTCTCTTTTTAGGTAAATGCTATCTTAGTTCATAGCTTAACCATTATTGGTTTGGAGGCACTTAAAAAAGATTTGTAGGTAGTCCACAAACTAAAAAGATGTGATGGATATTCCCATCTACTAAAAGTATCCATCAGTCCAGATGTCCTCTTTGTAAGTAAAATTAATAAAAAAAATTATGTGTCCTCTGGCTCATTCTGGTTACGATACCACTGTTACTTGAACTTTGATGGTGCCATGTTCCTCCATTTTGTAGTTCAGCTTAATTTAATGCTGTTTTTCTTTCGCTATTTCACAATTCCTCTCTTTTTTTTTTCCAGAGATTATGCGAGTGTCTGGGATGCTGCCAAACCAAGGATATAGTGATCTGGACCGACTCCGACACAGAAGTCCTAGTCCCATGGCTTCTACAAACCTTTTGTCAAATGTGTCTGGATCAGGAATTCCTGGCTGGGGTGGTATTCCACATGAGGTATTTTGCACCTAAATGATGTAGCTTGCACATGGATCATGCTGACATTGGCCAACTTTAGCCCTATGCTGTCATTTATATGTTGCTGTGTCATATCTGGTTGAAATATAATATTAAATACCTTAAATTAAATATTTGGGTGACTTCAAGCTTCTCTCTTTACTGCTTATAATATTTTTGTATGCAAATAATCTGTGGTTGAAAAAGCTTCGCCCCTCTCCTGAGGGAGAAGAACCATTCTTACCCAAGTGGATAATTGCATAAAGTAATCATAATCAAGAAATGTTCTATATTGGTGAAAGCCTGTTAGGTTCATGTCAAACCAATATGAGTTTTCCTAAAGTAATCCTGATTGTATAGCTTTTGTGAAAAATCCTTTCTTGGCCCCTGATTTGTATTTGCAAACATCATCTTTTCTCCGGTCATGTTCAGTTAAGGACAATGTTTAGCGTTAGGTGTGTGAAAGGTCTCTTTTAAATGTTTGATATATGTTTGTAGCTAGTATGTGATATATGTTTTTGAAAGCATGTAGTTTCATACATCTCTTTGCTAAATGATTGGCGGAACCGACTAATACAAGTTTTGCTTCGAATTGCAGCATTTAAATGCACCCCCTGGAATGACAATGGACTGGCAAGGGGCTCCAGCAAGTCCCAGTTCATTCCCTGTTAAACGAGTTTTGCGCCTAGAAATTCCTGTTGACACTTATCCAAATGTACAGTTTGATCTTATCCTTGTATGCTTCCTTCACATCTTATTTCTGAATAAGTTGGTTACTTACTGTGTTTCTTTGTGGATTTTAGTTCAATTTTGTGGGAAGGCTATTGGGTCCCAGAGGAAATTCACTGAAACGAGTGGAAGCTACCACAGGGTGTCGTGTGTATATCAGAGGGAAAGGGTCTATAAAAGATCCAGATAAGGTGGCAATCAGTTTATTGTAGCTTGTGTTATTACTTTGTTTTTTTACAAATTTTTTAAGTTGTACCTAAGTCTAGATGAGACAGACTCTGAATGGGGGTAAGGTCTCCCAGATGTTGTTTTCTAATCTACACTCACTAGCTTGAACCCAAAACTTTGTTCAGGTTGCATCGGGGTCTTTACTACTTGCACCAACTTGGTTGGTGGTGTAACCCTGTTTCCAAGTCAATGGTAAGCTAATTCGAGTTTTGTATGTGCTTGAAAAATTTCAGGAAGAGAAGCTTAGGGGAAGACCTGGTTATGAGCACCTAAATGAGCCATTACACATCCTGATTGAGGCGGATTTACCTGCAAACTTGAGTGAAATAAGACTGAGACAGGCTCAAGAAATAATTGAAGAACTGCTGAAGCCTGTGGTATTGCTCTTACACTAATACTTTTCTTGAATTTATATAGCTTGATTTTTCATTTATCTGCAATATCAGAATGAGATATGTTTAGTACCGAGAACTAGTGGTCAACATAACTTTAATTGAAAGGCATTGACGCTAATCTATCTCGACTTGGTGAAAATGTCAGCATCTCCTAAAGTGCTTTGCATAAAGATAATTGTTGGTGATCATCTTCCAAAATTTGATCTTGTTAATAGTGTAGGTAAACTGTGTACTTTTTAAGTAAAGGGCTTTACTAAACCTAAAATAATCTGTTCGTTTTGACAAATGACAACCATGGAGAAATAAGCGACTCTTGAGGAATTGTTTATCTGTGGACCTTTGAATAGAATACTGCGCACATATATCTTGCACGTCTTATTCTTCATTGCGCGACATGTTTTTTTTTCCGGTTACTTTTTTTGTTCATACAAGACTTCACTTAATACTACAAAAAAAAAAAAAAATTTAAATTCAGCAATGATGCAACATTAAATAAAGGGAAAATTGGTTTGTTGATACCAAGCATGAGCAATGGTGAAATGATGTTTTAATTGTTGCTAATATGTTTATGTGAAGGATGAATCACAAGACTACATAAAGAGGCAGCAGCTTCGTGAACTGGCTTTGCTGAACTCCAATTTTAGAGAAGAAAGCCCCGGACCTAGTGGCAGTGTCTCGCCTTTCACTACCAGTGCAATGAAACGCCCAAAAACCGGGCATTGAAGTAGTGCTCTTTAAAATGAGGTCATCTTCAAATTGGAAATTTACATCTCATGGCATTCTTGTCGGTAATAGCCCTCATCATAGATCCCGTCTGTAAGGCTGCCTGAGCAAGAAAAAACCGACACTTGATAAATGGCGCCTTGCAAGTAAGCTTTATTCTATGCTAATGTTGATGTTCTTTTGTTTTTTCTTTAGTTAATATACAGGAAACAGGAACATAAAAGGGTAGGGAAGGAAAAAAGGATGATATTTATATATAGTTAAGGTTGTCAAAATAGGTTTTTGAATGTCAAATCTTGTAAAAGCTTCTTTCATTGGGATTATTCTTGTGTGAATATATAGTGTGAAATATGTGGGTGTTGATAAGTTAATAAGTTTGTAGGAATTTACCATATGATTATAGGAATTCATTTGGCTGGCTTGCCCATTGGTATGCATTTTTATTATACAGTTGACCAAGTGAATGTATGCAGTTATGCTTGAAGGATTGTGTTATGGAATTTGACATCAACCTTGTGATATGTTGAAGATTTTGACTGTGTGTATTTGTGTGTAATGTAACAATGAGTTTGGATCGTTTTATTTCGACTCCCTTTTGAATTTATGTTTGTGACTGTCACTTTGTATGGAAGTATCCCATTTGATTCTCAGTTTGGTAACCATGTTTTTTTTTGGGGGGGATGGGGGCTGATCTTTGATTCATACACCCATGTAGCGTGTGAATCTGTAAGAACGAGTCACAGGGTTGCCTTCGGGAGTTCAGTTGTGAGTATTTTCTTTGCTGAAGGTATCTGTCATGGGATTTCTCATATACTTGTCTGGAGAGCGTGGCCTAAAAAAAAGGCCACTCTCGAGCGAGGCTCCTCATGAAATTCCCCCGCATAGTTATTAGAGTAAAGAAAGAAAGAAAGAAAAAACCTCTTGAAATCTGCCACCTCTACAGGGTCACGGTTCTAACTAATAAGGATATGCATTATTGGTGTAACCTGTAGTTATGTAGTAGCTACTTGTCAGAAGAAAGTTGGTCCTCCTTTTCATACAATCAGAATAAGCATCTTCTTTTCGATGAAATTAGAGATCTTTCATTGGACACTTGGCCAGGGAGAAGATATTAGTGGTGTTTCTCCTACATATGGAAGCACATCCAAAGTTTGGAAGCAACTCCTTTAAAATTGAAGAGCAAAAGCAAGTAAAATAATAACTTTTCTTGGCAAGGACGCTCTGGACCCAACTTGTTCAAGGACCGTCCTATGTTGGACCCTTATATCGGTGATGATGAAGATGCAAACTATGAATTTGAATGAAGCCATGTTAGCTCTGAAATCGAGAAGAAATTGGGGACAACTTCGGTGAAATTGATCGATCTATCCTTCTTGGATTACAAAGAATCGTGGGCTCATTGGCGGCGTGCTTTAGTAATCAAACTGATGGGTAAGTCTATGATGTGGGAGCATCCGATGCCTGAGTTATCTGACTCGACATTCATTGTGATTGTTTACACAAAGAAGATTACTGTTTCGACATGGTGTAGTGTTTTGGCCATCACTTTTTGCTCGTATGTCTGTTTATCACCAATGATCCCATTTCTGATGTCCGTTTCTCCGTTTAAGGCATAGACTTGAAACATAAAGAAAGCTACTTTAAGAACATAACTTAAACAATGCATAAAGAACATGTCCTTTTAAAAACTTCAGATCACTTTGCACACACTTGTTATCATTAACTACCTACCATGTTTATCCTACTTGTCAACTTACCATCATGTAAGGTCGGGAAACTAACCTGACCAACCCGTCATGTATGGCCGGGAAACCGACCTGAACAACCTGACAAGTCTGATTTTTGAAGCACACCTACCCGACAACTATTCTATACTTCGAATTATGTCCAGGTATAAATCCAGGAAAACAGTAAATACTTGAATTAAAAGCATGATCTTTAAAATAAAACAAGCCATTTTTTATAAGAATGCATCCTCACTAATGGAAATAGCAATCCATTGAAGAAAAGAGAAAGCACAGAGCAAGCTCTGAAAATTGATTACATCCAAATCGAAAAACTGGATCCATGAGGCTAAATTCTGGGATCTTATCCTCCTACTGTCAGTACTCGAATAACTGAAAATCAAAAGGACAAGATGTGGTACAAAACAAAATGACAGCTACAATATTATTTATTCTAATGGATAGATTACTACTGGGGTCCACAGACACGTAGATAAGTGATGTCCCTACATCATTCCTTCCCCCCTGGACTTCTGGAATTGATCTTCCTCTAGTTGAACACTGGCTTCACCATCATCAATGGGACAGTAAGTTGAGAGATCAGACACATTGAAGTGGGAGACACTTTCCAATCTGCTGGGATGTCCAGCACATAGGCATTGTCGTTAACCTTTGACTTGACTGTTGAAATAATGTCCTAAACGCAATAAGGTTGGACCGGATCTGACCGGGTCGGATCATTTCTACTATTTCTGTATATTTATACATATATTAAATGACTTTTATGTTGTTATATATTTGTTCTTTTAAAGAACCAATTATGAATTGTTATATGATAACGTCCTTAGTATTAAACTGTGATAGAGAAACCATGATAAGCGATTATGGTTGATAAGATCTCTAATCACTTTAATAAGTTTGATACTTAGATGTCTCTAGGCTTATGTACTATTAAACAGGGCATTGATAGTACGAACAGACTAGCACGTATTATATGACTTCTGTCTTTAAGGGCAGGGATAGATCTCCTTTATCGAAGTGTAGAGACACTTGGACTGTACGTGGACGTGTATTAGAGAATGCGTACGTTAGACTGACCCACTTACACTGTTAAGTGTCACACTATGTGGCGGTTGTGTAATTATCCTTAGGACCGGAGTCTACATGGCATCACGGTGTGGATTGTCGTGCTTTGACACTATTGAGGTTTCCCGGAGCCACGGGGCGATCATGAGGTAGTGATTGGGTGTGATGCTGAAGCATGCGGAGTATACATGTATGGTTGTCCGGAAATCGCGTACCCTGTCAGTAGGGGTGAATATCTGAAAGGGCCTTTTTATAAGGAATGTCTTACTCTCGTGAATCTTTGCAAAGTTGAAGTAAATGAATTACTTCGAGAGAGCAAGATATCCAGATTATAAGATACGGTCGTTGATGTTTGACACTCCCCGAACGACCGTATGAATATTATTACAGCGATAGGATTCTATTTACACGGTAACTGTTTCACATGAAAGGTAGTAGTCATTGCATTTGACTCTTCCGATTATTGGAGGTCACGGTGTGTTGCTAGACGCTATCCCGTGATCGTTAGGCATGAAGGGCATTTTCGTAATTTGCACTTTGTGTCTACGGCCAACATATTCGGAAGCCTATCGGGTCACACAAATACGAACATCAAGTTGGATTAAAATGTGGTTATAGTTGATAACAAAATAAAGAAAATTTTATCGCATACTATAAAGGTTATAGTGGTAAATCAATATGGTGGTATTTATTTATTATGAATAAATATAATACAAGATATTAATTATGTTGATTAATTAAATATACATATGATGTATACGTGTCGAAATTATTTGTGTATATTGATACACATGTATTTTGTAAATTAATTAATCATAGTATTATATTAATTAAAGAATATTTCGGATGCCAATTTATGGCTAAAGGTGGCGCCAATAGTTGTGTACAAGATACACTTGGATTGTGCAATTTAATTAATAAGATTACCATAATATTAGTATTGGATATTAATTGATTTTTAGGAAAAATAGATTTATGGTAATAAGATAAAGATAAGATATTGTCAATATATATCTTGGGATTATATTTAATATAAGATATTGAATATTAATGAGATAAATCAATCATGGGGATTTTCCATATTTTATTAGGAAAATGTTTTATTTCTCCTCAATCTACTAGGAAGCTAATCCCAATCAGATTGGGAGACAATAGGGGCACACCACACTATATTTAAATGAGGGGTTGACTAGCTCTTTTGTACATCACAATTCCAATAGCTAATAGTTCTTGTGAAAAATAGAGAGCTTCTTAGAGAGAGATTAGAGATGTCAAGTTTCTGGGTGTTATGAACTGCAATGTCCTATGATCACTGTTGAGGACAAATTCATGATGCAATAAGTAATGCTCCCATTGTTGCAAGGCCCTGACAATAGCATAGAACTCTTGTTCATAGGTTGTCCGCTTGGATCTAGCATGAGACAGTTTCTCACTAAAGAAGGCTAATGGTCTTCCTTCTCGAGACAGAACATCCCATATTCCTAGTGCTGAGGCATCTGTATCACTTGAAACAGCTTCTCAAAGTCAGGTAAGGCTAGGACTGGAGTTGTGGTAAGTCTGTGTTTAAGCTCTTCAAAACTCCTAGTCTATGTAGTTCCCCAATCAAAGTTTCCTTTCTTCAGGCAATCTGTGAGTGGTGCTGCCAGCTGGCTAAACTCCCTGATGAACTTTCTATAGAAGAGGCCAGGACTAAGAAGCTTCTAAGACTGGTGATATTGGCAGATGGGGGCCAATCTTTGATAGCTTCTATTTTCTTTGGGTCAGTGTGTATCCCATCAGAACTGATGACAAACCCCAGAAATAGCAGTTTTGTACAACAAATATGCACTTTTTAATATTCAGAAATAGTTTATTCTCTCTCAGAACTCTAAACTCCAAATGTTTAATATGCTGTCCCAAATCAGAACTAAACACCAAAATATCATCAAAATAGACAATATCAAACTTATTTAAGAATGGTTTCAATACCTCATGCATAAGCCTCATGAAGGTGCTAGGGGCATTGCACATCCCAAAGGGTATCACCAACCATTCATACAGCCCTTCTTGTGTTTTAAAACTGGTCTTCCACTCATCCCCAGGTCTGATCCTTATTTGATGGTACCCACTTGTTATGTCAATTTTTGAGAAGATTTTAGCCCCAATTAGGTGATCCATCAGATCATCTGCCCTTGGCATGGGAAACCTATACTTGACGGTGATTTTATTGATTGCCCTGCAGTCTACACACATCCTCCATTGACCCTCTTTTTTAGGCACTAAAAAGGCAGGTACAGCACAAAGGTTGTTGCTAGGTCTAATCACCCCTTCTTCAGTAGCTCATCCACCATATATTGCAGTATTTTGTGTTCCCTAGGGCAAAGTCTGTAATAAGGAAGGTTTGGTAGTGAAGCTCCTGGCATCAAGTCAATATTGTGTTGGATATTCCTGAGGGGTGGTAATCCATTTGGTAATTCAGCAGGGTATAGGTCCTGGAAGTCCTCTAGAAGGTTCTTCGCGGTAGGTTCTACAACAATCCCATCTTGGTTTTCTGTTACTTCCCTTATAAATAGGCCAAATAACTCTGAAGTGTCCTCCATTTTGGATTGAAATTCACCAGTGGTGATCAACAATTAGGGGTTGGCCTTTGGTGCCCATTCTTTGTTGATTTCTTTTTGGTTCATGGGTACCTTCACCACTTTCTTACCCAACCAGCTGAAAGAGTATGTGTTATCCTTGCCCTTATGCATGACATCTCTCTCAAATTGCCAAGATCTTCTAGAAGGAGGTTGCATGCATCCATGTCCACCACATCACAGTCTAGTTCATCCACATAAGTTTTGCCAATGGAAAACTTCACCTTGCACACTTCAGTCACCTGCTTTCTGGACCTTTTTTTAATCCACCCCATCTTATATGGGTGAGAGTGTGGGTTGGTTTTCAATCCCAAAGCCTTGACTGCAGCCTTGGATACCAGATTTTCATTTGATCCACTGTCTATGATGATGTTGCAGACTTTCCCACTTATAGTTCATCTGGTCCTGAATAGGTTATGTTTCTGGCTCAGGCTGGGTTCTGTAAGTAGCAATCTTTCCATGATGTAGATCAACATGTCCCCTTCATCCCTCTTTAGTTCCTCTTCTTCTTCATTCTCCTTCTCAGTAGAATCACCAGAGTCTTCTCCTTGTCTGTCTGTCAAGGTAACTTGTTTCCTGTTGGGGCATTCATTGGATAGATGTCAAGGTTGTCTGCACCTATAGCATATAACTCCTCTGTTCTTCGCGTAGGGGTCATTGGTTTTGCTTGCTGCTGCTTTGTTGTTCTTTTGTTTGTTCTGTTCTAGGGTTTTTGTAGCTTTTGGTTGAAGGGAGCTCCCAGAATTATGGGTGAAAAGTTTCCTGTTGTGTGGTGCCTTGCTGTTCCTTCTTTTCATTTGTTTTTCACGGTATATGCTAACTTTACTGCCTCATTCAAACTCCAGATCGGGGTCAGCTCCAGTCTCTCTTGAACTCATCACTTAATCCTCCAATATAACGCATCACCTGCACATCTTCTTCTTCTGGAGTGTTGTTTCTGGCTCCTAATTTATAGAACTCTTCCGTATATTCCTTGATAGATCTCCCATATTGCTTACGGTTGTAGAAATCCAAAATGGTTTGCTTCAAGTAGTTAGAGGGTAAGAATCTACTAACCAGTAGTTGCTTCATTTTGGGCCAAGTTTGGATTTTGCTCTTTCCCTTTAACACCCTATTGTTCTGTAATTGCTTCCACCATGCCTTAGCCCCACCTTTTAATTTGTAAGACACTAATTTGCATCTAATCGAGTCAAGGGGTTTCATACCTTCGAAGTAATCTTCAACAGAATCAACCCAGTCCCGAAAGTCTTCAGGGTTCATGCTTCCATCAAAGTTTGAAATCTCCATCTTTAATCGGAAGTTCTGTGATATGGGAAAAGATCCATTCTTGGTTATGGTTTTCAGTCCTTCACTTCTTTCCTCTCTAAAATGGTTCCATTCTAACATTTCCAGCTCGGTGTCGGAGCTGTCATCTTTTCTATCCGGGGGCCATCCCAGGTTATCTCTTATGGGTCGGATTTGGCTCGGTTCTCCCATAACTTCCTTCCATCTGCTATTCCATACTCCTTTTGTTGGTAACTGATGTACTTCTCCACCACCCACTGGAGTTCTAGGCAAATCCCGATCCACCGATTGATGGGTTCTCTTCAGTGCGCTCAGATCTAACCTCATTTTAGCAACGGAGGTTCTCATCTCTCTCATGAAGGCTTCCACTCCTTCCCGAAGGGACTTCAGATCTCGATCTACGTCGGAGATCCGGCCAGCTACTGCATCATTGTTTGCCATCGTTAATCCAAGGAGAAACCTTGTCTATGATACCAAATAATGGAAATAGCACTCTATTGAAGAAAAGATAAAGCACATAGCAAGCTCTTAAAGTTGATTACATCCAAATCAAAAAACTGGATCCATGAGGCTAAATTCTGGGATCTTATCCTCCTACTATCAGTATTCGAATAACAGAAAATCAAAAGGACAGGATGTGGTACAAAACAAAATGACAGGTACAATATTATTTATTCTAATGGATAGATAACTAATGAGGTCCACATCCACGTAGATAAGTGATGTCCCTACATCACTTACCTTATCAAAGCCGACTCTACAAAGAAAACTACAGTTACTTCCTGAACTCACGCGAATCTACGAGCAAGAAACAAATCTAACATGAATACTACGAGAATCTAACCTTATCAAGATCAAAGCTAAGAACTTAGTATATGTAAAGATTAGACTTTTACCTTTAAAAGGAAACTCTGAACCTAAATCAACTTCTGCAACCTGTTCTGTATCAAATCCAGCACTCAAATATGCAAAACGAACCAAAAACGATCAAACAGAGTCTGCAGACTTCGATGCAACCGCTTTCCCGAGGGCACTAGCAGGAACAACGACTGGAGTTACTTCTATAGGACTGAAAACACGAAATTCTGAAGTCTAGCACATATTTTATAAAAAATTTAGAACCTTAGGTCGATTTTCCCTTTCTTAAAACCAAAGAAAAGTTTATGAAAACTTAAAGAGAAAATAAAACCTATTATTAAAAAGACAAAATACCCTTAGAAATCAAATGAAAGTTTACTAAAAAAAAATCGGGGTTTAAGGGCATTTGTAGTATAGTATCTATAGGGTGTCATATCCCTAAAATGAGGATAAAATATAATGATAGCACTCAAATGTCTTATACCGTAGAGTCTCTATCCATTTTTTATTTGTTGGGATATAAGCATTGCATACCTACATTTTTTAGCACGGATAAAATATAAAAATAACACTCAAATGATAGCAATGATAAAATATAATGATAGCACTCAAATGATTCTTTTTACTACCTCCGTCCCATAATAAGTGTCCACATTTTAAAAAAAAATTGTCCCATAAAAAGTGTCACTTTATATTACCAATGCATCATTTAATGTGTATTTTCCAAAGATACCCTTAGTCAAACATTTAATTATTGCACTCATTTCATATCCCAAAAGAAACATTTATTATTTGTTAGGGGTAAGTATGTCAATGTAGCATAAAAACACAACACATTAATTACATTTCTTAATATGTGTGAAAACTAAAAAGAGGACACTTAATTTGGGACGGAGGTAGTAGTAAATAACGTTCGTTGTAGTGTTGTTTCTTCTCAGTAATAACCTCAATGGCACTGACATTGGTTTTTTCAATAACGTCAATGACACCGACGTTATTATCGAAAATGAACAACAGCGACATTAACGTTCCTAATATGATGGGCTGAAAGTAAATGAAAAACAATAAGAAAAAAAATTGCCGATAATAATAGAAATGCACCAAATCTGAAAAATCTAATTTAGCTATTCCTTCATGTTAGTGAGTCAGCGTTGTGGGCCATTATTGAGCCCACCCAACAACCCCCAACAACTTCTTCAAGCAACTGAAAGCCCAACCTTATTAATTAATTTACTAGGGTTTAAGAACACCAAAAAGACCAGTCGTAAGAAGACGTCAGTGAGTGAGTCAAAAACAAGAGAGAAAAAAAACCAGCACATTATTTCGTTTCTTTGATTGCATTTCTTGCAATCTGTTGGCACTTGGCCGTCCCTTTTCCTTTCGGAATCGGAATATAAAAAAAGTAGCACAGACAACTTTTTTGGATTTTCCGTCAGCTTTTATCGCCTGAGGCTTTTTTAAGATTAATTCATCTTCCTGTACCAAATCATTGCATTTGCAAAACTGCAAAAGCATTGATTGTTGTTGATCAAGATCTTTGTTGAGTTTGTGGAAAGAAATGGCTGCTATGTCTCAACTCCGTTGCTCTCCTCTCAACTCTCAGTCTGAATTTCACTTTTCCGGCAATCATCACCGTAGCCTTCCTATTGAGTCTGCTTCGATCCAGAAATTATCCAGAAGCTCACCATTTTCTCCTCTCAAGTCCTCTATCAACCCAATTCTGCTTCCCAGGTTGCAACCTCCTTGTGCTTCAGGTGGTGTTGGCAGCGGCAGTGGAAGTGGTGGTCATGGAGGTTGGGGTGGCGGTCATGGTGAAGGCGAGGCTGGAGGAGACCATTCCGGATCCGACAGCGGGTTCGGACCCATAGGTGCATTCTTGAGCGGATGGAGATCTCGGGTTGCTGCGGATCCTCAATTCCCTTTCAAGGTATTGATGGAGGAATTGGTGGGCGTTACCGCTTGCGTCATTGGGGATATGGCCTCCCGCCCTAATTTTGGTCTAAACGAGCTCGATCTAGTATTCTCCACACTTGTTGTTGGCTCCATTCTGAATTTCGTCCTCATGTATCTTCTAGCGCCCACCGCCGCCTCTTCCAGCCAGCTTCTTCCCTCAATTTTCGCCGGTTGTCCACCAAGCCACATGTTTGAGCCAGGCCCGTATGGATTATTCAGCCGTTTCGGTACATTTGTCTACAAAGGAATAGTCTTTGCAGGAGTTGGTTTCGGGGCGGGTCTTGTAGGAACCGCTATCTCAAACGGGTTAATCACCATGAAGAAGAAGATGGATCCAACTTTCGAGACGCCCAATAAGCCACCTCCTACACTATTGAATGCTTTGACCTGGGCTGCTCACATGGGAATCAGCAGCAATTTTAGGTATCAAACGCTTAACGGAATCGAGTTTCTGCTGGCCAAGGGGTTGCCACCATTGATATTCAAAAGCTCAGTGATTGGCTTGAGATGCATGAACAATGTACTTGGAGGAATGTCATTCGTGGTATTGGCTAGGATAACTGGATCACAGGCAGCTGCCGCCGCTCCGGCGTCTCCTCCTCCTCCTACTCCCTCAACGGAGGAGTCTGATACAGAAGCAGCACTGAGAGAGAAATTATTGGTAACTAAAGATGATGAACCTTTGTCCAATAAAGATTCTGCTTCCCAGTGATTAATGTAGATTAGTTTCATTTGCTTGCTTTTTAGTGTTTTGTTTTCATAATATTTGCATTTCCCTCTTGTTCTTGGCATGATCTGCCCTTTTCCTACTTCCTTCAGATCTTTCATGATATGAAATATATATAGGCAACTTCTTTATCGCACATTCTTATAAAAATAAAGTTATGTTTTCTGCTGGAAATAGTATCAATGGTGTCTCAAAATCATGTTACATTTCGGACAAATAAAAAAATAGCAGTGCAATAATATAAATGACCATTTGACTTCGTGTTGTGCACTTTGCGGTGTAAATAGGGAGTTAACCACAAAATTTTTTTTGGTGTATGATGGATGCTAAACACTTGAAGAATGGAAATTTAGACTGCTTTTGCAGCTTTACTATCTTATTATTATTGTTTATATTGTATACATAAGAGTATTGTAATATACAGGTATCTATTTTCTTCAGTATCTATCTGGGTATATAGTAAACTAAAGCTAAGCTATGGTGCCACAACATTAGACTCTCTTAAGGTACCATTAAAGATGGGGATGCCCTTAAGGAAAACATATGTTGGGGCATGGTGATCTTAACGCGGTATAATCGTCATACTGATGCCGCTAACAAGATCAGAACCTGAAACATTTGATGACAAACATGGTTTTCTAGCTGGAGGAATTCCTGAAGAAGATGATGATGGCAGTGACTCCGATGAGTATTTGTAGGTTGATTCCGTAGAGTGAACTCCTCCGGTATTTGGAAACATTGTGAAGATCTTTTCAAGTTCTCTAACCACATCCATCATTGATGGCCTCATTTCTGGCTTTTCCTCGCAACACCTTAGTCCCAAAGTAACAAACTTTTCCACACATTCTGACGGGTAAGCTCCCATCCTGTTGTCAATTATGGGGAACATTGTTCCTGACTTCTGTCCCTTTTTTACCTGTTAAGTAAGGTAGACCGTCTAACATTTACGGTGACATCAATTTGTGAAACATTTGACTTTTTTAAAGTCATTTCTAGAGCATAGAATCAACATAAAAACAGTCGATCTTTACAATCAACTGTCTAAAAGACGATTGTATGCTCTATAATCGACCTTGAAGCACAGTAAGTTTGTTGTGGTGTCATTAAGTAATTCAGATCAGAAAGTGTACAAGTTTGGTTTCAAAGTGCAGGAAAGATATTTGCTTACCTCACGAACAATATTTTTGCCATGCAATATGGGATGCCTTCCTGTTAGGATCTCCAAAAACACAACTCCGAGGCTATACACGTCACTTTTGTCAGTCAACTTGTTGGTCAAGAAGTATTCAGGATCAAGATACCCCTGCGTATTACAAATCATTTTCAGCTCATCGATAAATGATTAAAGCCAGCCTCACATACACATATAGGAATGTGCAGATTAACATTTTATTTGAAAAACATAGAAGAACGACACAAAAAGGACATACCGGAGTTCCCCTGACCATAGTAGATACATGTTGTGGTACGCCTCCTATTTCATCATCGTCTATGAGTGGAGCGAGCAGTGAAAGACCAAAATCAGCCACTTTAGCATTGAGTTTGGAATCAAGAAGAATATTGCTTGATTTGATGTCTCTGTGGAATATTGGAGGATTTGCTTCTGTATGTAGGTACAATATCCCCCTAGCTGCCCCTAATGCAATATGCAATCTTGCTCCAAAATCCAAATTCTTGCCACAGTTTCCTGCATGCCATGTCACCATAAAATAAATAAAAACAGAAACCTGACCCTGTCTTAATAGCCTGGAAAAGATTATCAGAAATTGAGGTTGACAAATCATTCTGGTTTCATTGCACTAGAAATTTCAAAAAACCTATGGAGGCCTAAGATACAGTAAATAGTACGTTAAAGCAGGCGAGTTTTTAGAGGCAAAGTTGACAGGAAAAACAAACGGTGGAGAGAGAAGTCCCATAGACATACCAGAAAGCCATTCTTGCAGTGATCCATTAGGCATAAACTCATAAACCAGCATCTGCGTAAGTGTGAACACTTGTATAAGAAATATTGTGTGATATGTCATCTATTCTATGAGCAATAGATACTGTTTTACAAGATAAATTTTGAAAATAGATTTTCAGATCCGCTAAAAAACCATCTCTACTCTGATTTGTAACATACAAAATCTACTTTTGCACTGCAGAGCACAAAATACAGAGATTCTGATGTATTCACTTTGAATAGAGAAAATAAAAATAATCTGTGAAAGGAATGCTAGTGCTTTTATAAACCTCATAGCCTGAAAACATGTACATTGTGAACATGTCATCTAAAGAGCTACAAGGAAATCCATCTTTTTGCAGTAATATTACAAAAAAACCAGGTTTCAGTGATGTAAGAATTTTAGACCCTTCACACTTCTTACATACCTGCTCTGCTTCCTCATCACAGTAACCTAGCAGAGAAACAAGGTTTCGATGATGTAATCTCGACATCAGTTCTATCTCTGTCAGAAACTGCTTCTGACCCTGCAACGAACCTTCTTTCGCACGTTTAATGGCTGCAACAGTCCTGTCAAATAGAACACCTCTATAAACATTCCCATAACCTCCATGGCCAACTTGAGTTGAAGGGCTGAAGTTATTTGTTGCCAATGCCAGTTCTTTAAAGCTAAATGATTTTACACCTTCTATCTTTATCGAGAGCTTTGAAGCTGAAACGAATAATGTCTGTCAATATCTATCATCAAAATTACCAAATAGTACAGATGTGTCCAAACAGATTCATGCTTTATTTTGATTTTTACTTGAACCTTTTCTGGTTAGTGGATGATGGCGGAATCTATCATATTTCCTCATGATTAAGACTGTTGCAATTGTCGAGGCTGTAATTGTAAAGACCGTTGCTGATAATACAATAGCTATCAGAATGTTCTTACTCATGCCTTTACTTTCAGAAGACAAATTATCTGCAGTAGCCATAAGAACGCATAAGACAGACATGCTGCAATTAACCAGCTTTACACTATCAATTAACAAGTGAAACTAAGCAGTCCAGTAAGTTTCAAGATTTTGTTTTAAATGTATCAGAATATCAGATAAAAGGAGAGAGAAGGGCAGGAAGTTACCATAAGAGTAAGGTCCCAAGAGGGTGAAGTTGAGAATCTCATAAGGTCCAAAAAAGTCACTTCCAGGAAATTGCCAAGTTGTGAAGTAATCTATGATACGATGAACCTCACTGATGTTGAAATTACCCGAATGATCGTCGTTATTTGCAGGGTAAAGCTTCAGGTACATCCTTAATCGAGGTCCTTCTTCCCAATCATAAGAGTCTATCAACACTTGATAGAGTTGCAGATTCAGAGATTTTACTAGGTATAACTCAAAAGGAAACTCATATGGAGGGAAGTATGAGAAACTAGGGCTTTTGAGTCGATAACCGATACGCAGAGGAGATGCGCAAAAGCAAGGGATAGGTGATGCCACGACATATTCATAGTAATTTCCGACTGGACATGCTTGAATAGGACAAGTCGAATTTGTTAAACGGATTGGAACATCGTTTATTTCAGCCTGAGGACTGCAAAATTTGTAAATATTCTTTATATCGGTTTTTCTGCAGACAGGATTGCCAAGTAACCTGGAAAAGAACTGTAGAGGGTAAGCTCAAAGCATAAGCCACAAATTTGAAGCTACAAGGACTAAAGATGACCAGGTACTAGGTTAAGACCAGGTACTAGGTCAAGAAAAACATTAATAACCTCAGACTAATGATACTGTCACTACGTGAAAGACACTACAAGTGCCACCACAGGTTATGATTCTTGTACTGCCTTTCTTGTAGTGACAGTAACATTAGATATCAGGTCTAAAAGCAAACTATAGTACTTGATTTAGGGAATAATAAATCGTGCGAATTTGGTAACATACCTCAGAGTGACGTTATCAGGAGGATCAAGATCTCCTACGATGCTTGAAAGGATATTATTCTGAAGATCGCTGCATGTTAGAAGCAACAGAAAATGGGAAATTAGTAAGATAGATCATAAAATACGCGGTTAAGTGCAGAGTTTAGGTATCAAAGTTTGTCTTACACTATAAGCTTGGCTTCTGAAGTGAAGGTTCGGTTCTGCCAGATATCTGTAGATATAGTCCCTGCCAAAAAGTTGTCCTCAAGAGACCTAGAACAAAAGAAAACCGTTCCAAAACGTTATACACAAAAATGATGTATATCAATTTAATGTTATTCAGGATGAGTTTCAGTAACCCTCTTGAACTTGAGAAATTCTATTGCAGCGAGGCTTCATAGCACACTTTGCAACAGAATTTCCCTTTGAACTAATATAACATGACACAGATGAAGAATCTCACAGTTTCTGCAGAAAAGGGAAACTGGAATAACTTTCAGGAATAGATCCATTTAGCTGATTATGGGGCAGAGCACTGGACATTAGCAATATAAATTAACATTAGTTCTGTAATAATAAGATGATGAACATATGTGTGATGTAAAAAGATAAAGATGCATGGGCTAGTAAAAAGGTTTAAAAAAGAACAAGAATTTGTTAGAAACTCAAATACATGATCATGAAAATCTAGAGGCATACATAGTAATTATTCCGCGTGAGAGGTTCAACGGTAAGCCTCCAGTCAGCTGATTCCAGCCAAGATCTCTACAACAGTCAAAATAAGCAAATCAGTCAAAAGGAAATTCCTAGAAGGAAACAAGAAATCGAAATAAGTCGTAAATCATGGATATAATTCAAATGAATACTTTAAGAAGAGGAATAAAAATAGCATAATGTCATAAAAGATGGGAACACATCAACCAACACTTTAGCTCACAGATAAGTAAGGTTCGGTATCCTGCTGATATCAGGTATTTGTCCTGTCAAGCTGCAATTTCTTAAACTTCTGCAAAATCAGCAAGAAAGTTAAGGAAAACAATCATATGGATACAAAGCAGGATGTGTGCTTAAAACGCATTAAAAATCATATGGTAGCTCCTTTTATGAGGAATATGTGCATGGAACCTGAAAATCATGACCGTCATAACATTGAGTTTCAGGTAGTAGTAGGGTATTTTCAGAAGGCAAACTTACAATTTAACCAATTTGGGCATTTTTCCATATGAAGCTGGAATTTCAGTACCACTGAAGTTGTTGTTGTCAAGTTGCCTGCAGACACGAATTTATCTTGTATCAGTTGCGGTGAAACTCAACCCGAAGAGTAACAAAAAATACTCAGATCAGATTGTCAATTGTCTGATAAGCATTTAACTAAATGTTTAATAATGGAGACTCAGTTCACTAAAGTGTCTAAACTTTAGCCTAACTCTCAATAGTAAAGCAAGAAATCATTTTCTTGAATGAAATAAAGTCTCCATGGCCAAAATAAGTACGTCAAACTTACAGTATGCGTAATTCTGTAACACTGGACAGATCTGGGGGGAGGTACCCTGAGAAGTTATTATTATCCAGAAGCCTGTGAAAAGAAAACGCACGATAACATATTTGTACATCCCTCAAAGCATATAGAAATTGGGGCAAGGGGAGGGCAAGGGGAGGGGGGGTAATACAAAGATTAATGACTTACAAGTGAACAAGGCTTGATAAGTTAGAAAGTTCATCAGGGATTTGACCACTTAGTGAGTTGTTGTTAAAGTGGCTGCAGAGATCAGATATTAGTAATTCAAAAGGCAAAGATAATAAACATAACATGAAAATTGAAGCTATAAGTATTAGGATAGAGGAACTTACATATGTCTGATACTGTTGAGATTGGAGAAAGATTTCGGTATTGGTCCAGATATTTGGTTCTGATCTATTTGGAATCGATTTAGATTGGTTAGATAACCAAGCTCATCAGGCAATAGACCTGAAAATCTATTTCCATTTAGCAGCCTGCATGGATAATGCAACATTGTCAAAGAAATGATACACATTTAGATATTTCACAGTTTACGCATTCACATGTTTCCAAAGATTCTGCAACTCTCTGTTTCAAAGTCTCATCGATCGATGTTTAAATTGAAACAGGAAATTGAACTTTAGGGCTAGTATGAGTTTCAAGCTCTTGCATAAACCTTGAGCTCAAGGTGAATTTTGTGGACTTAAAAAAAGTTGCCATAGTTTGGACTTACAGTAGGTTTAATGTTGATATGTTACCAATCTCTCCTGGTATGTTGCCGCTCAGATCATTCCACATGAAATTTCTTCAGAATACACAGGAAAAAAAAAAATCAATGTTTTAGCTGCAAAAATGTGCACCAATCTATAAATTTGGAAATTTGAGAACAATATCCGTGCTCGTTACTCACATTATTTGAAGGTGAGATAGCTGACCAATCTCAGAGGCTAAATTTCCAGAGAGATTCATGTTCATTAACAGGCTGTTTTAAAAAGATAACACGTCTGTTTCAGATACTTGGAGGCCAATCTTAACTGAGTGCAAAATGAAAGGGGGTGTGGGGGCTCAAATACAAGGGCAATTGGAAAGTGACATACAGCTCCCTGACATGGAAGTAGCCATCATCACCAACTCGATTAAAGCACAAAACTCCGGTCCAGTTTGCACTGCAAGGATCACCATTCTTCCAATTCTCAAGATTCTTATTAAGATCAACTAAGCTTTTCTTTATAGCCTCCAATGCTGAAACTGCAAGCATATGCATACATACATGAAAGAAGAACATGTTCATTGTACAATGTGATATATATTTTTATTGGTGAACAAAACTAATTATACTATCAGAAACACCATAGCATGTATATCATTAAGAACAGTGACCGCGGAGTGCAATTGAAGAACTGGGAATAACAGTAACTTGAATGTTATCTTACAGTACAAGTAATACAACAGTTTGAAAGAATTCACCTTCAGAAGGATGAGTAAGTTGGCTAAGTGTAGGCGGTAGATGGTAAGAAAATAACACAGCAAATATGCAAAACCAGAATCCTGACCACAAAATCTTCATGCCCTGTAAAAAAAAAAAAAAAGACAAAAACAAAAAGGGTTGATTCTAGCACCAATGACCATAAGGTAGATTAAAAAAAATCAAAACCTAGTTTTACACCTTCAAGATAAGTGATAGTACTTCTCAAAAAAAAAAAAAGATGAGTGATAGTCAAACACTACACACACACACACCCAAAAAAAAAACACAATGAAGAAAGAACATGGTGACATCCATGAACCAAAGTTAGAGACTTTCTTTTCTTCAAGGTCAATTGAGAGATGAGGCATGTACACCTTCTTGTTTGATATCATGAAAACATGATTAATCATAGATGCAAAAGGGCCTGCAATACACAATAACACAAACCAAAAACATAAAAACAAAAAATGAAAAGGCAACAGACTAAGTACCTAGTAAACTGAACTTTAGTATGGTTTGAATCATTAGTTTCTGAAATCACAAGTTTTCCAAAAGAAATTAAGCCCAGAAGAAATTGAACGGTGTATCTAATTTCTAAAAAGGCCAGAGAGAGATAGAGGGGATTGAGGTTTATGGAAAGTTATTTTTGGCCAAGCCAAGACATCACCTTCATCAATTATATCCAATTCATTAATTCCCTATCACTCACTCTTACGTAAATTATTGTCTGGACTATTCAATAACGACCAAATGAGGGAACTTGATCTTTTTTGCCTCTTATTTATTATGGCCTCATCTTCTTCAAACACCTATTGCATGGCAAATTGAATTAATATAATGAACAAGGTGTCTTTTTCGTGTTTTTTTTTTTTTTAAATTAAAAAATAAAAAATAAAAAGCTGTTGGAATTCTGTATTTTTATCTTTCATTACAATAATCAGTCCAGCTAGTTTACCAGGTAATACCAACAATCAACATCATGTTTACCCTCCCTGGTAAAATATATTTTTCTATACACATCACCATACCATTGGATGATTATAGCAATAATAAAATGAGATTAATAATAATATTATTTGTGTTGTGTTATTGTGAAAGATAAATTAATTTATTCATGCGGTTCGTATCCATGTGGTTTTCAATTTTCTTTACTTAAAAATACTTCTAAATCATTTTTAACATAGTATTTTTAAGTTTAGTTATGAAAACCATTTAGAAAAAAATTAGATAGAATAATTTCTACCCTGTCAACCGACAGTGAAAAAATGAAATCCGGGTACATACCAATACTTAGGACAGGTAAAAAGAGAGAAATTGAAAGAAATAACTCTCGTGGTCCTGAATCAAAAAAATAAGAGTTTTGAGCATTAAAAAACTTGTATCCGTAGAACATCTGTCGTGACAGAGATAATGAATAAATAGGAGTTAATATGATTCCAATTGCCATTAGAAAAGTAATTAGCATTTTTGGCAGCCAAAAATATTTTTGGCTGGTAATTATTCCAAAAAAAACTACCAATTTTGTGCCTTCCCTTTTTTCTTAAAAAAAATCTCATTGGCGCCAAGCGTGAGGGAATGCTAGACGTTTGGTAATTTCCCCCCCGACCAGGATAAAAGTAAATAGGAGATAAAATAGAATTGTTTTTTATCAACCAACAACAACCAGCGCCATGTCCAAACGATTCCTAAATTTGGTTTGGGTTTAGTTTATAGCACTGAAATGTTAGCCACAAGACTTTGGCGTTGATTCCCATGTCACTATTAAGAAATATTCTCCTCATTATTAATCTTGTATGTATTCATCTACGATAACATATACTCCATCCGTTCTCTCTTCAAAAGGAGTTGTCAAAAAAAAAAAAAAAAAAATTTATTTGATGGATATTTATTTTCAAGATATTATTTAGAGGAAATGAGCCAAAAGTCCAATTTTCAATACAAAATTAATAAAGATGACACACTTCTTTTTTTAGTTGTAAAAAGGACCAAAAAAATATATATATATCCACCGGACAAAAATACCCTTATTTACAAAAGGAACGCGCGACGGAACAGATGTATTACACTGCAATGCAACTGATGTGTAACTGTTGTTGCTTTTTTTTCTTAAACAAACCGTAACTTTTGATTTAGAACTCTGATCATCAAAAAAATTTCACCAAAATTCATATTTTCTTTTTCCTCTTTATTTTGAGATCTCTATGATACTCTTCAGACGTAAATTTTGAAAGACAAAAAAACATTTGCATTAATCGAAGCGTTTTTAATATAAACGACCGTAACTTTTGATTTACAACACCGATCATCAAAATTCTTTCACCAAAGTTCATTTTTTTCTCTTCATTTTGAGATCTCATATGATGCCCTTTCGACGTAGATTTTGAAATCTGAATAATCGCAGCGTTTACATTAACACAATAACAGTATCACAGTATCAGTATCACATGTAGTTCAAGGTTCAATAGCATCACGTCTGATCTAAAACATTTAAACATAATACTAGTAGTTTCCAGAATGCAAAAATATGGTTGTAATGAACATGTAGTACTTGTCTCATTTACTGTAAAATAAAAAACCACCAACATGTGGGAAGAAGAATCAGCAAGACAAAATGAAAGCTCCGAAAATAATCTAAAGCACCAAGAAAAAGTCTATTAGCTGCAACAACATCAAGCAGAGCATTCCCCAAGCTCTTTGCACTCCCTCAAAACGGAAGCTCTGATTCATTTCTTCATAAACTCAAACAATGGAGCTGCATTTTCTCCATTTATTTCAATTGTTTCCACATTGAACTGCATTTTGTATTAAAAAAGAGAGAAGGAGCCTACAATATAAGTAACACAGTATCACAGTATCAGTATCAATATCACAGTATCAGTATCGGTATCACAATATCAGTATCAGTATCACAGTATCAGCATCACAATAACAGTATCACATTAACACGTTTTATTAACAAACACAATGACACCATTACCATTATCATTACCATTAATAGTATACGATTAGCCAAAAATCATGGACTCAGCAAGCTTTACAACAACACCGACAACTTATATTCCTTTATAGATTAAAACGGAAACAAACCGTAAACTAAAAATCATTTGGACAATAATGTATTTATATTTGCACCCAAAAAACTTGTGTATTTTGAAATAACACATACAATCACAATGGAAAAAAAATTACAAAATATATGATAAACAACTTTAACATCAATATATATGATAATTAAGTTACATCAAGGAAAGGATTATCTAAGCACCTAAAAATCTCGACAATGTCGATTGCTACCATCATCTTCTTCTCCAACTCTACACCGAATGGTTTAACATTTTCTCAATAAAGTCAACCTCTACACCAAATGATTTAACATTTATACCCTATCTCAATTCACAGATCATTACCAAGGAGCATTAGCCTCTTCTTGGAACATTAGCTCGTAGATCTCCACTTTCGGTTTCAATGCATCGACCCCAGCACCATAACACAATAACAGTATCAGTATCACAGTAACAATATCACAATGATTCTGTTTCTTGTTCAAATTCAGCCCCATTTTAATACTAATTATGGCTCACAATAACATCACCTTCTCAATGACACCACCTTCACAATGGCACCCTCGATTAGTTCTCACCGTGACAAATCTAAACAATTTGGTCTCTGCTTGCGTCACAAAGATCAATCAAAATCACAAACACATTTCGTGGTCTGCAACAATTATTTACAAAATGATGTCGGTGGTGATGGCGTTCATCGTACCAGCATCACTTATGTTCTTTATGTCATGTTGTTAATTGTCCGATAAGTGAAGTTATTAGAATGTAAGATCTGCACTTTTGGGCTTGTGGTGAATGTAAGAGAAACCAACATCACTTCTATGGATGTCAATGTTTTTTTCTCTTCCCATCATAATCATTTGGACTATCTACATTATTTTGTCTTTATAGTTTCATCTACTTCAAAGTTTTAATGTTTTTATTTATTATGAGTCATGTTAAAGGGAGATGAATTGGGTTTGAGGTCTATTCATTTTATTCAAGCAGTGATGAAAATCATATATGATTGGTAAAGTAATATCACATTTTATGCTGCAAGACTAAGCCTTCTGGCTTCTGTGAATTTGCTTTCACCTTCAAAGCTTACTTTGACTGAATTAAGTTTATTGTACTTCTTGGAAATTACTTAACAACGTACATTATTGTATTGGTTCACAAGTGCCCAAAGCAGCAGACCAAGAATCAACGAAAGTTCCCAACAAAATTCAAGTTCACAATTCGGTGACTTTCTGGGAAACTATTACCATTCTTAAAAATAAAAACTATTACAAAAATTATTACCTTTTTCTTTGCTGGGACGATTCAAGTCAAGACCTTTGCTGCTGCTTCTTCTTCATCGTAAACGGCGGCGGAAACCCTTGGACATCCTTGGAAGGAGTATCGAGAGTTTTGTTTCTTCTCCGTTTTAGTTTGCTTCGAGTGGAACAGCGATGAGGCAGAAGAAACGGTAATTGAAAATAAGGATAAAATGATGCATGATAGAATATATATATATATATATATATATATATATATATATATATATATATATATTTTTTGTCCTTATTGCAACTAAAAAAAGGGGTATGGATTAAAGCTTACTTAAGGGGGGGAAAGCGGATTTATACCTAATTTTTCCTATTATTTATTGTGTTTCTTTTCTTCTAAATTTATCATTACTAATTGAGTGAGAGAATAAAAAAAATATTGTGTTAGTTATATTTAAGTGGGATTTTAATCATTTTTGTATTAAAGTTAAAGCATTACCTCACTTCCTACGGGCTACGGCTAGTCAGTTCACTGTGCTGGATTTTCGGTGATTATGACTACCTTATATGCGGTTTTATAGTTCAGAGTGAGTACCCCTCCATCCAAAAATATAAGGTCTTCTGTCTTTTTTGGTTTGTTTCATAGTATAGATTTTTTTTATTTATAATATCAATTGAGTCATTGTTACGTTTTTCCTTCTCTTATGTCTACTTTATTATCAATTCAACAATCTTTTCATTACTTCATTAGTATGACATTAATGATAGTCTTTTGACTTTTTTTGTTTTACCCATATATAAAATCTTTTAAATTAATAATTGAGAATCTATTGCATTTCTTCTTTCTGTTACCTCTAATTTATTATCAATTCAACAATTTTTCGTTACTTCATTAGTATAACATTGTAGGGGAAAACCTATGAGAAGGGCCTGAGGTCGGGGGGGATCCCGATAGCTCACCGCATTGTATATGTAATATGTTTTCTCCTAATTCAAGCCCAAGAATAGGCTTAATTCCCTATGTATGCTTAATTATTCGAATATAGCACTCAAAACACTTATTCATATTTTAACAATCATGATGCATTTGATGATATATATATATATATATATATATATATATATATATATATATATATATGTATAAACACACACACACGGTCGTCGTCACGGCGGTCATGTCTGCCTCCACGACAGCGCCGTGTTTGCAATTAATATCAAGAGATTTGTGTCTTATTAGCTACTCACTATAAAGGCCTTAAATTCTTTTTAATTTGGATTTGAACACTTTCTACTTTAGTAATTTCTATGAATACTGCTCTATCTACTAATTAAATCTCTGGGTTTAAATGTCGATTCGATTCGATTAGGGTACAAACTCACATACTAACATTGACTAGAGTGGCATATGTGAGCACAAATGAATGCAGTTTATTGGATTGGCATAAATAAATCCCTTTCATAATCTAGAACTTTATTATCGTGTAATGGAAAGGGAGGGAATGAAGATGCCACTGTCCCAACAAAAATACAAGTGTGCAAATTTAATCCTTTTACTATTACTATTTATATCCATTCAAATTTTATACTACTAAACAAAAGCTAAATTATATGAGGACAAATTAGGGAAATCAAGCACATAAATATTGACCAAAATATGGAAAATGAAAAATATAATTAAAAAATCCCATGATAGGGGGTTACATCTACGTCGTGGTCTTTCACATTTACTAGCAGCATACACGTGCAAGAGTTTTTATTAAATTTAAATTTATAAAATTAATATACGTATAGCATTATCATTATCATTATCAAATTCATTACTTTACTATTATAAAAGAGCCGGTGTGTTTCCTCCGCAAAGTGTTTCCCTTCTTAAAGTTGTTTCTTTCCTTAATTAAATATATTTAGCGTTTAATAATTTAAAAAAAAGTTAAATCTTTCCCAACAAAAATCATTCCAAAAAAAAAAAAAAAAAACACGTTAAATCAATATAAAAAAAAAAATAAAAAAGTCAGTCACGTTAAAGGATTGATCGAATAGAATAAAAAGTAAAAAAAAAAAACGAATTTGTGTTAGGCTTTTAAAATTTGGGGTGTGTGTTGTACATATTTTGCTTACAAATTTTAATAAAGATCCGGTTTACACCAAATCTGTCCCCTCCCTCCCCCAAAATCTATTAATTTAAGGGCCCCTTTAAATGCTAACTCAATAATATATGTATATATATTGCATTTTTAAAATAAATAAAGTATTGTTCTAATGGTAAACAGTCAAATATAATTTGGTAAGCAACCAGGGTTCGATTTTGCTAGAGGCAAAACAATATTTTTTTTCTTGGTTAACCATTTTTTAGAAGGGCCTAAAATAGGCCTAAAACAATATTTGGCCCCGAGCCTAAATTTGGACAGGGACGCCCACGGCTGGACCGAATGATAAAAAATTGTAAGATGTTGAACCTGGTATGATGCACCATTTTTCTGAATGTCCTTGCACTTTCCACGGTGGAAATACTCAAGTAGGATTTTTATGGCAAAAACTCGAGCCTACTGAATGCGAGAAAGTATTTTATGCATGTTTCCAAGAATTAGGAATATTAAGACGTGGAAACAAACCAACACTTGGGGAGGGATGTCATACAGCCAAATGAGTTGTAGCAAGACCAGAAAAACGACCGGTTGCATCTTAGAAGAAAGAGTCCCATAATTAATTAAGTAGCTTTTAATGGAATAAATAGAGATTGTGTGAGAATCTTTTTGCATATATTTGAGGTTTTGTTTAATTTGTTTGATTCGGCCGTATGGAGGGCTTTGCGTGTGTATCATAAAAAGTAGTCCATGCCTCACAAATAGTCTTTTCTTGAGAGATTTACGGAATGATATTTTGAGAAAGAGGAGAAATAATGGCATTTAAGATGGGTTGATCATTTCTAATCCAAATATAATATGACGGATACGATTGAAGACAAAGATTAATTCCAGGCTGCATGATCCACCTGTTAAATAGGAATGCATTTATTATGCAGGAGATATGTTGGATTAGTATGCAAGGTTTTGGCAACCTCGCCAACTAAACAGGAGCAATTAAAGTATTACCGAATGATAGTTATAGTGACTAAGATATATGTCTAACCATTTACAATCTACAATAAAATTCTATCGTTTCACCATTCTTCCTATCATACTAAATAAATTGAATCTTAGATTCATACATCAAATGTTTAAATTGATTACACCAACAAGAGCAATATACAAAATAAGTATCCGCACGTGAGAGTTAGTCATACTGATTATTATCTCAAATGATACTTTTTTTAAGAGTTTCATTTCAGTAAAACACGTGCGGATGCACGTGCATTTTACTAGTGTGTGTGTGTGTGTGTGTATATCCGGAAAACAAAAAGAAAAGAAAAGAAAGTGTCCTCCTGACAGTGTGAAAGTCCACAGGATTGGTGAACCACAATGCCCTTCTTTATGTTTTTTATCCAAAGGTTAAGGAAAGACTAGAAAAAGGACAAGGAAAAGGGAGATGAGAAAAAACAAGTTAATATTATTGATATCATCGACAAGGTTTTCTTCAGCACAAGGTTTTATCTCTTTTCTTTATTTTTTTTCTCAGCAAACATTCACCAGATTTGAGCAGTGGTTTGGTCAATCAGTTGGGACTACTAAGGAGAGGAATACTCACTATGCAAGTAAAGACAAAGTGATAAATACAAACAAGGTCACACACAAAAGCAAGCAGCCATACATACACTCTTCAGTTAATTATTACTAAAGAGTTATAATATTGAATGGATATTGGTGAGCAGCTGCTTGAAAAACATGCCTAGAGAAAGGCTTTTTCGTCCTATGATCTCTCTCTCTCTCTCTCTCTCTCTAGGTTGCACCTAATTTGAAGCATAAGATGGAAGACAACCAGAAGGACAAGAAAAAACCAAAGCGCAAACAAGCGAACCTTTGGCTTTAACATAGAACTGCTGGTGTGTTTGCTGTGTATACTCAATAAGAATGCTGCTGCAGAAATCCTGCTTGTTTGCTCTCTTGTTTATCTTATTACTGTTCATGCCAGATACTAGTTTCATTACTGCTAAACTCAGCTCGTCCGATACACAAGCCCTTCTAGACTTTGCTGCTGCTGTTCCTCATGCCAGGAAACTCAACTGGCGTAACCCTAATTCTTCATTCGTTTGCACTTCTTGGATTGGTATCACCTGCACTTATGATAACACTCGTGTAATAGCCCTCCGTCTTCCAAGTGCTGGATTGTTCGGTCCCTTGCCTTCCAACACCTTAGGGAGACTGGATGCCCTTGCTTCTCTTAGCCTCAGAAACAATCATCTCACAGGTGATCTCCCACCCGACCTTCTCTCTCTTCCTTCCCTTCGTTATGTCTACCTCCAACAGAACAACTTTACGGGATCCATTCCTTCTGTTATTTCGCCCCAACTCATCTATCTTGACATGTCTTTCAATTCTCTTACGGACAATATCCCAATTGCCTTAGGGAATTTGACACAACTCACTGGTCTGAACCTACAGAATAACACTCTCTCAGGATCCATACCTGATTTCAGCTCTCCGAGGCTTAACCAATTGAATCTCAGGAATAATGATTTGAACGGTTCAATCCCTACTTCACTTCAATCTTTCAATGCTTCCTCGTTCGAAGGGAACTCCCAATTATGTGGAGTGCCTCTGGATAATGAGTGTCCTTCGGCTCCTGTACCTGCCCCTTCACCTTCTCCGTCTTATACCACCGTTGCACCATCGCCTTCTCCATCTGCTGTTGCTACTATACCACCTCCTCCTCCTTCAGCCTTTTTTAAACCACAGTCTCCATCCGCCTCAAATGTTCCATTCCCTCCAGGGATTACCAAAGACCAAAACACTACAAAAGGGCTCAGCAAAGGTGCTGTTGCTGCAATTGCAGTGGTAAGCACTTCAGCTGCCATGACTCTTCTGTTTTTCCTAGTAATGGCTCTTTGCCGTGCGAAGAAAGAACACATTCAACCCCAAGGCATCATGATCAAACGCGACAATGCAAATTACGGTGCTGGACAGGTAAACCAGAAGCCTAAAGACGATTTTGAAAGCGGGCACAAAGATGTTGAAAACAACAAATTGGTTTTCATCCACCAATACAAAGGATCCACGGATAGATGCAATTTAGATATGGAGGATTTATTGAGAGCCTCAGCAGAGGTGCTAGGAAAGGGAACTCATGGAACTACGTATAAGGTCATCTTAGAGGATGGTGCAACAGTAGTGGTGAAGCGGCTGAGAGAAGTTGCAGTTGGGAAAACGGAGTTTGAACACCTCCTGGAGGATGCAGGAAGGGTCGATGAACACCCGAACATTGTTTCTTTCTGGGGTTACTACTATTCCAAAGATGAAAAACTTCATGTTTATGAGTTTCTTGCATTTGGAAGCTTATACAAACGGTTACATGGTATGTACTATCATTCTCTTCACTGTTGTAACCTAGTTTTGACTTCCCGAAACAAACATGAACAAATCACATAATTGCAGGAGGAAGAAGAGGATGTGGAAGGGCTCTTGACTGGGAACTCAGAGTGAAGATTGCAAAGGGAGCTGCAAAAGGCATTGCACATATACACGCTGCTGCTGATGGAAAACTGAGCCATGGAAATATAAAGGCTTCCAATATCCTATTGAAGCCAGACATGAGCGGATGCATTTCAGATTTGGGCATAACCCCTGCACTCATGGGTTTATCTGCCAAAAGCAACGGATACCGAGCACCCGAGATAAACAATATGCAGAAATCCACCCAAAAGGCAGATGTCTACAGCTTCGGCATTGTGCTGCTAGAAATGCTTACAGGGAAAGTTCCAGTCATTAAAACAGAAGCAGGGCATGAGGAAGCAGTTGATCTACCCATGTGGGTCCAGTCTGTTGTGAGAGAAGAATGGACCGCCGAGGTTTTTGACACAGAGCTGATAAAATGCCCAAATATAGAAGGCGGCTTGATGCAGATGCTACAGATTGCTATGGCTTGTGTGGAGAAGGCACCTGAGATGCGACCTTCAATGGACCAAGTTGTAGAAATGATAGAAGAAGTAAGGCAGCAATACTGTAATCTTGAAAGTAAGAGCCCATTAACCTCCCCGGAGGAAGTTGGAGAAGCAGAAAACAGTGAGCCACATGTATTGTATTATAGTCCTGCACAGTGACTAATCCTCAACCCAACTGGTTCCTGATGGTTTGGTACAGAAACTGAAATTTCTTTCCTTGTCTTAAACCTTAAAAGGATTCACGCTTTTAGTGTCTCAATGCATGCTGATTGGTGCCTATTTAACATTTGTTACTTCAAATACATGAAACAACTAAATGAGAGGATTTACACGACACCAAGGTAGGACCTGACCAAGAATGATGACAACCTTAAGTAAAAAAATCTCCAACCAAAAAATCGCAACTTTCTTTGATCGCCACCACAAAAAACTGAGTTTGCCCAAAAACTCCCTCAGTTAGTAGATGCCATCAATACCGTGCTATCAACAGCTTCTATGCATTTTAGCTTGGCTTGTCAGGAGAAGACTATGGTGAAAAAGGACACTGATCTGTTCAAGCTCGTTACTAGAAAACAAAATAATGTCTGATAACCAAGTGCATGTTTTTTAACAAAACGAAAGCTTTAACTTAAAATTAAGAACACAGTTTAATAAACATGTTCAAACTAGTGACCAAAAATAAAAATAAAAAAACGTATCAATGTTATAGGAAGCAGGACAAAAAGTAAATGCAGCTATGCTTCAAAGTCAATTAAACAAGTCAAGCTTCTATTAACCTGTAATATCAAACTAAACAAGTCAGACTTCTTTTTGCATGTTACCTGTGTATACCAAAACATAAGCTGTAAGACAATGTTCAAACTCACCCCAATTTTCTATGCCCGTTAAGACAAAGAAAAGTAGTGCTGCCGAATCGGCATAACCAAAAGAATCACCCACTCAATATATATTGTTCTCTAAATATCCTGCTTGCCCAAATAGCCTCTATAGTGGACGGAAGGAACCCAAGAGTCATTCCGCCTTCCACACTACTAATAAGGTACGAGTTTTCTAACCAAGAATTAGGTCAGCTATCCACCTCTACTCACAGAATTCTTTTCGACCAAATCAGCACCACTTACGTACCTGGCCATAAAAGATATCAGACGGAAAGGAGCACCAATCAAAGGGGCATCCGATATTGGTATTTCAGTCTTCTCATCATTATAAACAGCCACTGCATTATCTGTCGTCTGCCGCTCGTTCCCATCCAGTGAAATTTGAACAATTTCATCCATCTCAGTGATCTCACTCGTATCCAAAGAGTTTAGAGCTATTTCTCTATGCTCTGTTGCGCCTTGGTCATCACGTTCCTCTATTTCCGTAATTTCACTAGATGCAGACATCCTTGTACCAGATACATTTGCAGCAGGAGCATTGTTCAGTGTCTCAACTTCTACATCCGCAACCAACGAAATTTGAACAATTTCATCTATCTCAGTGATCTCACTCGTATCCAAAGAGTTTAGAGCTATTTCTCTATGCTCTGTTGCGCCTTGGTCATCACGTTCCTCTATTTCCGTAATTTCACTAGATGCAGACATCATTGTACCAGATACATTTGCAGCAGGAGCATTGTTCGGTGTCTCAACTTCTACATCCGCAACCAATGGAATATCTGAATTGACAGCAACAGTAGCAGACTCCATTATACCAGATGAACTATCAGCAGGATTCTCCTGCTTTTGCACTCCATTATTTCTCAACTCAGCGTGTAAAGCATTCACCTGACATCAACACTTTCAAAGTAAGCTAAAACAACTCCAAAATAAAGATAAAGGAAAAAACTGAACGAATGTCAATAACAGGTAATTGAGAACATCAAGCAAATAAATAGAAACTGTCTTTATGAAGATATCGTGTAACATCTCCAAAGAAACTTGTCCCTGCTTACTCAATCCTCAACTCCATAGATTTGCATTTGACATCCTCTCTAGAAGAAGCCCCTTACCTTCTCAACAAGCTCAGCATTTTCAGCGATCAATATACCAACCTGCGCATGCGCAGCTTCTAATTCAGGCGTTACATCCCCATTTTCAAATGTAAGCTGCATCAAGAAAGCACTACTTAAGGATGAGAGATACGAACTACAACAGCAACTACATAGCACACCATTTAGCAACTTCACACAGATCCCTCAGTGGAAAAATCCCAACAATTCGAGCACAGGGCACGTGCTGCCCTAAAGAGAGAAGAAGATGGGGAGATGGGAGCAGTATAATATTCTTGTAAGATGATGATAACAAAATATCTTTGTTCCATAGTTCCTACAATGCTTTTCACATCTATCAGAAAACCAGCAATTTATGATATCCAGTGTAAATATATGTTTCCCTTTTGATGAAGAAAGATTAAGCATGTAGTCAAGTCAAGAAACACTGACCGTTTTGCTCTCACTGGATGAAGATAGAGCCGCTGTTCTTTCAAGGTTCAGAATCTGCATTTGTAAACCAGATATAGTTTGTGCCATAAGTTGATTTTCTTGTAGTACATTGTCCTTTAGCTGCTCCAACTTTGCCACCTGTCACGCTATGATTTTACTATACATATCAGAATAATTACAAAAGTAATGTTGTGAGAGGATCGTGCTGATTATTATCTGCATCTATTTTGGTGTTTACCAAGTGTGATATAGATAAGGACAAATCAATAAGAATATACTTTGGAGGAGAGAACACAGCAGTAGAGAAATTCACGATTTAGCACAAGGGATAAGCATCAACGGGAAAATGCAAAGCACGCATAAGGGGAGTTCTGTAAGCTAACTGAAACAGAATAGAAACGGTTAGTTGCTTCTACTGGGAAAATTCACCATTCTCAAACCACAGCACAAAATCCTCTATAATTAGACATTCTAGTTGTTCATACAAGAAACTGTAAAACAGTTTCGAGATGTTCCAAGACTTGAACCAAATTTGACAAGTGTCATTTTCACAGTATAAAGTAGTGAAGAAACAAGAAAAGAGCAGAATGAGCTAATAGATATGCAAATTAGGACAACTACCCAATAAGCATTTAGGAGTTCTTATGAGTTTCTGGACAAGACAGGTTTGGTAATCGGCAATAGCTATGGAGAATGAAAAAGTAGCTAAAATCACAGGACAACAACTATTTGTCTTATGCAAGAAAACTATGGCTAATTTGTTCTACTAATTGATAAAGTAACGCTGAAAGGAAAGATGCGAAATGACCATAGAGAGCCATAAGCATAAATTTATTAATTTTATATATAATATGTATAAAATGACTATAAGTGATGCTTCGAATTGCAACACAAAATTAGTTCACTTTTACTTAAAGCAAATGGTTTATATACATAGCTCAAATAATAAAAATGCACCTGCAGAAAAGCAATGTAAGGATTTTTAATGACTATCTCTGACGCATTAAGCCATTGATAAAACAACACACAAAGCATTAAGCTTTTGACGAACTTTTCTGGTTTTCCATCTTTTTAAATGACAAAATCTAATTTTAGTGCTCCTTTATGTATATTGCAGTTCAATACATTGTTGATAAAATAACCGATTCCAGCATCACTCAGTTCTTATACTGAGATGTTTTGGAATGGGCTGAACAGAATACTGCATCTTTACTTCTACATCCTATTTCATACCTTATTATGAGGTTCAATATTAAAATAATCTTCCACTATTGCATATAAGTTATGAAAGTCTACGTGAAATATCAATGCAAAAAATGATGTGGAAAGTGTGCTTATCCAATATGAGGAAGAGAGAATGATTACTTGCTTTTTCTTTCCTCCTCTTATTGGTCCACATCATTCACATTGGTATTTTCACGTAGAGTTTCACTACTCATTTCATATAGTAACATGAAATGTGATGTAATAAACCAACCCCTGAAACTCCACCCCAAAAGAAAAAAAAAGAAAAAAAAAAAGGGAATAAATTGTGTAGAAAAATAAACAAACCCCAGGATGTTTCAACTGGGAAAAAAACGCTTGGAAGACCCCATCTCCCCTCCATCAACTCTTTAAAATTAACAAGCGTCCGATAGTAAGGCAAAACAATGAATTTTTCTAACCTACACGGATTCTGTTCTCTTAATATTTAACCAGCTCTTTTACATCTCCATTTCCTCCTAAATTTTGAACTGGAAAGATGAAAAGAAATGTACCAGCAGTTTAAATATTTCATTCTCACTTCGAAAGACATATTTCATCAATCTTGTAAGGGAAAGTCATCTTGCATTTATTCATAATCCTCTACCCCTCCACCCCCACCCCCACCCTCCAAAAAAAGACATAAAATGATACATTTAACGGTACCTTTTGTCACACTTAGCTGACATTTGTAAGAGGTAATTACCTGCATTTGTAGTCTTGAAATATCACCATTTAGGAAGTCAATCGCTTCCTTGTTCGAATTCTGCCAAGGAAAAAAAAACAGATCAAAAAACGACACGGGCATGTTAAGTTTATATATAACCTCTACTCTCTCCCTGAAGGGAAAGAACTACAAGGATACTGTTAGCTCCGTCATTAATAAAAGTTGAAACAAGGAGAAAAATTTACGGACAACATACGCTAATTAAATAGACATGTTGAAAGATAATGAGTAAGATTCTTCCTTGAAGGACCAACTCAAAAAAAAAAATCAGGAAATTGCAAGTTTCAGGACAATGTGGAGGTTGTCTAATTCTTAGATCACTTAAATTATTGATCTAGGAACTTTATCCAAAATTAAAAACAGAAAGTTGGCAAACCGGGTCACTTAAGTATGGAACCAAATTTGCGGCAAAAAGCAGAGGGAAAAAAACGATTCGCAGCCAAATTAAGTTCGTAAGACAAAGGAACTGAAGCTCTTCAAAAGTACTGAATTATTGTTCTTCAGATGTGAGTCATTTTGTTACCTCCTTCTGCAACCATGATTTTATTTCTCCCTCCATCTGTTTTACCTTTTCTTCCAAGCATGCCTGGGATTACACATGTGTGCAAGTTAAGAGTAAAATCTGACAATTGGATAACTGCAAGTTACACTTACAGGCAGTAATTGAGCAAATAAAGTAGATAACTAGATATAGCCTATAAACCAAAACAACGTTACTCTTTATCATGTTCAAAGAGTTAAATTCTGCTTAATATCATTTGTATGGACTAAATGTATGAAAAAGTATCAAAGAAACAAAAAGATATATATTTAAAAGTAAAAAAGAAAAGAAAGTACACTCGACCCAGACCATGTTGGATGCTGTTATTGGTATTCCTATGTATATTTATGTACCAAAGTAAAAAGTAATTGAGTCGTCTTTTGATGGAAGTTAAAAACTATAAAACCAATTGGTCATTTATTTTCATACGAAGTAATAAATCGAAATTATTGACACTTATTTTAAAATTGTGCATGATGGTATGCGCGTGCCTAGAATATAAAGTAACAGAAACTTTGAATATATCTCCATGCACTCTCTCACACATACACATGCTATGGCTATGGCTATTGTTTTCCTCAAAGAGGAGCGAGAGCATGCGACATACAACCTTTTCTACGGCACAAGTTTCAGTTGCCTCTTTTTGCTAAAAAATGTTAGACAGCCCAAATAGGGGTGACATTAACGGCAAGAGCTATCTAATTTAAAACATTAAAGTTGCTATGAAACCCTTGAGGAAGAAACAATATCAACCACAAAACGGTAGAAACAGAACAGCAAATATACTTTTCGACATAGATACTTTTATGACTAGAAGTACCATAACTTTTCATCCCAATGCAATCATCAAATTGGCAAGTACCTCTTTTTCCCGTAAAACTTCCTTTTCCTGTTGAAGATTAGCAATTTCTTCTTCTAAACGTACCTGGAATCAAAATGAGAAAACCAAGATTAGAGAGTGTTCACTGTTGAAATGAAAGTACAGATATCAGGGCAAAATGATACATGCAGATATGGAAATAACCACCGATCACTAGGTTATTCAAAATTAAAAACCACCTCTTTCTGCATGAACGTATCGTTATCCTTCTGTAACTGCAGAACTTGCTCTTCCAGATTAGCCTGCATAAGTTCAACTTGTTAGAAATGCCTTCAAGAAGAGAGAACCTCATAGCAAACAAATGGATGGACAAAAGAAAAGGCTTCTACTAAAACAAAACAAATCTTGTTCACCTCTTTATGTATATGATGAACCTTTTCATTTTGCAAATGCTTAATTTGCTCTAGTAAGCTAGCCTGTCAAACTCATGAAGGAACAAGTTAGTACTTGTGGCAGAAAAGATTTGATGCCAAAATCCTAAAATAAGGAAAACAACTCTAGAGACGGAGTAGATTAATCACATTAAGACAGATTGTACACTGCAAACTTTACTGCTCTTCTATAAGTTTAAATGAAGAAATCAACTGAACTTTTGTACACAGCTATCCAGTTACAGAGCCAGGACCTGGGTTGGGGATCAAAGAAATTTAACTTGAACATATCTGAGATGTAAAAATGGCCAAAATAAATGGAAAAACAATTGCAGATCAAATAAACCTAATCTATAGCAGACAGCAATGACTACTCATGATATGAAACCCTTGTTTTACCAACTGAAAGTTTCCTCAAATTCTTCTTAAAATGTATGCAGCCTAAAAGAAGTGTTCATCCAATGATCACGTACCATGTTACACAGACCACGTTTAACAAAATTCATTTCAGAAAACTCCTAGTGAAAGCTTGAAGGGATGTATTTGAGAGGAACAATTAGTCTACAATTTTGACATGTCTTTCGTTCCTTTTCCCCAAATCAATTAGACCCTCTAGCTATTTTCACTGTCAAATTGTAAAAACATGATAAACATAAAGGACTTAATTTGAATTCCTCCAAAGCAGTTGTGTCCGCCACTACGAGAGACAAAAAGAATAAAAAAACATAAACAAGAAAAATTGACATGAATTGGACTTAGGACAAATAAATAATATCAATAAAGCCAAAATCTTTCTTACTTCTTTCAGCAGATTTTTGTCCCTCTCCTCTTGGAATTGTCTATTTATGTCTTTAAGGACACCCTGCAAAAGTAGGACATAAACTGATTTAAACTGTATTCTTAAACACCACTTGTGCCTTCAATATTGTCATTTCATACCACAAACGTCTCAACATGTGCCATAATTGGTAGCAATGTAATAATTTGTCAAAACATGAAAACAAAGGTCCCAGCAAAATCAACTTTACATGAGAATGAGAGCATGATGCAGCAAGCATGGAAACACTTGATCGTGTTAAAATATGATATCGATTTTAGAAGGGGTTAACCCCAAAACCTCGTTCAGAGATATTTCAAAGAAGAGTTCATCTAGAGTATAATAAAGATACTACCTCCGGTCCAAAATATAAGTCATCCTAGCTTTTTTCCTTTGTTCCCATAATATAAGTCATTCACAATATCAAGAGAGCATTAATGAACATTTTCCTTATCTTACCCCTAATTTATATCAATCCAACCACTTTTATTTACTCCACAATTGTTGCATTTATGATAGTCAAGGGGTGTATTAGACATTTTATCCCTACATTAATTACATTTAACTACTTTCTTAATCAATGTGAAAATTCTAAGATGACTTATAATTTAGACCGGAGGTAGTAGATATGGAACAGGGGAAAAGGTAACATGTACAACGACAACAATAAACCTTATTCCCGCTAGCTAGGGGAAAAATCAATGTGTAACAGAAACTAGGCCAAGAATTGGTTAGTTTACAAATGACAATCCACATTACCAAAGCAGGAAGGGTTATGCGATTGCTATGTATGTAGATGTGGAATAAACAAATGTGGCAATAGAAAGAAGGTAAGAAGGTACTTTCACGTGAGAATATAAACTCTCATTGTAAGACCAGGATGTCACAACCCTTCTTTTTTCCTCAACCAAGCAAACTCCACCCAAACAGACCAGATCTGCCTTCAGGGCAAATCAACATGAGTAATTTGAGAAGCCCTCTCTCTTTCTTAGAACTTTTTGAAGGAATGAATATTCACTGTTTAAATAATGCAGCAGAAATAGACGGCTTCCAGATTCTCATATACTCTAGATCATAGTGTATCGAATATTCAGTGAGGTAATATTATATACATAATAAACTAAAATGTGACTATACAAGCTTAATGAATAAGAATGAACTGGCGATCCAAACTTACTATTTCGGATTCATTTGGGAAATGGCTCTCCTGATCCCCTCCCACAACAGAGAGAGGATTGTCTTGGACTTCAGCAGTCTCGGTATCTTTAGTGGTTCCACCCTGCCCATTCAAGGTCACATGGTTCTCACCAGCTGAAGTAACACTGGCACCACCTTCTGATAAATCCTCTGCAATTTTGTTTTGTTTATTTTTCTTCTTCCGGTTTTTCTTTTTCTCCATGATTAACGATATAGATAGTAGCACCAAGTATATCAGACGCCTACTGGAGAAAATAATCTTAGAAATCAGTAACAATTAACTTTTGGCTATACACAGGCTTACAACCACGGAACTTTAAAAAATTAAACACGCAAAAACATGTAGAACATCCCTCATTTCGTTGATTCACAAGATTAGCACTGCAAAACTTGTTAAATCCTCCGATTAAGTAAAAAAGAAAAAATATACGAATTCGAATCTTATGTTCCCGGGATCATACAAATATCCTGAAAAAGCAAGATGATGCCTTTTTCAGATCCTATAAGCCATATCTAGATATAGGGAAAAATCGCAAAGCAAGGTTGCTTCCTGAACGACCGAACATTTGCATTGGGATTCACGTGTAGCACGAAGCAAAAAGAGAAGGCATTTGGATGGATACAGCAAATAACTTTACCATCGAAAGATAAATCCATACACCAAAACAAGCACGTACCTCAAGCAATGCAAACTCTAACCAGGAATCTCAACTGTTAGGATGTTTCCTTCCTAATATTCTTTCCTCCTGAAGTCACTAGCTCCGCCTTTGCATACGGTTTTTCCGGAAGTTTTTACACCTTTAAGCCGGCAAGACGAACTAAAGCGCTCCTGGTTTTTTTTTTTTTTTTTTCCTGATTCTTTTTTTTCACCAAATATATCATAAATAAAAATCATATAATTTACTGATGAAATCAACAATACTAAAAAAAATATTACTTTTTTTAAAGGAAAAAAAAATAAAAATATTACTGTCAATTTGAAATATAGGAAGCATTTTTATTTTTTTTTGTCAAATATAGGATCCAATGATATCTTTTTCCTTTTTTTTTTTCGATCACTTTATTTATTGGTCTCAAATAAGGTAAGAAAACGTTACAGAGTATTTTGTTTATACACAAATAATGTGAAAAATTAATCTAAGTATCAAGCAAGTCTCAGATTTCTTGCTCTCTCTACTATGTTTGCTAGAAAGGCATACGCCGGGGGTCTTTCAGTATCATTACCATGTCTAGTCTTGTTGCGCCACATCCACATGCCATAGAGTGTCTCTTTCCACATATACACTTCCATTTGACCGACCCAAGAGGGGATCTTCTTGAAGACTCCAGGTTCAGTTGTAGCCATTCCATGGGTGTTTGAGCCTGAAAAAATTGGTTTGAACATTCAGTTGGTACACAAAGGTCCCAACAATTTCTTGCCCAAGTACAGTCGCATAAGGCGTGTAAAATCGATTCCTCATCTGCGTCACACAGCTTGCAACTCAGGTCATTGGATATACACCGAGCATACAAGAATGCATCTACCATTAGTGCGTTATGCACAATGCTCCAAATTAAGTAATTACTCCGAGTGGGCCCTTTCAACTGTCATATCTTGTCTCATATGTCGTCCAAGTCCTCTGGCTGGTTCCAATTTGTTTGCAAAGCATAACCCGATGCTACTGTATACCTCCCTTTCTTGTCAGCCTTCCAAATAAAATTCTGATGCTCCTCTTCAAAGCCCATGTGCAAGTGCGCAAAGGCTGAGCATATGCTTCGCCATATTGGTGAGCTCCCACTTTGGCTTTGGCTGATAGTTCTTTATATTTTTGGGATAATATTTGCACCCATAAAGTATCCTTCTGCGTAGCCAGATCCCAAACTAGCTTCCCCAACAAAGCAATATTCATTTCTTGTAACTTACGGAAGCCCAATCCTCCTTGCTGCACGAAGCATTCTTTTAAATTCAAGAGTTTTTAAAATATATGAAATATTTATTATATTTTTCTTACATCTTTTTTTGAAAAACAACAAATTTTATTAATTAACGCTTGTAAAACACGCGGCTAAAACATCTTCAGTGGTCAAACAAATTACTTAATTACTACTAATGTTCGCAGGTACATTACTCCGAGTGAGATGGCACTAATGTTCGCAGGTTTGAGTAAAGATAAAGCATGACGCGTAAGAAGGTTCGCAGGTACATTGCCAGCATGGCGAACAAAAGAGAAAGAAACGGAATCAAAATTAGGGAGTAGAGCTAAGCAATCCCTAAGAAGACAACCCTGAACGGTAATGTCCTTCACAGGCTGTCGAAGCCGCTGCACACAAGCCACACAGTCGCTTTCCACCTCCACTCGCCGCAAATGCAGCCGTTGCGCCTCTTCCAGTGCCAAGTAAATGCCACTAAGCTCCATATACTCCGGCCGACCGCCCCATCAAAAGGATAGCCCACGGTATGCAAGATTGTCCCTGCATAATCGCGAATAACAAGCCCTATCCCTGCTCGATCCTCTCATACCGTAGCGTCCATGTTACACTTTACTACCCCATGTGGCGGGCGGGCCCAAGAATCCGCCAATTGCTGGGGCATCCCCTTCACCCGATAGGCCGCCAGGGCCTCCGTAAACTCTTGTGTCACTGCAAAAGAACGTGCACATACTGCCAAACATAAACGGTTTGACCATCAAACACCGCCGAACATTGTGCTTTCCATATCCCCCACATCAACCCCACAACACGCGATGTATCCAGTATCCCCCGCTCCACTAAAAGACGCACAAAGAAATCTACAAAGGAGGACGTGCGGAGATACCCAAAACATCATAGAAAAGGGAGGCCCACCAGTTCCTGTCCGTCATCTCACACTCAAACAAGACATGCCGCGGGGTCTCCACTGTCTCCACACATGCCAAGCATGTTCCTGTCCCCAAATTGCGTCGCATAAGGCCCTGGCCTATTGCCAAGCAGTCAAGAAGGCACATCCATAGAAAATATTGAATACAAGGCTGGACCAGGAGCTGCCAACATCGCCTCCAAACCCGATCTGCCCCACCCGAAGTCCCCGCCCCAGCCATCAGTGATGGCCGATAAAGCGAGAGCACCAGAAAGTACCCGGACTAGACTGTGTATGTGCCCGTGCGGTCATAATCCCAAATCCGCCGGTCCGGGTGAGTCCCTGAGGCAATAGAAGTGGCCAGGATAGCATCTGACTCCCATGGATGGAATCAATCTCGAATTCGAGAGGCATCCCAAGCACGAGTATGTGGGATAAATAGCTATGAAACCTTGGCATTAGTCAGGAAGGGTGACCGGCATAAGGTATACGGAAGGACGGTCGCCGTTCCGTCCACGCATCATGAAACACAAAGACAAACTCCCCATCCCCCACTCTCTATCACATCCCACTGAGTATAATTCTCTACCCTTGAGAATACTACGCCACATAAACGACGGCTGGGAGCCCAGTCTAGCCGACAAGATAGTGCCCTCCTCAAAGTATTTTGCATGAAGTACTTGGGCCGCCAGAGACCACGGAGTGGACATAATCTGCCAAGAATGTTTGGCCAGCAATGCCAAATTAAAACATTCTAAATCCTTGAAGCCCAGACCGCCTAGATTCTTCGGCAGCATGCCTCCCAACTCTTCCTATGAATCCGCCGTCCCGGCTCCATGTCGCCCCAAAAGAAAGCCTGGATCACCTTCTTGCAAGTATTTGGGGTTGCCATTTGTGGTTGGTCGAAACAAGCGCCAGATGTTTGAGTTTCTAAGGGATAGGTTGTGCAAGAAGGTGGCGGGCTGGAAGGATAAACTGCTTTCTCCGGCTGGGAAGGAGGTCTTCATTAAATCATCCATGTAGGCCATTCCCACATTTATCATGCAGTGTTTCAAGATTCCCACCCCACCCCACCCTATCCTACCATAGCTTACCCACCACCTCACTCCAACCTACCTTTTACTCACCATCTATGCTACCTACCCCTACTCTTACCATACCCTACCCATATTACCCTACCCTACCCTACCCACCATCCTACCCAACCCATCACACACTTCCTACCCTACCCGCAACCCCACCATACCCACCACTGCCCTACCTTACCTACCACCCTACCCTATATTACCATACTCACCCTACCTTACCTTACCCACCACCCCACCCACCAGACCGTACCTACCCATACCTTACCTTACCCATATCTACCATACCCACCACCCCACTATATACCTTACCACCACCGCATCCTATCCTGCCCTACCCCTACCCTATTTCACCATATCCTACCTTACGCATCTTACCTACCTTATCCCACCATCTACTCTACTCTACCCACTATACCTTTACCCTATCCAAGGGCGGCGGCACTCTAAGGAATTTGGGTCAACTGACCCATATCCAAAAGAAAACAAAATTATGTGTATTTTTTATCATCTTTTGAAAATTTTATTATTAATTTGTAGTAATTGATCCGCTAAAATTTTAAAATATTAACTCTTGACCCGGATCACACTTGGAAAAAACTTGATAGGATGTGTTATTTTCGAATCTTGATCCGTATCACAATAATCCTGAAGCCGCCACTGACCCTACCTACCCTACTTCATCAACTACCCTAACCTACCCTACCACCCACCCACTATTACCCATCACCCATGTGTTTGTCGAATTTCATTTTATTCCATCGCATTCCATCCATTTTTGAAAGGAATGAGAATGGACATTTTTTCATTCCATTGGAATAAAATTTCATATTATTGCGTTCCCTCATAATCATACACAAACATTGAAATGGAATAAAGAATCATCGCATTCCGTTCCGTCATAACAAACGTGCCATAAATGGCTTATATTTTGAACACAACTAAGCAAGTCGAACAACTCATATTGTGCTAAAATATAGTTCGTAAAGAGACTAAGAAGGTGGCATAAAAAATATAAAAGAAAAAAGGTAGGAAATTTCATTTGAGCTGTGTGGCAGGATGACAACCAAAAGCTTAACATAACCACATGATTCAAAGACCAAATCAAAGATATTCTTAAAATTTTAGTTTCCTAACTCTTGCAGTGTTGTAGAAAGCCGCAAAAATCTCCCAAAATAACCAACAAGATACAAGTCTAACCACTAGGGGTGACCACTTTGAACCGGAACCGGCGAACCGGATTGGACCGTAACCGGCGGTTCACCGGATATACGGCGGTTCGGTCTTTTAGTGAACCGACAACCGGCGGTTCAATCGGACCGGCTGGAACCGTAACTGGCTCCAACAGCTACAACAACAACAACAACTTTTTTTTTATTTTTTATACTTACTAGTACACAATATATATCTCACGTAATTTTTTTATAAACAACAATTTTTTAAACTTGTAACATTTTTTTTTTGGAACGAAGATCTTTATTTAAACATGTGGGAAAAGCCCCCAACGTGGCATTACATCAGGACGGTAAACTAATTATAAACTTGTAACATTTTATAAAACACTTATTATACAACTATATAGTCAAATATCTTAAAACTTAATTAATAAAAACCATAAAAACCTATAAAAAAAAACTATAAAATACTAAAAAAAAATTTATAGAGCTACGTCCGCTTTGATTTTTTTAAATGTGTCGTGTCTCCGACACGATTATATATAAAAGATACATAGACAACTGATTTTTCGGGTCAAGCGTTAAAAAAACAACATAAAATTTATATCTTACTTGTATACAATATACATCTCACGTAATTTTTAATAAAACAACTTATTATACAACATATATAATCAACTTATACTTAAAACCGAATAAAAAAATATTTATTAAAAACTATAGTACGTTCGCTTTGGTTTTTTACATTACAGTCGAATTTAATTAATAGTAATTTGTTATTATAATTGACAAGAATAAGTAATTTTTGAAAATGTAAAAAATTATGAATTTTTAGAACCGTGATCTGAGCAGAGAAGGAACCGTGTGAACCGTAAAACCGCTGGTTCCAGAACCGAGTGTAACCGGTATTAAAAAAAACGCCGGTTCGGTCACGGTCCGGTTGATGCAATGGTCACGCCTACTAACCACCAACCATGTGGAAAGAGTATATGTGGATAGCTTTGCCAAATTTAGACGATAGTTCAAGTCAAGGTGGAGATTTGTTGTCAAGTGTGACTTGATTTCTACGTCTGAATTTGGCAAAGTTATCTAGTAATCGGCTGAGTGATGGGCTGATGACTAGAGTGTTTAAGTCTGTGGAAATCAGCTGAATGAAGTGTACCTGAGGTCTTTCTTTCAGCGGAGCAAGTCTGCTGAGTTTTGAAAACTGCTGAGCTGTTGCAAATTTGAATTATGTTGGTTACTCAGTGACGTCACCAAACCAGACCTTAGAAACGGCGTCAAGAAGGGGACAGACCTTTTCTAGGTTAGACGGATCCTAACCGGCAGTGTACCGGGTCAAATTGTAGTGATAAAGTGGTGAGTCAGGTGTCGAATCCTCAGGGAAAAAAGTGGTAATTCTTTTAAGTGTGGTTAAACACCAAAGAGCTGCTATTAACTCGATCTAAACCGCAATTTTATAACACAGATTACTACTACTCTAACCAACATAAAATAAATGCGTAATTTAAAAGTTATTCTAATATAATATATATATATATATAAATATATATAAATGTACATAAATAGTAAAATATATATATATATATAAATATATAGATACCAAAATATAATATAACCAGACTAACCAAAGTATATGTAATCAAATTATATGATCTTTTCAGTTAATGGAATGTGTTCGATCTTCCTTTTTTAGGTCAAATTGAGTGAATGAAACGGTGTACTCTAATGTCAACAATTCCTCCTCACACGAGCGTATGAAATTGTCATATGTCAAAAGTCATCACTCCAAGGTCCACAACCGCCCCATGCTAAACTTAGTTAGTCAAAACAGTACCGAGTACAAATCTACCCCGGATAAAAGAGGTGATTCCATTTGTCAAATGGCCGATGTTATTCAAGAGGCTCCGGTTGTCAAGCGGATCGATTTAATACAAACGGTGTAGTTTCAATTAAACTGTGATTTTAACATTATTAAGATCTCGAGTACAAATTTTAATAAGATTTGTTTTATTAGGACAAATCGCCTCGGTAGGAAATAGGATTCCGTTAATCGACGGCCATTTTTACCCTCCGGTTTTTCTATTTTTACTCATATCCCGACTTCTCTGGTCAGTTCATCGCCAGGTTATATGTAGTATTCATTATGATTGATTACTTCATTCCGAATATGTTATCATTACGTAGCGAAATAGAAAAAGATTCATTTTACTCAATTTTAGTCATTTTTATTTTAACATCATTCCTTTACCGAAAAGATCAAAATAATACAATTACATAACTTTGGTTAGTTATTAGATCTAGCCTAATAACATTATAAAAACTAAAAAGAAGAAAATAACAAACATAAACATAATTATTATAGAAATTACCCGATTACAACTGCTGACTCAGAAATCGTCTTTTTCCGGATTTTACAACGACTTCAGGAACACCGAACCTTCGAGAATTTCCCGAGCATTACTACCATACTACTACTACATTATTTTGGCATAAGGCCTATTTACAACTATAAAAGAAAGAGGGAAAGAGTTATATATATAGAATATGGTTTATATATATAATTTGGTACACCCCAAATGAACTCTCCGATGCTCCCCTTTTATAGAATTTTCCCCTTCCCGGACCGGTCCTGAAAAATTGCCGGATCGGTCCGGTGTAATGATGCTAATCATTTCAGCTTGTCCTCAGCATGTTCCCCCATGTTACTCATAATCATTACTTGTGTTGTGTAATTATATATATAATTATATATAATTACACGGTTAATCTTCTAAAAATCGTAACTTGAATTCTCGATATCGGAATGACATAATCGAACTTCCGTTGAAAAGCTCGTTGAATTCTCTACAACTTTCATCAAGACCACTTCTTCAGAAAACGTACTCTCGATGAGCCATTTGTATTATACGTCCTTTTTCGAGTTTTAGAAACAATTATTCCCTTGATCATGTATATCAGTGACGCTTTATAACTTCCTTTCACCGACTTGTATTGACTTCAAAAAGTGTCGATACTGGATTTCCGTTCATCTTAGGATTCTGCAATGAAATAAACACAAAATACCCGTGTAAAATAGACACAATATTCCGGTTACTAAAACCGTACAAAAACTACAACTTTTTATTATAAATACTAACTTTTATTACTAACTATACTAAACTACAAAGACTAATATTTTATACTAATTATATCATAATTTTAGATATTTTACATAGAATTTGTCAACAAAACATAATAAAATCACGTAAATTCAATCATATAAAAATAATACATCAAATTACTCCCCACTTAGCTTTTGATCGTCCTCGAGCAAAAATAAGCGGTAATATATAAATAATAGATAATATAATTATTCAGATTAAAATTTCAAAAGTAATATATATCGTCAATATTACAAACATATAATTTATAAATTTTATAGAAATTTAAGAAAGGGAGATTATATAACTTAAATGAATTAAGTATCAAATATGAATTAGATGGAAACATGCAAGCAATAATTCAAAAATATAAATAAAATATTAGAAATACTTTCTATCTCGATTATTACGAATTTCTGGAATCATTAACTAAGTCAGATAGAAGACACATTGGCTTAATATATTAGGATAGGACATTGGTTAATCGAAAAGATAGAAAAGGAAATCAAAAAGAGAAAGATGCAAGTCGTACGTACCTACGTCTTCACATTCTTGATCAAAAACAGTTCTGATTAGTAACATCCTTTTATTCCAACATTTTTCAGATTTTCTCTCTTCTCTTTTTTTTTTTTTTATTTTTTTTTTTAACATATATTAAGAACTAAAGCGTGAGTGTGTGTAAATAATCAAATTCACAAGCATTGCTTCATCAAGATTGATCGGAGTACTACTCTTTCGATCTAAAATTACGAGTCCGGTTTCCTTAAACACGTAATCATTCTTGAGATCTTTTGATTCGACTTATGCCTTCATTCTCAGCAATAGGACATTTCGAGATAATCCCCTAGCTGGACTACTATCATCAGACATATATTTGGTCGATCAAAGATAGGGAAGATACTTGATATTCGATTTATTCTGTGTAAAAATGGTGCTTTAATTCTTAAAAAAAAAATTTTCATAAAACACTAACATATCTGAACTCATTCCAATCTCAGCATATACCATTTTTCTCAACTCTTAACTTTTTCTGTCATCATCTCCTCTCATAAGTACGTACAAACTCGAAGGATGTCAAAGAAATGTAGACCAAAACAAGCTAAAGGTCGGAAATTTCTAGTTTAAGCAAAATGGCTAAAATTCGAGTGAGGTCTTGATCACTCTTTAAAAAGCTGAGGTGGGGTCAAAAATTGGAAATTTTATTCAAGTAGGTTATTTGGCTATAGTTATATTTTTGTGGTGCCAAAAATCATCATTCCTAATTTTGATTCCAAATTCATAATTAATCTTAAAAAGAAAATTATCTAAAAATTTATTTATAAATATAAAAATTACTTGAATAATTCCATAAAAGAAATATTTGATAAAAATTATTTAGTTATACATGCTAAAAATCTTAAAAATCTTATAAAAGATATAAAACATATTCATTATATATCTAATATATTTTACTAAATCAAAAATTAATCCTCTCGAATTATATCATTTTTATTCATATATTAACCAACTTAAATTATTCAAGAAAAATTAAAACTAGGAAATAAGTAATTAAAGCACTAATTTATATGAAAAAGGTTATATTTTATAATTATTTTTTCGAAAATTTTAATGAAATTTTCAAACCTAACTCTACTCCCCACTTACGAAGTGACATCGTCCCGATGTTCAATAAGTATGAAAAAGTAGGTTCGAAAATTAAATTAAAATTATAGATGATCGTTATAAACATTGATAACACGCGTATATTAAAATCAAACAACATATATATTAAACAAAAAGAAACTATTACAGAATAAAACAAACTTACTATTAAATTACTAACCTTAAGCAACTTTAACTTATTAAAGCAAACCAAACTTAAACTAAATTAAATAAAACCACTAACAACTATCTCAAATAGTTGACGAACAACCCGGATTCTCTACCGGTAGCAATCCTCTACGACAATCACGAGACGGATATATCTCATCAGAAGCAATTTCAGGGACTTCATTCAAATGAATACATAACCTTGAAATCAACCAGGCAAAAGGCATCGGCCTTCCATTATTATAACGTTCCACTGCAAAGTTTACTGCCGTCCTAAAAATCAAAATCCCCCAGTCCACATAAGCTCCAGTTATCAATGCAAACAATAGAAGTATCTCACTATCACTAACCCATGCAAAGTCACTAGTCGGATAGACTCGTGAGTTAATGAAGTGTTTCCATGCTCTCAGATGAGCAGGCAGAGCTGAAGTGGTAGAGTCGTAATTTTGATCGAACTCTGGAAACAGATACGGAAAAGCTTCCGTGACATAGTTAACAACATGACAAGAGTTCCCTAATCCCCATTGATATTCATAATGAAGATTATGGATTTGATTGAAAATCGGTATTTCGTAGATATGATTGATAATATGAGGTGACAGGTGAATAAGTGTACCACGAACAGATATAAGCTGTGACGGATCTACCGTAGTAACAGTAGAAAGAGCTGAATAAAATTCCCTAACAATAGAAACATTAATTCTTCCTCGAGGTTGCTTAACAAATTTTTTCCATCCTTGATTCTGAATTAAATCCCTTCCGAACCGATCAATTTTTTCAAAATTGATACCCCTTTCCATCAATATAGGAGAATTTGCAAACCTCGCATTCACCAACAAATTAACATTTGAAGCACTAGACTCCGGGATAAAAACATCAACTGTCTCTGGATCGTATGAATTGACTGATGGTGATGATCGGTTTGACATTTTAGTTTAAATAGATGCAGTAAAAAGAAAAAGATTGAAAGGAGTGAGTGAATTGACAAATTTTCACTTTCAACCTCTCTGTCCTTAAATGGATAAAATTAGAGTACACGTGCATGCATACTAACACTTTCAGTATGACTAAGCAGTTTTTACTCCCGGATCGGTCCTGAAACTGACCGGACCGGTCCGGCTTTAAAATATTTTTACCGTATGAAGGTTGTAAAGTTCAAGTTTGCTTTGTTCAACTTAATAGCCTTCAAGCTATTTGAAGAGCTATAAAGCTATAAAGCTATAAAGTTTGTAAATTCAAATTAACTTTGTTCAATATTATCTCACCGATACGGATAAAACGACACACGAATATTACATGCGAATGCTAAATATATTTTTTTTAGATTTTTGATTTTTTATGAAATATTTAAATACTATTAAAAATAAATTTACGACTACGACAAAATATGATTAATGAAATCGAAAACTTATTAAACTAGCAAACTTACCAACTAAAGTTAAAATGCAAAAAATAAACAGTCATAAAATGTTTAGAAATAACAAAAGTTGTTTAAAATCAAACAATGTCAACATCATCATCATCAGCAGTGTAAACTGGATCATTCATACTTGGAACCGATGACGTAACTGGCTGTGGAAACGTAGTCGTGATCCGAACTGAACTGTCGAGATCCATCGAACTCATACTTGACGTCATCCTTGCAAAATCTGAAAATCCTCCCCAGCTAGATGTAACAGCACCCTGAGAACCTGTATAAAAGACACCCTGACCACTAGACTGGCTTCCAAAAGGATTTGGCATATGATGAAAGCTCTGAGATGGTGGAATAGGTGCTATCCATTCCGGTAACGTATATGGGTTAGATTGACAGGGCGGATAGGCGGTTCTATCGAAAGAAGGATCAAGATGCATCCGCCATGTCTCAAAGATCCTCTACGTAAATCATCACTCCACCGCCTACTCGCTCAAAGAACAAAGCCATATTAGCCTGTCCTCGGCTACATCTGATACTAAGGATTGAAACATATCGTATGTAATAGTGTTTGGGAGAGAAGTCTGCTGTTGCTCGGAAAAAGATGAAAATGCTGAAACCGGTGGAACTGGTGGAGGTGCACTACGCCTAACTATCGAGTCTATCGAACCCTCCGGAGACCTCCTCGGACTAGGGCCTATCAGGGACTCATCTGCCATCATCAACTTGTCGTTAGACAGGAAAGGAACTCCCGATCTACGACATAAATCTGAAATAAAGCCAGGAAAGTACATGTGACTCCCTGCCTTGGCAGTAATAATAAACTCGAAAACCCTTCTATACATGATCTTCCCCACATCCACCTTAACATCATGAATCATCGCCCAAGTAATGCATAAATCCTCTTTACCAAAGGCGGTGTGTTTGGTAGTGGGATAGAGAGTATGGCTCAAAAATCTTTTGATTGCCCTCGGATCTCTAAAACACTTCCCATAATTAAATCTGTTGTCCACCCACTCTGCTGTAGCATCAAACTCCCTCTGAGCTCTAGAGGCAATCTGCTCATACATAGCAGGATCATCTAATCTATAAACAGCTCTATAATCCTCTTCATCTGGAAAAACTTCTACCCCTAAAACAGCATTAATCAGTTCCGGACTAAAAGACACATGTCTAGACCTAAGGGGAATAGACTCTATCATACTACCCTCAGTGGGTGTCAAAGTAGACAAAACTGCATAAAATTCTGCCACTAAGGTAGTATTGATCTCTCCTGTCCTCTGAGCTGCAAAATCCAACCATTGGCGTCTCGCAAAAATACGCCTAACCTCCTCTCCTAAGTCATCAAAATCTAAGCCTCTTTCCAACACAACTCCACATTTACTATAGATATTTCTATAAGCATTCTTAGCTTGAGGTGAAGCTGTAGCAGCAAAACTAACAGATTCTTCTTCCGGTGTTAAATCTTTTAACTCTACGACCGGTACTTCTATTGGAATATTAGGCTTTCTTTTCTTAGAGATTTTTCGACTGGATGAGGCCATTCTACGATATTGAATTGACAAAACAACAATAAAAACAACAGAAAAACAACACAAAAATGTCACAACACACGTAAAATTCAAAACAGTTAAAAATAAATCTAAAAATTATAAAAATTATGAAATTGATAAGTAAAGTAAACAAATTATACCTTATAATGAACAAAACCGTGAAAAGTGGCCGGAAAAGTCGTATAAGCCTCCGGGATGAAATGGAGCTTGTGTTCGATCTTTTTCAAATTCTTCACTTGTGTTGAAGAGAGGAGATAAAAAGAGAAAGAAATTGATTGGTAGTGTAGTGTGGGGTGAATTTGTGGTAAAGTTTGAAAAAAAATTGATTTAGTGGGGTTTGGGGGGTGGGGCGGCCTGTTTTAAGAAAAAATAGGAGAAATGAAGAAGAAGGAGCTGTTTCCCCGTTTTTAGGTTAACCTTGTCCCGGACCGGTCCGGATTAATGGCCGGATCGGTCCATGTGCAAAAAATTTTTTTTTTTTTTTGGATTTTTGATATAAAACCTATAAAACTCAATAAAAACTTAATAAAAATAGAAAATAAAATTTATAAATTTTATAACAATTTCTTAAAATTTATAAAATCTTTATAAAACTTATTTAAAAGTTTATAAAAATTCAATAAATTTATATTAATTCTTATAAAATATCTAAATACTTAAAAAACTTTTTATAAAACTTTTATAAAACTTCTTAATTTTATAAAGATCCAATTTTATAAGATTTTCAAAGTTATGCAAAAATTTTATAAAACTAAAAATAATAAAAGATTTGATCCTACGGGGTTTCTAATTCTTCAATTTCTACAAACTCCCGATTTCTAACATACCTTTCAAGCAAACTATATCCTAGAAATGTAGCGTTTGAATTAAGTCTTGGAAGTCCATCGGGATTTTCGGTTAACCACCTAATCGTTCCCTTCTTAATTACATTCAAACACTCACTCGAGATTGAGTTATATTTTTCCCACATCGCCCACTGTGTTCAATTTTTCCACAGATTCTGCACTTCCTTAAAAACTTAGCCCTTCTCTTTATCGAGCTTCTTGACGTACCATTACAAACTTCTTTCAATTTTTTCTCTCTCAACAATTGCTTGTTCTGTTCAAAAACTAAGGCTTCTATAGTAAAGGCGATATCTCTATTAAAACCAAACTTTAAAAGCAAAACAAAAACTCCTAATCTATCTAAAAAAGACATCCAGTTCTTTTACGTCTATCCGGTAAAAGACGAAACTAGTTTAGACATATAAAAGTAAAGATAAAACCTGGTAATTTGATACTTTCAACTTTTAAGAGCACTGCTTTTTAGTCTTTCGGAGGGTCGATCAGCAACATTACTTCATTTATCGGAGAGATTTCTTCACCTTCCGGAAATAGCTTCACCCTGTGACCATTGGCTATAAAAGTTGTATTCCCATCAGTTAGTTCAACAACTCCAAATTTATAAACTCGTGTTACTTTAAATGGACCTGTCCATCTTGATTTAAGCTTTCCTGGAAACAACTTTAAACGTGAATTGTACAATAACACTCGATCACCTACATGGAACTCACGACTATAGATTCTCTTATCATGGAACGATTTCATGCGTTCCTTGTAGATTCGAGCATTTTCATATGAATCAAGGCGAAATTCTTCTAATTCCGTTAACTCAAGTAATCTATGATCACCGACAGCCTTAGGATCGAAATTTAAAAATCTAATAGCCCGGAATGCTCGGTGTTCTAACTCTACTGGGAGATGACAAGATTTACCAAAGACTAATTTGTAGGGAGAACAGCCAATTGGAGTTTTAAAAGCCGTTCTGTATGCCCATAACGCATCATCTAATCTAACCGCCCAGTTTTTACGGTTTGAATCCACTGTTTTTTCTATGATTCTTTTAATCTCTCTATTTGACACCTCTACCTGACCACTGGTTTGCGGATGATAAGGCGTTCCTAATTTATGCGTTACACCATATTTTTCAATTAACTTAGTAAATGGTCTATTACAAAAGTGTGAACCTCTATCACTAATGATAGCCCTCGGAATGCCATAACGTGTAAATATATTCTTTTTAAGGAATCGTATAACAACTTTGGTATCATTAGTGGGAAGAGCTTCAGCTTCTACCCATTTCGAAACATAATCTACCATTACAAGAATAAATCTTTTTCCAAAAGATATAGGAAAAGGTCCCATGAAATCTATACCCCAAACATCAAATAACTCACATTCTAAAATAGGTTGCATAGGCATTTCATGTTTTTTAGATACATTTCCCCATTTTTGACAAGACTCACAAGATTTAACATATGTATACGCATCTTTATAAAGTGTAGGCCAATAAAAACCACATTGCAAGACTTTAAAAGCGGTTTTCCATCCTCCATGATGACCTCCTGCCTCACGATCATGACAAAATGATAAAACACTTAAAATTTCATTATCAGGCACACATTTTCCGATTATTCCATCCGAACATTTACGGAAAAGATCTGGTTCCTCCCAGTAATAAAATTTTAAGTCATAAAAGAACTTCTTTTTCTGTTGCCAAGTCCAATGAGACGGAATGTAATCACAGGTTAAATAGTTAATGATATCTCCAAACCAAGGTGAATTTTCCTTAGAAGGAATTCTTTTCTTTAATAACTGCATGGTTGAAGGCATATCGATTCTAAATAGTTGTTCATCGTGAAACGAATCCTTAATTTCATTTCCTATTTCTTCCTCGGTTTCCATTCTACTTAGATGATCTGCTACTACATTCTCACTTCCTTTTTTATCTTTAATCTCAATATCAAATTCTTGAAGTAGGAGAATCCATCTAAGAAGACGTGGTTTTGCATCCTTCTTACTCAAGAAATACTTCAGAGCTGAATGGTCTGTGTAAACTATTACCTTAGAGCCAACAATATACGATCTAAACTTATCTAAGGCAAAAATTACAGCTAACAGTTCTTTTTCTGTAGTTGCATAGTTTAGTTGAGCTGCATTTAACGTATGAGATGCATAGTAAATAGCTTTGAGAATTCTATTATACCTTTGACCTAAAACAGCTCCTACAACTAAATCGCTTGCATCACACATAATCTCAAAAGGTAAATCCCAGTCTGGTGCCACCAATACTGGTGCAGTAATCAACTTCGCTTTCAGGGTCTTAAATGCTTCCATACATTTATTATCAAAATTAAAAGATACTTCTTTTTCAAGCAAATGACTTAGAGGCTTTGCTATCTTTGAAAAATCTGCAATAAATCTCCTATAAAATCCTGCATGTCCAAGAAATCCTCTTAATGTTCTTAGATTAACCGGTGGAGGCAATTTTTCGATTACCTCGACTTTAGCTTTATCAACTTCAATTCCTACTTCGGAGATTCTATGTCCTAGTACAATTCCTTCCGATACCATTAAATGACATTTTTCCCAGTTAAGCACTAAATTGGTATCCTCACAGCGTTGTAACACTCGTTCTAAGTGTAACAAACAGCCATTAAAAGAGTCTCCGTAAACACTAAAGTCGCCCATAAAAATTTCTAAGAATTTCTCAACCATATCGGAAAATATAGACATCATGCATCTTTGAAAAGTAGCTGGAGCATTACATAAACCAAACGGCATTCTTTTATACGCAAAAGTTCCATAAGGACAAGTGAAAGTAGTCTTTTCCCTATCTCCTGCCGCAATGAAAATCAGTAAATATCCTGAATAACCATCTAAGAAACAGGAATACTTATGACCACTTAAACGCTCCAACATTTGTACTATGAATGGAAGTGGATGATGATCTTTCTTAGTATGATCATTTAGTTTTCTAAAATCAATGCACATTCGATATCCTGTAATTTCCCTTGTTGGAATCCATTCATTCTTATCATTCTCTTTCACTGTGAAACCTCCTTTCTTTGGTACAACTTGAGTTGGACTTACCCATTCACTATCCGATATAGGAAAAATTATTCCCATTTCTAATAGCTTAATAACCTCTTTCTTAACGATTAACTGTAAATTCGGGTTGAGGCGGCGTTGCGGTTGAATACAAGGTTTAGCATCTTCTTTCAGAATTATCTTATGAACACATATCTCAGGACTAATACCTCGAATATCGGCAACTGTCCATCCAAAAGCTTTCTTATGCTTTTTCAACATTCCTAGTAATTGATCTTCTTGTTGCTCTGTTAAAGTTGATGAAATAATCACTGGTAAAAGGTTATCATTTTCAAGAAAAGCATATTTCAGATTTAAAGGTAACGGTTTCAATTCCAGATTCTTAGGCGGATCTTCTATTGATGATTTAAGAACTGGTCCTTCTAGTTCTAATTCTAAATACTTATGCCATGGTGGTTTAAAAGTAAAACTTCCTTTATCTAGAGAAAGGATCATCTCTTTCATTTCAATGTCTTCCTCATCTTCTTTATAGATAGATAAAGTTAAACATTCTTCTAATCTATCTTCAAAAGTTGGTAACTGATTATCATAGACAGAATGAATATCTTCTATAAAAGAACATGATTCTGGTGATGTGTATTGATGGTTCATAGCTTTGAAAATATTGAAAGCAACTTCATCTTTATTGACTCTCAAAATTAATTCTCCTTTCTGAACATCGATTAAAGTTCTCCCTGTAGCTAGAAATGGACGTCCTAAGATAAGCGGCGCTGAAAATCCTTCTTCCATTTCCATAACTACAAAGTCTACTGGAAAATAGAACTTGTCTACTTTAACCAATACGTCCTCAATAATTCCTCTAGGGTACTTAATCGATCTGTCTGCCATTTGCAGAGTCATTTCAGTCTTAGTAAGCTTTCCTATGCCTAGCTTTCTATAATCCTCATAAGACATGAGATTTATACTAGCTCCCAGATCACATAAGACCTTCTTAAACAAAAAGCCTCCAATTTCACACGGAATCGTAAAACTTCCAGGATCTTTTAGTTTAGGTGGTAACTTATGCTGCAAAATTGCGTAACATTCTTCATTTAGGCATATATTCTCATATTCCTCTAATTTTTTCTTATTTGATAGTATATCCTTCAAAAACTTTCCATAGGTAGGCATATTTATCGAGCTTCGATAATAGGGATATTAACATTAATATGACGAAAAGTATCAAGGAAACGAGCATACTTGATCGGTCTTAATCTTTTTAATTTGATCTTTAGGTGGAAAAGGTAAAGACTCTAAATCTATAACCTTGGGTTTCAAGTCATTCTCTCTTTTCCTTTATCCTTTGGGGTATTACTTGATCGCCATGTTTCAGGTTCTTGAATTTTTTCTTTTAATTTGTTCCCTGAATCAATCTTTACTTCATATTCCTTCAGTTCTTCCTGTTTCTCATCCTTGTTTTCTTTATCTTCTACTCTAACATGTTCCTTAAATAGATTCCTTAAATCTTTATCCATGGGGTCTTTCAAAATTCTAGGGATTTTTACCCATTTTTCACCTTCCTTCTCGGGTTCCAAACTTCTATTCCTTTTCAAGAAATTCTCTATGATTTCTTCTTCCTCATCAATAAATTCAAGTTCATCTTTAGTCTCTTCATTTTTATCTAAATCATTTTCTACTTCATTATTCCCGAAGTTTTCTACTCCATTACTACCATAGAGTTTCCTACTTCTCGTAACTACAACATTTACCTCTCTTGGGTTTCTTTCAGTATTACTTGGTAATCCTCCAGGAGGTCTACTATTGTTACGTTCACATTCCCTACTCAAATGATCTTCCATATTCCTTAATGAAGCTTCTATCGTTCTCATTCTGGTATCATGTCCACTCATAGATGTTTTCATCGTACTCATGTCCTTACTGACTGAACCTATAGAAGTCATCATTGTTTCCATATTCTTAGCTTGAGTAGATACTACACCCATCATATTTTCCATCGGTTTTTCCCATTTTTCAACCCCTTCGCAGTTGATTTGAACTTTGAGTTACTGGTATACTTTGAGTGGTATGTTGAGGATAGGATCTTGGTAATGATTGTAAATTCGATTAGATGTATTTCCTTGATAAACTTGATTATTATTCATATTCTTATACTGAACTGGATACGGCGGTTGTCCTGGCTTACTAGGGTTTTCGGACCATCTAAAAGTTGGGTGGTCTCTTCTAATAGCATTAAATGAGTTTGAATATGCATTATTCAAATTCCTATGCTTCTGAAGAAAACTCACTTCCTCTTTTGAATATCCTGTTGGTTCTTCTTTCCCTAATGACACATTATCATAATTTGAGTATTCAGTTGGAGTACTATTTTCCGAATTTTGATTCTTACCTTGTTGTAATCCATCAAACTTTCTACTTAAATTCTCCAAATGTGCTAGAACTTCCGTATTTGAAGTACATCCTTCTACAAAAGCTACTTTTCTAGTGCTAGAGCCGGTTTCCCACATTCTATTGTTTTTGGAAATCTTTTCTATAGCATCGTAAACTGTTTGAGCTTCACTCATCATTAACGAACCACCACATGCATGATCAACATCTGCACGTGAATCTTTTCTTAATTTACTGACAGAAAAGTTGGATTTGCATATCCAAGGAATAACCATGATCGGGACAAGCTCTTAACAATTTTTTAAACCTTTCCCACGCATTCCCAAGTGTTTCTTCAGATCCTTGTCTAAAATTAGCAACCTCGACTTTTAATTCCAAATTCCGTCCCAGAGTGAAATATTGTTTCGGAAATTCAGTTTGAATATCCTCCCAACTAGTTAACGAGTGGTGTGGAAGAGACATAAACCAATCTCGGCTCTTCCTTTTAAAGAAAAAGGAAACATAGTCATCCTTGTTAATTCCTTATGAGCACCTTGACTTTTGGCTGTATTGCACAGTTCTTCAAACAGATAGAGATGATGATGTGGATCTTCATCATCTTCTCCTAGAAATTGGGCTCTTGCGTCAATTAAACCAAAAAGATGAGACTTAATTTCAAATTATTCGCTCCTTCATTCGGTAAAAGTATGGGATTATTAGTCCGGTTTCTCCTTACAGTTTGATCACAGATAGGTCTCGGGTTTGGCGGATTGTTACGATTATTCTGGTTCCGATCTTGATTGTTCCTATTATTATTATTCTGATTATCATTAATATTAACAGGGTTTTGTCCATGCCCTAAAGCATGATCTAGCCTCTGTTCGTTTGTTTCATCACTACCTTCAGCCATTTCTTTATTTTTATTAGAAGATGATTCCGTTGGAGATTTTCCAAGGAGTCCTAAGCTGGTTTGACCACGTTTACTCTCTATCCGCAACTGCCTTTCGTAAGCGTTTATATCAGGCTTATAAGGAGTAAGTGAGGCTTTACCGCTTCTGGTCATCAACTAATTAAAATAGAAAAATGCTCGAGTTTTAAAGAAGAAGAAAATTGGTACTAAAAGAAAGTAGATACCAACGAAAAATTAAAAAAAAAAGAAATGTGATAAGAAGAGTGTTGGTTTATCCTCGAGAATTTTAAGCTAATACAAGTAGTAACCATAGACACAAAAAAAAAATAGCGACTTTGTCTCCCCGGCAACGGCGCCAGAAAGCCGACGTCACCAAACCAGACCTTAGAAACGGCGTCAAGAAGGGGACAGACCTTTTCTAGGTTAGACGGATCCTAACCGGCAGTGTACCGGGTCAAATTGTAGTGATAAAGTGGTGAGTCAGGTGTCGAATCCTCAGGGAAAAAAGTGGTAATTCTTTTAAGTGTGGTTAAACACCAAAGAGCTGCTATTAACTCGATCTAAACCGCAATTTTATAACACAGATTACTACTACTCTAACCAACATAAAATAAATGCGTAATTTAAAAGTTATTCTAATATAATATATATATATATATATAAATATATATAAATGTACATAAATAGTAAAATATATATATATATATATATAAATATATAGATACCAAAATATAATATAACCAGACTAACCAAAGTATATGTAATCAAATTATATGATCTTTTCAGTTAATGGAATGTGTTCGATCTTCCTTTTTTTAGGTCAAATTGAGTGAATGAAACGGTGTACTCTAATGTCAACAATTCCTCCTCACACGAGCGTATGAAATTGTCATATGTCAAAAGTCATCAGTCCAAGGTCCACAACTGCCCCATGCTAAACTTAGTTAGTCAAAACAGTACCGAGTACAAATCTACCCCGGATAAAAGAGGTGATTCCATTTGTCAAATGGCCGATGTTATTCAAGAGGCTCCGGTTGTCAAGCGAATCGATTTAATACAAACGGTGTAGTTTCAATTAAACTGTGATTTTAACATTATTAAGATCTCGAGTACAAATTTTAATAAGATTTGTTTTATTAGGACAAATCTGCCCCCGGGTAGGAAATAGGATTCCGTTAATCGACGGCCATTTTTACCCTCCGGTTTTTCTATTTTTACTCATATCCCGACTTCTCTGGTCGGTTCATCGCCAGGTTATATGTAGTATTCATTATGATTGATTACTTCATTCCGAATATGTTATCATTACGTAGCGAAATAGAAAAAGATTCATTTTACTCAATTTTAGTCATTTTTATTTTAACATCATTCCTTTACCGAAAAGATCAAAATAATACAATTACATAACTTTGGTTAGTTATTAGATCTAGCCTAATAACATTATAAAAACTAAAAAGAAGAAAATAACAAACATAAACATAATTATTATAGAAATTACCCGATTACAACTGCTGACTCAGAAATCGTCTTTTTCCGGATTTTACAACGACTTCAGCAACACCGAACCTTCGAGAATTTCCCGAGCATTACTACCATACTACTACTACATTATTTTGGCATAAGGCCTATTTACAACTATAAAAGAAAGAGGGAAAGAGTTATATATATAGAATATGGTTTATATATATAATTTGGTACACCCCCAAATGAACTCTCTGATGCTCCCCTTTTATAGAATTTTCCCCTTCCCGGACCGGTCCTGAAAAATTGCCGGATCGGTCCGGTGTAATGATGCTAATCATTTCAGCTTGTCCTCAGCATGTTCCCCCATGTTACTCATAATCATTACTTGTGTTGTGTAATTATATATATAATTATATATAATTACACAGTTAATCTTCTAAAAATCGTAACTTGAATTCTCGATATCAGAATGACATAATCGAACTTCCGTTGAAAAGCTCGTTGAATTCTCTACAACTTTCATCAAGACCACTTCTTCAGAAAACGTACTCTCGATGAGCCATTTGTATTATACGTCCTTTTTCGAGTTTTAGAAACAATTATTCCCTTGGTCATGTATATCAGTGACGCTTTATAACTTCCTTTCACTGACTTGTATTGACTTCAAAAAGTGTCGATACTCGGGATTTCCGTTCATCTTAGGATTCTGCAATGAAATAAACACAAAATACCCGTGTAAAATAGACACAATATTCCGGTTACTAAAACCGGTACAAAAACTACAACTTTTTATTATAAATACTAACTTTTATTACTAACTATACTAAACTACAAAGACTAATATTTTATACTAATTATATCATAATTTAGATATTTTACATAGAATTTGTCAACAAAACATAATAAAATCACGTAAATTCAATCATATAAAAATAATACATCACTCAGCTGAGTGAATCAACAGTGTTGAGTCACATCTGGGTATTTATGGGAATTCCGACAACATCGTTTTGGAGGTTAGAGTTGAGGATTTCAAGGCTATAAATACCCAATGTTGTAATCAATGTAGTGAATCTTCATATATTTATGTGCATGATAAAAGTTCTCATTTTCTTTTCGTGGAGTAGTCAGCACAAGGCAGAAACCACGTTAAATCACCGTGTTCTCTTTGTTTCCGTTTATCTTGTTGATTGTTGCTTGTTAGATTGCCTCTAATTTTAGTCTTTGCTTGTCATATGTTACAACACATTTTTTTAAATATTGCGGGCTATGTTACACCAAACATTACCTTTTATACCCGACCCTGTATTATAGTGGGCTATATAATATTAAAAAACATTTCGGAGTTTATCTTTGTTTATAGGTTTTGTCGCTATGCGTTCTTCGTTTTGCTTTCTCGATACCCCCTCCCTCCCCCCTCCCCGACGAAAAAATTGGAGAGTTTTTTCACATTTATATATTATATAAATTGGTCATGAAGCACAATTGGTAATTCGTGACAGAAATTCGATCTATAAACTAATCATCATCCTGCATAAAATTTGGTCGGAAGCACAATCAATACTCAGTGACTGAAATTCGATCACTTATCTAATCAACATCCTACCTAAAATTCAGTAAGAATCAACTAGCTACCTAAAATTGAGCCAGAATCAATTAATGAAAAAATTAAATGGTAAAACCGGATATAAAAATATAGTATGTTAATAACAACCTTTTGAACCTTTTGAAACTTTTGTATAAATGACAAAACTTTTTTTAATTTTTTTTATAATTTCCTGGACGCATTTTCCAAAAAAAAAACCAAAACAAATAAACACACTTCTTTTGAAATACTTATATCTATCAATCTAGAATTCCAAACTTAAAAATTATTTCACCAAATTATATATTTTTTCATGCTCTTTATTTTGAGACCACATTCAACATATTTCGACGTGATTTCAGAAAATCTACTGTCGAAATTCACTATTGTTCGAAGTTCAATGTCGATATTCACTGATTTTCAAGATTCATAGATTCACTAAGTGAATTTCGACAGTGAATCTCACGAAAATGAAGTATCAAAATGAAGAACACAAAAAAATAAAAAATTTAATGAAATTTTTATCGTCTTTAGAGATCTAAATCAAAATATACATGGGTTTGAAAATGGGGAGGAAAAAGAGAGGAAAAAAAGTTGGAACATCGTCCTTCCTGTAAGCTGATTATTTTATTTTATTTTATCCTTTAGGCTATAAAAATTATAAGAGTTGTCATTCTTCTATAGAAAAGATGTGTGAGTTTCTTGTTACTTAAAAATATTTCAAATTGTGTCATTATCTCTAATTCTCCTTTAAAAAAACCATAGTAGGAATGTAACTAATGACAATAATTCAATAATCGTGTAAACCGGCTAACTATCATAATAATTCCTAAAATCATTTAACTAAGGAAATAATATTAATCAAATATTCAAAAAATAAATTCATACAAATCTTCGGCCTGATTACTTTTCCATTAATTAGTCTCCATTAAAGTGAGCATTTTGATTCTACACAAGATAAGAATATACAAATCCATCGAGATATCCACAATTTCTCTTTGCAATTACTAGTGATTTGATTTTGTATGGTTTTTCTAGTGTTATTTTATTTTTATTTGTTTTTGAAATTGATAGTTATTTAAGTTTTTCAATGAATAATTACTTTTTTCTTGTTGTTGTTGTTGAGGTTTCTCAATTTTTTTTGTTGAGAAAATGAATAATTAATTGAATCCGAATTAGTATCGGTATATATATAAATTTTAATTTTTAAATATTGCTTTCGATTATTATAACTTGTACATAGTCTGTCTCTCCAATTCATCTAGGTTTTTTTCTCATCAAGCAAACCCTGCAATGGCAGCAGCAGATCTTTTACCTTCATGTGATGGAAAAGGTAAAAGCATATGCCCTTTTTTTTTTTTTCCCTTCCTTTATTGTGTTATGATGAATTTACTTCACACATCACAACGAAAAATTATTACAGACTCCACATATTTATTTATTTTGTTTGTATTATTTATTCGTTGAAAGAAAGTACTGGTAATGGCGTTGGCATGCATTGCAAATTAGGTTATACTCCCTCCGTTTTTTTTTATCTGTCACATTTCAGTTTTTGTCATTTTTTTATTTATCTGTCATTTTACATTTCCAATGCAGCATTTATTATTTTTTCCTCCTTTACCAATAAAATATTTACATCTCCAATAAAAAAACACAATTCCAATACAAAAAACTCCTTTACCAACAAAACATTTACATCTCCAATAAAAAAATACATTTCCAATACACATATTAATTATTTTCTTAATTTGTGTAATTCTTCTCTCTGCGACATATATATAAAAACGGAGGGAGTATGTAACAATCCAATAGATAATTGTTTATATAACAATATATATTATAGGATACACAAAATACTACTCCTCAATAAAAAACTAAAATCTCAACAAACAACAAACACATTAATTGTCGGTTGGTCATGATATAAATTTATCTTTTTGTATAGCAAATCATGTAAGTAAATTTATTACTCCGTATTTTGTAGTAACTAAAAAACAGATCGCGCCTGCATGGAAGAAGGGAAAAAACTAACTGTCTGGGAAAATGTATGGTCTCTCTGCACCATATTTAATGCTTTTTTATTGCGAAATTCGAAATACCGTACTCCCTCCGTTTTTCTTTATCTGTCACATTTCAGTTTTTGTCATTTTTTTATTTATCTGTCATTTTACATTTCCAATGCAGCATTTATTATTTTTTCCTCCTTTACCAATAAAATATTTACATCTCCAATAAAAAAAACACAATTCCAATACAAAAAACTCCTTTACCAACAAAACATTTACATCTCCAATAAAAAAATACATTTCCAATACACATATTAATTATTTTCTTAATTTGTGTGATTCTTCTCTCTGCGACATATATATAAAAACGGAGGGAGTATAATTTAGTCCAAAACAATTTTAAATTAAAATTCAAATGGCAAATCGTTGTCCTCCTCAATACTCTCTCCGTTATTTTTTATCTGTCACATTTCAGTTTTTGTCATTTTTTTTATTTATCTGTCATTTTAATTTTTCAATACATCATTTATTATTTTTCATCCTTTACCAACAAAATATATACATCTCCAATAAAAAAACACAATTCCAATACTAAAAACTCTTTTACCAACAAAACATTTACATCTCCAATAAAAAAATACATTTCCAATACGCATATTAATTATTTTCTTAATCTGTGTGATTTTTCTCTCTGCGACATATATATATATAAACGGAGGGAGTATATATTAGCTGCATACTTTCATTGCTTTAGATCAACTATTTCAATGGCAGAACTTTTGACTTGTGAGGGAAAAAGTAATAGGTGCCTTTGGATTCTGTCAGTTATTTCTGAATAGTCATTAATATACAAATAATTTAAGAGATTAATTAGGCTTGAATTGATAAAACAGATTTAATTATTCTACCCTTAATATCAATGTACTACAACATTATTTAAAGCATTAATTAATTATACCAATTGTTGTACTATTGTTCACTGCACCCTTTAATTTATTTTTGGAATCATTTCTACTGCAGGTGTATTGAGAACGGTTTCAGATACGCCACCAACTCATTATACGGTAAAATTACAAAGGGTGTCATTGTTAGAAAAGAATAAGATAGAGAGATACGTTTGTTCAGAATTTGCAGCCGGAGGACATAAGTGGTACTTTCAATTTAGATCTTACAGTTTTAATTTAACATTTTTTCTTCCAAAATCGATCGGTTAATATGAATTATATATATAATTGCAGGAAGTTGATTTTATATCCTAACGGAAACAAATCCAGAAATGGCAACGATAACGTCTCTGTCTACCTAATGGTGGCAGAGAGCAGTTTACCCGATCTAGGTTCTGATCAGGTTCATGCGGTTTTTAGAGTTTTTCTCCTTGACCAAAATAATGGCGCGCAACTACTACACTCTCCAAGGTAGGCGTTTACGGAATGAATTGCTCTTTAATTATAACAGGCAAGCATCGTGTTTTCCTTCTCGATCTTGTCATTCTCATGCTCTGATTTGTCATGTGCAGTTGCAAATGCAGAAAGATTTGATAAGATGAAGTTAGAATGGGGTTTCGAGCAATTCATGCCATTGAATAAGTTCAAAGATCCATCCAACGGCTATCTTGTCGACGATACGTGTGTTTTTGGAGCTGATGTACGTATACGTCTCCAACAAAAATACAAGTAAAGGGGAGCAGTTGGTAATGATGAACAATGTTGATAGCTACAGGCATATTAATTTGGAAAATCGATAATTTCTCTACTATTAAGGTTGTTCATGATTCCATGACCTTTATGATGTAGCCCAATTCAAGAGGAAGATTGAGTCTTTTATTTAGTCTTTTAATTAGTCTTTTATTATCCCACATTGGTTAATTGTCTTTTATATTTATTATTATTTTTAATTATTGTTATTTTGTCCCACATTGCTAAAATGGCAATTGGACTTGGAGTCTGTAGCCTATATAAGGCATTTCCTTGTATTTGAATAGGTAGCTTATTATTGAATCAAAAACTATTTTGGTTGAAATTCAGAGATTGAATTTTCATCATAAGAAACTTTCAGAGATTGGGTTTCTTTCAAGAAGTTTTCAGAGATTGGACTTCTTGCGATTATCCTGAGATGGGGTAATTGGTTGGTGTTCCTGAGATGGGATCACCGTAGTAAATATTCTGAGATGGAGTATTTACATATCCTTTTGTTATTTTCGTTATATATATTCAAAAAGCCATAAAAATATACTTTTCATTGCTGAATCGTTTGCTGTGCTTTAATCAACGATCCTACGAGATTCGGTTTACATCAAGTGGTATCAGAGATCAGGCGATTAAAGCAACAACAACGCTGCTGCGTTTTTAACAGAAAATCTGCTGCGTTTTTCCGGAGTTGAAGTCGGCGTTCTTGTTTCCCAAGAACCCTAATAGCAGCCGCACTCAACAGCTCCTTACATCTGCGAATTTTGCTGCTATTTTCGCAACCCTAGCTGTTCATAAACAGCTGCGTTTTTAGTCCTGAAATTCTGTTCTTGCGAGGAATCATCTGCTGCGTTCTTGAAATCCAAGTAACCCTAGGAGGCGGCCAAGAGAGATTTTTGCTGAATAATTTCGGGAACCCTAATTATCGAGATGAAGTTGGGTCGAGGTGGTATGTTACGTTACAATGGTTATGAGTGCTATATGGAATATGATCCCGAACTGGATTATCCGGCTGCTATCAAGAAGGCCGACGCTGAATTTGTCAAGGAACAAAATGACTACTTCGTAGAGCAAAGACGCATACATGCACAACGACATTGGCATGATAATTTTGCAACATGATTGTCACGTATTGAACAACTCTTGAAGGGATATATTGCTCAGTCCAAACGAGAGGCAGAGAAATGGGAGTTCGAACGTAAAAAACTGCTAGAACAGTCCGCACGAGAGGCAGAACAACGGAAATTAGAGGCAGAACAACGGAAATTAAAACGTGCAGAACGTTGGAGGAAATTAGACGCACTGTGGAAGGCGGACGATGACCTTTTCTTTATCACGGATGGTGTAACACGTGAAGAAGCTATGGCTGGCAAACTGCCCAAATTCTCTCCTTCACATGCTAAATCGAATAAACAGGTTATTCCCAACCCCCCTACGGCTGTGGTACATGAGGAGGTTGACATTCTTATTGTTGATTCAGCCACGGAAGAGTTCATTGAGGTTCCTAATGCACTTACTAATGATGTTGTTCCAGTTGCTACTATTGATTCTCCTTTACCGGTACCCGACCATTCTGACGAGTTTGCCGACGTCAAGGTGGATATTGGTGTTGACCCCATCACTATGCCCGTGGACTTACTTGCTGAATCAATTGTGGTCAAACCGGGGACCGAACCGGTGCAATCCGATGGTTCAAAGGTGCGCTCGGTAATTTTAGTTGCTGATTTGAAGGCGTTACAAGCGCCACATGTATATGTGGATCCATATTTACAGCATTGCCGCCCTTTGGATTTTGTTGTCGCTGAATTCTCCACTCGCGCCATTCCATGTTTTTGCGATGTTGTGATTCTGAGTTTCTCCGTGGTTGAGTGGACGTATGGAAGCACGATATTCGTGTTCGATCCGGGTTGATTCGAGGACGAATCCTTTTGAAGCGGGAGGGAATGATGTAGCCCAATTCAAGAGGAAGATTGAGTCTTTTATTTAGTCTTTTAATTAGTCTTTTATTATCCCACATTGGTTAATTGTCTTTTATATTTATTATTATTTTTAATTATTGTTATTTTGTCCCACATTGCTAAAATGGCAATTGGACTTGGAGTCTGTAGCCTATATAAGGCATTTCCTTGTATTTGAATAGGTAGCTTATTATTGAATCAAAAACTATTTTGGTTGAAATTCAGAGATTGAATTTTCATCATAAGAAACTTTCAGAGATTGAGTTTCTTTCAAGAAGTTTTCAGAGATTGGACTTCTTGCGATTATCCTGAGATGGGGTAATTGGTTGGTGTTCCTGAGATGGGATCACCGTAGTAAATATTCTGAGATGGAGTATTTACATATCCTTTTGTTATTTTCGTTATATATATTCAAAAAGCCATAAAAATATACTTTTCATTGCTGAATCGTTTGCTGTGCTTTAATCAACGATCCTACGAGATTCGGTTTACATCACTTTAACTCTGGTAATCAGAAATGGTAAGCAAAGCATTATGCATTCTATTATGAACATACACACACACATATCATACATGCATCTTTGTTGTAAGATTATATTCTTTTTGTGATAAATTGAGAAGAAAAATAAATGAAATATATATATTAATTGACACACCCCATTTTGAAGTAATACATGCATGCATGCATGTTTTTAATTTGTGGTTTTTGTTATATATGCAGGAAACTACAGTTATACCCCAAGGGAAATAGGGGATAGTACAGGAACAGAAAGCCACATATCTATGTATTTAGCTTTGGCTAATCCTGCCTCCCTTTTAATTGCTTTCCAGATTTATACAGAGGCCACCATTAGCATTATTGATCAAGTTCATGCCAAAAATCACTCACACAAAGGTATCTTACTATCTTTACTTATATATTTATTCTAGCTTTCCAACGATATACATACGTACTACCTCCGGTCTAAAATATAAGTCATCCTAGGAGTTTTCACACAGATTAAGGAATTGGTTGAATGTCATTAATTTGAAGGTTAATGTCTAAAATACCCCTTGACTATCATTAATGCAATAGTTGTTAAGTAATGAAAAGTTGTTGAATTCATAATAAATTAAGGGTAAGATAGAGAAAGAGCAATAAATGTTGCATTGGTAATGTAGAATGACTTATATTATGGGACAAGTAGAAAAGTGTAGGATGACTTATATTTTGGACCGGAGGTAGTATATAATTTACTTAAATGCGTTTTTTTTTTTTCTTTCTTTCTTTCTTTCCAGTAATTAAATAGCTGGTTCGACACGTCCAACTCTGGTTTTGGTCGGCATAGGTTGATTTCACACAGTGATTTCTATCTACCGAGGCTTTCTGGTAAAAGACAGATGCATCATCGAAGCGGAAGTCGTTATCCACGGAGTCACTAGTGCACTCTAAAGGATTTTGGAGCCCATAGATTTATTTCTCTTTGGAACTTGGAAGACTGCAGCTAGCTAGCAATACACCCATCTCATTAATTAATTAGCATATTGTTTTTTGGCGGGAAGGGCGCCCCCGGTTGGGCTCTATGATATTTTGAAGATGTATATACTCAAAACACCAGAAGGATTAAAGCCTTGCAGAGTATATAGGTGAATTGGTTGTTTAGCTGTTTAGCGTATACAAACAGCGTAAAAGAATTCGAATCTGAACAATTTTTGAATCTCATTTATGACAAGATATATACTTGATGGCTTATCTGCATTAATATGCTGTTTTTAGTGAAATGAAAAGGAATCACACCAATTTTTTTTTTTTTTCTACTTTGATTTGGGGTTCCTATTTCTTAAGCATCAGCCTATTTTACACATGTGTAATACTAGCTGCTAGGTGTTTGTGTTGAATTTTATCAGTCTATTTTCCAGTCAGCGGTTACCATGCATGGAGGGCACGAGTCCTACCGGCGGTCTCTATGACTCTCAGCGATATTTCCTTCAATATAAAAAAAAAAAAAAAAAAAATGGAAGTTTCTAAGAAAACAGACGGAGAAATTTGTTGGTAAAATCGACATGCATGATTTAATAATTGATTATTTTGAAAAATACACCGCCTGTGCTTTCATGGATTGTATCGACGTTGATACATTGCATAGGATATATACTTTAATTAAAAAAAGGCATATATGTTAAAGAGTTACAGTCATATCGAGTGAAGACAAGATATATGCATGAAAGTCAGCGGACGTCCCAACCGAATAGCCGGTTAAATATTATGCATAATCTGATTCCCCCACAGAACATGATGAAGCAAGAAAGACAAATTAACCGAATAGCTAGCCGGTTGAAAATTATAATAATCTGATTCCTCCACAAAACAATGATGATCAAAGAAGCTGCAAGAAAGACAAATCGGTAGGAAAATAATTAAATCTTCTGTTTTTATGCATGTTTCACAAAAGCTACAAGAAAAAGCATATTTTCATACCGTTGCCTCGCCAATATTAGAAAGGTTATTTAAACGAGAGCGAGCTAGGTTGTGCTAATTAAGGAAAGCCACAAATTAAGGTGATCGAATTAAATGGGAAAAAACTCAGGGGCATTAATTGTGTTTGTGGTGGTGCTGATATGCTGTTGTTCAATGGCGGCTGCCATGGAAGAAACTGTTGAAGCAGATCATCATGCCACCAACCACTACTGTCAAGGATGAAAAGCCTGCAACTGCAACTGCAACGGCAGGCGGGGTGATGGAGAATCAACATGCCAACATTAATGTTAATGCAGCCTTCTTGTTTCCTTTGATCTCTAAATCATACTACAATTTACGTACCAATCTGCATACTCTGCAAGATGACGGTGGTGATTGCTGTTTAGACATTTGTGACTGTGACGGCGGCGACGGCATTCCGTAAAAAGCTTCATAATTTGCACCCTGCAGGTAAGTTTGTCCCTCAATTTCTTTAAGAAAGTATATGGTTATAACATTGTCGATTGTCGATTGACCTATACAAACAGTGTGCTTTAATTAATTGAGCTTTGTTTCAATTCATATTCAAATGTATGTAATATATATAGTATGTTTGAATTGTTTCTGTCATGCACTTATAATTGTTGCAGCTGCAGCCTGCAGGTATGCTAATCAAACCATATGGGATATGGGATCTATCAATTGGCAACGAAAGATCGAAAGCGTGTCTTATATATATTAAAAGTAAACTACTACTGTATCGAATAAAACATTCTCTATTTCATCATTTTAATAGCTTTGAAAGATCATCTAATGATATTTCAGGGTTTTCTTGTTCTATTTTGTGAAATTTTTCTTTTTTGAGATGGATATACATGAATATATATGTATTTAATCTTCTTCCTTATACTTGTTAATCATGTTTAAGAAAAGGGTACGTACACTTCTGATCGATTCATCTAGACTAATTAATGAAAGTTTATTTTCTCTTTGTTATAGCCTAAGAGTGGCACTATCCCCGGCCGTTAGATCCATGAAATTGATTCCCTTCATAAACTACCACATAACCATGAACCGCTTAATTTCTTCCTCCGCGCGCATACACATTTTCCATCTTCATATCATGGATTTAAACTAGACAATTATGTTCAAACCATGTCATGCGTGCTAATTAATGAAAAATCTTTCAGAGATATCTCAAATATCTCTGCCGTTTTGTGTCTTTGCCGTTTTTTTGGTATTGATAGTTCAAATATTTGAATTGATCTTCAATTTTCAAATATTTGTATTCTTCAATTATCTTATTCAAATAATTAGCCGTGTTTGTAACCTTGATAAATAAATGAATGTTCGATAAATTAAATGAATAATATCGTCAAATGAATTAATGTTTGATAAATGAATGAATAAATGAATGTTCGATAAATGAATAACCTCATTAAATGAATAATTTTTTGGACCAATTATTTAAAAGGACTGATTTTCAACTTATTAGGGGTAATAGGACACTCCGAAATCTTATTTAGTTATAAGGACATTCTAATTTTAAGAAGTAAACTTATTTAGTTATAAGGACATTCTAATTTCAAGTGGATAAAGAGGAAGAAGGAAAAAAAGGAAGGAAGGAAAAAAAAAAAAAAATAATAATAATAAAAAAAAAAAATGGTGTTGAGTGAACTTTTTTTTTATATTCACCATATTTCTAAACGCCATATATTTTGATTTAAAACTCGGATCATCATAATTTTTTCACTAAAATTCATATTTTTTCGTCTTCTTTATTCTAAAATCAAATTTGATATTTTTCCGAATAAATTTCATAAATCAATTTTTTTCTTCATAAAAATCGACGTGACATATTGATCACCGTCATACATTGACCACCTACCCCGATGCATTGACCACCGGGATCCATTAACCACCCCGATGCATTGACCGCCGCGATTCATTGACTACCATGATGTATTGACCGCCGCGATCCATTGACAACCTTGATCAGTGACATCTCATTGTAACGATTTATGCAATGACGTCTCATTGTAGCGATTTATGCAGTGACTTCTTATTGTAGCGATCTATGCATTGATGTCTTATTGTATCGAATTATACAGTGACGTGTTATTGTAACGATTTATGCAGTGACGTGTTATTGTAACGATTTATTCATACATTTTGTTGTAAAAATCGCCTTTAAACAAAAAGAAATACAAGAAAATACAGTTAATTTACAAAGTTATCGAATATTTAAACCAACACTAATCAAATAAACCAAGATCAATCAAATATTTAAAGATAACAAAGAAATAAAGTTACTTTACAAAGTTATCAAATGTGTGTATCAAGTTGTATATGTGGTGACATCATCATTACATCAATTATCTAATTGTAAATACAGTCATCAATGTCACTGCATAAGTCATCAACGTCACTGCATCAGACATCAATGTCACTGCATAAGTCAGCAATGTCACTGCATAAGCCTAGACCACCAAGATGATCAAAGAGGGCACTCTTGTCAATCTCTTGATGATGGTAACTCTTGCACACATAGTAAAACACACTCTGCACTAATAGGCCAGCCAGATTAACTATCACCAGCAACCCAACCAAGAATCCACCAATCATAATTCTTGTAAGCACACCATGATTATCCTCACCATTAACCACAACTGATGAGAATATAATGTGATCAGTCCACAAATAGCCATATACCCAAAAACAAGGTTGAAAGCTATCATGGTCCTGACCTTTAACAACTGATAGCTCTTTTTCATAGTTGCAAGCCCATAAACCGGCTCCAATACAGAAACCATGCTAGCCAAATGCCACAAAGCACTTATATCGACCTGCAACCCAAGAAACAGGACAAAGACAACCATAAGAGAGAAGAAAAACAACCCCAAACTATGAGTATCCATAGCTATTATAAGCAGCACCAGAAACCCAAAAAAGACTTAATTGTAAGCACCATGGTGAGTGAAACCCATAAGAAGGTAATAAAGAGCCTCATAGATCGTACTTGTGCTGCGAAAGCAAAAGGGACTATATCATCTATTATAAGCACCCAAATACACTGTCAACTAATTAGTAAAACACAATCTATGAATGCTCTGAATGTTTCTCCTAGACGTGTTATTGTGTCACTGCTTCAGACATCAATATCACTGCATAAGTCATCAGTGTCCCTGCATCAGACATCGATGTCACAGTATCAAACATCAATGTCACTACATAAGTCATCAATGTCACTCCATCAAGTAGCATGTAAATCAGAAAAATAATTCTTACTTCGGTAGTTCTTGAGCTTACACTTCTTTGTCAAAATGCATATAAACACAAGTTAGACCGTAAGTAAACATCGAAAAGCTATTGACTGCATCAAACATCAATGTCCCTGCATCAGACATCAATGTCACTGCATAATTCTTCAATGTCCCTGCATCAGAATACCAGATGCATTAACTACATTGGACTTCTTCATTCTGAGCCAGAAGGGCTGTTGTACGCTAGATATTGGCGACTCAGTACCGACAGATGAATCAGATGCTACGGCAGAAGAATCAATAGCATTTTGACGCATTGGGACAGTGGCAGCCCTCCTAGAACTACTGTTCCCTATATGGGAACGCTTTTTATGGTACCTGAAGTAGAAAAAAAAAACAACAATAGCCAGAAGCACGCCAATCACCATGCCAATGGAGATACCGATTATGACCCCATACGACAGAGCTTTCATCTCTTTCTTGACGATTTAGTTACATGTATCATATGACAGAGCTTTCATCTCTTTCTTGACGATTTAGTTACATGTTATCTAATCAGATCACCCATACTACCTGTTAAAAATTATTCAAAAAATACATCCAGAATCCAGTACAAGTCAGAATTGATCTTAAGTTCTAGCAATTCAAGGGAATTCAATAAGGCCAATTGTAACAGCAGCCAAACAAATGAAAGAAAAATAAAATGAACTAATGGCACTATTGGAGTCTCTTTGGCTGCATATGTGAACATCCCTTTGTCAATTGTCATTCTATAAATCAGTGATGCAGCTTACATAAAAAAAAAAACAACAAATATCCCCAAGTAACAAACAGAAATGATATGTTATCGCATCAATTCAATTCTCCAGCAAAGTTCATTTCTTATAAATAAAAAATAAAAATAAATAAAATCGTGCCAACGAAATTCACACCCGAACAGCATAAGCACGTACTCAGAAACTCTAACAACTCAAACAGTCACGCTTACATAACTGAAATTACCACAACAGTAAATGCTGCTTAATTCATCCGTATCAAGAAAGAAATCCAACGTTAAAAAAAATTAAAAAGTAGAAAAACTGCAAAAACTACCTATCACATGTAAAAGCGATCAACATAATCTTACAATTCTGGCAAAGAGGAAATCCTCCGCAAAAGTCAGATAAAACAAACGGAATACGCTGTACGCAGATGTTGAAGAGGTTCACAGTTGAATGTGACGTTGAAGAGGTTCGGATTGCTCAAATTGGGCATTGATACGTGGGAAGGTGGAATTAAAAAAAAGAAATTAGATTGTCCTTATAACATAATAAGTTTTTGGAGTGTCCTAAATGATCATTAAGTCTCTAACGACGGCCTTATAACTAATAACCACTAATTTTTTTCGGTCTCGACTTGGGTAGATGTGCTAAAAGTAACCTCGTTAAATGCATTAACGAATAAAAAAATGTAAGTCCTCAAAGACCCTATGTATATATAAATGACAAAAATAAGAGCGTCATGAGCCTCTCTACATGACACATGTAACTTCAGCTACATCAGTAACTAAAATTTGTCATATTTTAAGAAAAGATTTCACAACAATTGAATCATACACGTCATATTGTATTTATAAATAATCAACAATTATAATTCATGATTTATTGATTGAAACTTAGACCTAACATGATCAAAGATATAATCCCATTATTATGATCAATCAAAGGAAAAAGAAGTGTTAGCGTATGTTGTGATTATAACATTGTTTTGGAAGATAAACAAAAGTCAAGAGTCCATCGGTCACAAAATCGTTGATTTATCGAGTAATAATAGTAAATAATAATAATAGGATAGGATAATTAATGGAAGTCAAGTTTATGGAAACAGCCAACACAGGGAACCAAAAAAGCTTTGAAATTTCTGACAAAAGCATCTACCAAGGCTTCAAAATTATCTATTGCCAATCATTCTCATCTGTCTCCGACAATCAATCAGCCTTCCGTCGGCGTAAAATCCACCGGCTTTCATTCATTTCTACTTTTTTTTTTCCTCTGCCCATTTACCTAACGGTATGACTCTGTTCATTTCTGATTTTCTTATGTTTTTACGTCTTTTCGATTTTCTGTCTAATAATCTATTTTTAAGTGTAATTTCATATTGCTGATACCGTCCTACTGGTTGGTGATTTTTTATTTGTATTTGCAGCTTCAGCTTATTAATTTTCATGGGTATTTGCTTCGCCAAGGTTTGTCTCTCATTTTATTTTTTCTTACTAACTTGCTTTGCTTTGCTGCACCACCAGCTGAGAAAATATTGTAATTTATATATTATTTCCTAAATTCAGTTCAGAAAAACTGCACCCTATTCCTAATATTCCCTAAGTAGAGATTGTGAACAGTGCATACCACATTTTGTTGGAGATTGTGAACTGTGTATCCCTAATTTCTGGGAACTACTGTAGCAATACACAAACACGTTGAAATGTTTAAGTGTTGTACAGATAGGGATGTGGATGCTGTTGTGTTAGAACAAGAAAGAATAGTTAGTGTGTAGGGATATGAATATTTACATACTACAGGGAAAGGGATGAGGTTGAAGATGTTGTTTTGTATAGGGTGGCTGTAAAAAAGGGATATGTATTATACTACAGTATTTTATGGATGGAACGCTGTTGTGAATTCCTTAAATCTGAGCATTTTGTGTGTGGTGTTGATTCAAGTTGACCTTTAAGACCGTGACATGTTCAGTTAAATAAAATCTTTTTGTAGTCCTTATTACGTCTACTGTAATGCTTTTGGGAAGCCTCTTCCCTATAGTAAGTCCTTTTTTTGGTTGCTTTTGTGAATACGATAGCACAAGTTTTGGTGTAGTAGGGGAGTTCTCGACCTTCTGTTTGCAGAATACCTGCATAATATAACCTATAGATACTTCTCTTGTCGGGTTTGATGGGATGGATTTTAACTGCTATCTTTTAATGCCATGGCTTGCACACTAGTGTCTAGTACTTATTTTTCTCTTCCGAACAATGCATTAATCATCTGGGGGCTCATCCAGCCCTCCGATGGCATCTTAGAAATGTCAGAAATCAATCATATCAACACCATTGTTGCTTCATATTGATTCTTTTTTCTTTTTATCAAACATGTTACTCGGTATGAACTTGTATAGCATAAAGACGATGAAGATGATGAAGACCATCATGTGGAACTTGCTGGTGGAAATGTGCATCTTATAACTACGAAAGAGAGCTGGGAACAGAAACTAGCTGAAGCCAGAACAGAGTCTAAGCCTGTAAGCTTTCTTAACACTATTCTTTGCATTTTGTTTCCCTCAAACGCGTTGTATCTTGACCTGGTGCATCCTCTTGTAGACACTTGAGTGTGTTTATGTCCACATATTTTAACTTGGTATCTAGCAGAAACAATTGTATTCGGCCTATGATGATTGGAACCTACCCCTTAGATAATTATAGTTGTAAAGTGAATTTCAGGTCATTTTGCAGTGTTTCACGGCGATTTCAACATTCACACTTCCAAAATATCAGCCTGGAAACACAATTCTCACTTGTCTCTAGCACTTTTTGGTTTTCCAAATATTATTATTCAGTTTTCTAACACTTTTTACCAAAACTAATGGTATAGCACACATGGGATGCAGGGTGTCATTTAAGCATGCATTTTGAATTCTGTAGTTTGAGTTCTCTAATCGACATATGCCATACCGGTTTCTTTTATTATCCTTTTGTAAAAAAATGTGGTTACAACTGCATCGTAACCCACTGTTCCTTTTTCTCATGGTTGTGTTGGATCTATAGGAAAGATTGACATCTAATTACTACACTCATTTTGCCTCTTTCCCACTACAAGCAGACATGGAGATAGACATCAGTCACATCTTGCAGCCTAAGTGGACATACATATGTTGTTTTTATATTGTTATTCTTGCTAGTCTGGTAGAGAATAAATTAAAATGGCTGCTTTGATGCGTTTTTTGTTCCAGAATTTGAATATCTATTGCCCTTGGCAGGTAATTGCAAATTTTAGTGCTTCATGGTGCGGACCTTGTAGAATGATTGCACCATTCTACAGCGAGCTGTCCGAGAAATATCCTTCCCTGATGTATCTGACTGTCGATGTGGATGAATTAACTGTAAGCATAACAGCTAGCAAATGACTACAAAATGATAAAAAAAAAAAAAAAAAAAAAAAAAAAGAACTTTCAGATTCGTATATAGCTGTGTGTATATGCTGCAAAAAATACCTGCAAAACTTGTGCTGGTGAGAAAGTTTAGGGCTGCAGAAGTGTGTTGTGTCTAAATATATAAATTACTTTCCTCTTCAACAACATAAACTGTTTGGAGAGATGGTAACTCAATATGCCCTTAATTTGCTTTTGGGTACCATGTTAGCCTAGTCTTTGTATGAGACTCACACTCGTGTTTAAGCGTTGTGTTGTGTTTAAATATGCAAATTACTTATCTCCTAACCGTCTAAGCTTTTGAGAGAGATGATACTTCAGCAAGAGAAATATGATTACACTGTGTTTACGTAAGTATATCCAGGCATTTCTTTTGCTTGTTTTTGTTGTTATGGTGATGAATTTCGTTTATCTTGCGTGCTTTTGTACAGGAATTTAGCTCATCATGGGATATAAAAGCGACTCCGACATTCTTCTTCCTCAAAGGTGGAGAGCAAATCGACAAACTGGTAGGTGCAAACAAGCCAGAGCTGCAGAAGAAGATAGTGGATTTAGTAGATTCAGAAGCTCGGAAGCCGTAATAGAGTTCATGACTCTAGGTATCCTTGTCCCAGATGTTTGTCTTCGAGCTTGCGAATAAGTGTATTTTGTGTTTTTACACGTATCTAATTTCGTAGTTGAGGGAGCTTGTGCTCAGTCATATGAAGGATTCTTTATTAGTTCCTTGTGTTTTTTTTTTCCTGACTCTGAAATGGCATCCTTTTGTATAGTTGTGTAAGTGGTGGAAGACAATATGCATGTTGTACTAATTTTGTTGCCTGGGAAAATTTTAGAATACAGAACTCCTAAAATGTGACATTTATCGTATCATTTTATTTATATTCTGTTTTTATATAATAGAAGTGTGTATGGTGAAAATGTTAGTAATGAAAGGATTCGACGCTTGTCACTTGAATACGACATTGTTACATGGTGAAGTTTCTTGTGACTTGCCGATTTTCCACTCCAAAACAAGATACCATCAAGGTATGACATTTATTAAAAAATCTTATAGGTTGTATCAAGTTGCATGGATTATATCCACTTATTTCTATTCTTTTTCATATAGTACGAGTGGGTGCATTATATCAACTTATTTCTATTCTTTTTCCTATAGTATGAGCGTTTCCTATAGTATGAGTGCGTATGATGAAAGAGAGTATACATCAGTGGTCATAATGCATGATACCTTGGTATAATGGTTATACAATTAAATCTTCTTTTCTTGTTGTCGTAAGATTTCAAGAATAAATAAATTGAAAATAATTTCAATAATTAAATTCACTTATGATACAAAGAGCATCGGATTACAAATATATAGAAAGCCCAACGGCAAATAAACTAGTCTAGCCAGCTAAACTGCCAGAACAGACAAAGTTATCGTTAGCTAAGATTGCTAACGATAACTAATTACAAAAGTCAGATGTAGTGAGATGAACAGCAGCAACGAAGAACATTTAAGGAGACCAGACGAGAAATCAACATAGCTGAGAGAATCATATGTGACATGAACACAACTGAGAAAATCAGAACTGAGGAAACACACAACTGAATTCTAAAACTCCAACATAGCTGAGAGGATCATATGAACACAACTGAGAAAATCAGAATTGAGGAAACACACAACTGAATTCTAAAACTCCTCTTCAAGCTGATGAATGGATATCATGCATTCCAGGCATTCTAACACTTCCCCTCAAGCTGATGAATGGATATAATACATTCCATGCTTGTCAGAGACATCTTTTAAAGTTGTGTCTAAAAGACCTTTAGTAATAACATCAACAACCTGATCATGAGTAAAAAAAATGGAATACAAATCAAGTCACTCTCAGTCTTTTCTTTATGAAGTACCGATTAACTTCAATATGCTTGGTCCTATCATGCTGAACATGATTATGAGCAATGTTCCTGGCTGATTTGTTATCACAATACATCTTCAGAGGATGAATCCACTTGACCCTTAGGTCATTAAGGATGATTTTGACCCATAAGAGCTCACAGACCCCCAGTCTTCCAGAGCCATAGATCGAACTCAACTTCTGCAGTTGACCTAGCCACCACACTCTACTTCTCACTTCTTCAGATGATAAGATTTCCTCCCATATAAACGGAGTACCCATAAGTGGATTTTCTGTCTTCCATTGCCCTAGCATAGTCAACATCAGTGAAGGCTTCCATACTAACACTTCCTCATCTTCCGAGCAAGATTCCTTTGCCAGGACATCTTTTGAGAAATTGTAAGATTCTGTGGGCAACTGTAAGATGAATCTTCTCTGGATTTCGCATGAACCCACTCACCATATTAACAGCAAAAGCAATGTCATGTTTGGTCTGATTGGTCTGAGTGAGGTAAATCAGCCTCCCAACTGATCTTCTATAGGAAGTCCTGTCAATTGATTCATCTTCATGAGTATCTGAGATCACATGGTTGAAATCAATAGAACTAGCAACTGGTTTGCACCCTATCTGTTTCTGCTAACTTATCCAATACTTACTTTTGTTATGAGATAAAGACCCTTCTTTTGAGTGTGCCACCTCAATTCCAAGAAAGTACTTCAACTTTCATAGGGATTTGATGTCAAATTCCTTGAACAGACATTTCTGCAACCGTTGGATCTCTTAAGTATCATTCCCAGTAACAATGATATCATCCACATAAACCAGAAGAATGTAAACATTGTTGTTTAAAAAATACTTTATAAACAAGTTGTGACCCCCTTGACTCTGTAGATACCCTGATGTCTCATTGTCTTGGTAAACTTCCAAAAACAAGCTTTGAGAGATTGTTTGAGCACATATAGAGCTTTGCTGAATTTGCTAATCTTTCATTTTCATGCTTCAAAACCAGGCGGAGGATGCATATAAGGCATTCCTGACACCAAATCTCCTTGCAAGAAGGCATTCCGAACATCAAACTGTTGGAGATCCCAATTGAACATTACAACAAGAGATTTGGAAGAAACTTGCATTGTTTTCCATATTATTGAGTGTTTTCAAATATTAACGAAAGTTACGAAACCGTAGAAATTTTTGATAAAACCATCGATTCTTTCCTCATTATACGAATCACAATGCTTTTCACAATAGAGAGGATCCGGAAACAAAAACTTTATCATGTGTAACCGTTTGAATGATAAAGTAAGTGAATGTCTTTTCACACAACAAAAATTATTAACACACATATTTTTTTTCTTCAATTTTATCCTTCAAACTTTCAAGCATATTTATTTTGACCCAAATTTAAGCAGAATGTTGAATTTTTATACCTGAATTTGAGTCAGAATGTTTTCTGACCGATATTAGGTCTAGAAATCAAATACGTTCGGACTGAAATTAAATCATAATAAGCAATCATATTCTAATTTATGTTGGATCAGAATAGTGTGTGTTGTGATGAACTATCAGTCTACCACGCTAGAAAGTAGAATCTTTTGATACCGTCACCATGTGTTGGATAAGAATGCACAATAATCTATCAAGATTGTAGAAATTAAAAAAAAAAAAAAAAAAAAAAAAAAACCCAATAAACGTAACTAGTAATAATATGTCATAACAAAATGTGGTATGCGTGGATATGCATAGTAGAAGGTGGCATGGCAAAAGTTAATGTCCAGCACGTACTTGGAGTTGTTGGTGGTGATCGTTACTAGTGTCCACACCGTCAATTGCCAAAACGAAGATAGGAAACAGCTAATGAAATTCAAAAACAAAAAAATGCTCGTTATGTTCAATGAAATAGGGAAAAAGAAGAAAAATAATTTGTAATAATAGTAATAAAAAAATTATTTTTCTTGAAAATGAAACTAAAAAAGGAATCTTATTCCAATCATTACAGCTAAAAAAAAAAAAGCAAATAAATCTTTCGTCAAAGACAAAATTGACGTGTTCAACATGGGGTTTATATATTATATTGTGCGATGACAACACCACTTCTTCCCAGACTAGTATTATCCGCGTTGGAGCACAATAACGAAATAGTCATGCTTTACTAACTACAATTACAAACCATAAACTATTTTAATAGAATTTATTCAGATAAAAATCATCTAGAATCGTGATAAAAAAAATTGTATCTCTAAATTTGTATTAAAGGTAGTTTAAAATATTATTTATTAATTTTCAAATTACTAATTGTAGAGATTCTGATTCATTTTGCCTTAAATAAAAAAATTATCCAGTGTCTTGGAGCCCCCCTCCTTTGGCCTTTTGGAATTGTAATGTGGATGCTCCAGTGGCAGGTTGAAGATCGGGGGGTCGGCCTGATTTTTAGAGATAGAGTGGGGATTATTGTGGCCGTTTTTTCCTTTCATTTTGGACTAGGGAGACGAACCTGAACTTATGAAATTGCAGACGATTTTTTTTTTTGCTATAGAGGAAGCTCTGCAGACGGGTCTCACCTCGGTTATCTTTGAGAGTGATTGTCTTTCTTGTGTTCAGACTCTTTCACGTCCTTCAGAGGACTTGTCAGTTTTAGGTTGTCTAGCTTTATTGTCTTCTTTTTGCGCGTGTCAGTTCTCTTTTGTCAAGCGCACATGTAATGTATCTGCGCATTTCTAGCTATGCATTGTGTAGGTTCACTTGGTCAGGTGGTTTGGGAGACTGTCCCGCCGAGTGATGTAATCTCTGCTCCGGCAGATTCTGCTTAATATATTTGTAGGTTCTTCAAAAAAAAAAAAAAAATGTAAAATATAGAAATAGGAAAAGAGTAGCAATCCTTTAAAAAAAAAAAGAAAAAGATAGTAATGTCTCTCAAATCAAGTGATAAAAGAACTAATACAAAACGTGATAAAAAAAAACAAACGTATACATAACGTGATAAAATAACTAATACAACTGCTCCAGAAATAGAATGTTATTATGATAGTGTATTTTTACACCTAAAAAAAAAATCTTTTAACACTTTATATTCTAATTTTCAAATGTCTTGCCCTTTAACTTTTTAGTTCAATGCTTTCAATCAATTTTTGGCTGGCAAAATTAACTCGAAATCCCTTCGAAAAAGAAAAAAAAAAAAAAGAATTTAACTTTAATTCAGCCTCAAAAAAAAAAAAAAAAAAAACCTTGAATTGGAAGTAAAAATTAGAATTATATTGGTCATAATAATGGGCAACGGTCTGCTGCGTATTCCTACGTTCCTAGACGCCTCGTTGCACCCCGCAGTGACTTTTCGATTTTCTCAAAACTCTAATTATATCTCCATATTAGATCTACTTCATTTTTGTGGGTGTAAATCAACACACTTTTATGATTCATTTTCTGATCCGGGTTGATTCATTCTTATTCTTGGAAGACAATAGTTGAAGTATAAGGTATGTCATTCGGATTTTTTATATATATATATAGCTGCTTACATTTTTTTTCCAGTGGTATCTATGATAATGCGTTTTTATTTTTTCTTCATTTTCGCGGTAAATATTATTAAATGACAGCCTTTGAAACAGGATTATTCCAGCCTTTAAAATTATAACCTTTCTGTTTTTTTTCAGCACAAAAACAAACGTAATTCAATTTCAAATTCACTTTCACTGATCAAATTTATTTTTTTGACAATTTTTTTTTGTTATAGTCCTAAAATCTCGACATCTTTTAAAATGTGTTCTAATTGTCAATTAACTATAATGTTTTATAGTTTTTAATTTTTTTATTATTTTGATGGGATGGCCAAGCTAATCTTACACCAAATTAGTGTTTTGAATGATTTCAACAGTAAATTTGATTTCCCGGCAAAACCCTATTCACTTTTTTTTCACTAGCTAAAAATGGAATATTTCAAGAATATTCCTTCTTCTTTTTAATGTTGAATGCTTGAAGGAGTTGGATATTATTTGGTGCAAAAGTTACGCCAAATTGATGATTTGGTGTAACGTTTGCCGTGTTCCCTTGAATATATTATTGTGCATCTTTTTCCTGTTTTTTAAATGACGACTTTGATGTATTTGAAAAATATATTCCTAGATTATGGGAGTTGAAGGTGGCAGTTCCAGTAACAAGCGAAAGTTTGGTTGGTTTCTGTCGGACTATAGAAAGGAAGATGACGAGTTCAATCAAAGGAATGAAGATGGGACATTGAAGTACTTGGATGTATACCCAATTTTCGAAGACGATCAAGGGAATAAGTGTACAGAAGATGGGGCTTTTCCGGAGGCATTACAGCAGACACCTGACTTCTTTGATATGTTGGAACAAATGTATGAAGTAAACAGTAAGCCATTTTATGATGCAGAATCTAATGCACTTGGGGATTTACCAAAGAACCTATACATGCTCATACCATCAAGCTGGGAAACCAGTATATGTGACCCTAAGAATGTGTGTGGGGGAATTCAAAATCAAAACTACAACCTACCAATGGCTGCCATAGCTGGTGTCTATGCTCTAGCCAAGGACCAGTATAAGGACGTAAGTACCAACGATCAGATACGATGGGCAGTGTTAAGGATGGAGGCTTTTAAAGCAGGATGGTACGATCGACAGAAGTATTGCATTCGAAAGGCCGCACCTAAAGATAGTCTAGCCATAATGTTAAAGGACTTGCCTGAAATCGAGAAGCTTATTCCCGCCGCATCGGCGTTATGTGGATTCGTTCCGTTTCTGACAGAGTTCTACTTCAGAACATATTGTGCATGCTATAATAGTACCGGTGCAACTGAATATGCTTCGAGGGCTGAACGTCTACTAAGATCGGCACGAATGGGATCGTATCGTGATTATCTCAAGCCAGAAGTGCTTTACGGGACAGCCTTTAGGTGGATAGGTGTGCAGAGGCCGATGCACGTACTGAGGGTAGCATCTGAGAATCCTTACATACCAAGTGTGTTTAAGACGAGGATAAGTACTTCTACTCCGTCCGGTCAAGCGCTTATCACTTCGACGTTCACTTTGATCCAATCGTTGGCGGGTCGAAACTGGTGGGATCCGATTAAGAAGATAGGTGGTTACGAGGACGCAATGTTGGTATCAGTAGCCAAGAAGATACATGAGAACCCTTGGAAATATCATCAGATGTCCAGTAGTTATGGGATAAGTCCTTTAACAGGACAAGAGCAAGATGAGGTGAAGGAAGCAAAGGAGTTTGCGGCACGGGTGTCGCCTGTTCTCCAAGCTTATTTGGATACAATTGTGAAGGATACTGACCTTGGGAGGATGAAGGCCTTAGTGAAAGTCTCGCAGTACAACATGGTCTTATATCTGAGGATGAAGGCCATGTTCCGCGGTGTTCACAGGAAGCGAACAAAGAGCATAGAAGAAGCTTTCTCAACTTGCATGCATGTTGCCCCATAAGAATCTCAAGCATGAATGAAGGCCAGGGATGCCTGTGCTACTTTGTACTAATAAGCTAGAATTTGATCTTGGATATGATTTCCTACTTTGTTTGGATTTTGTGACTTTAATTCGCAGACGTTGTTCTTGTTTTTCACTTTTGACTTGAATGTTTATTTGATGTTCACCCAAAAAAAAAAAAAAAAAACAGACAAATATTCCTAGATTATATTTGAATAAAAAGAGAGGGGAAACGTCCTAATCCGTGTCTGTCTAACCCGCCATGAGATAAACCGACAGGTCATCATTCCCCTGAGGTGAATAATGAGTAGAGACGGGAAATTCTTACGTAGGGACTCCCTATTAGAACGGACCGTCGGATGACTATCACGTGTATAAAAAGACAAAACTGTTTTGTTTGTTTATACACGTGTCACAAATCCAACAGTTGAGTGTAACAGAGAGTCCCTACAGCAGAATTACCCGGTAGAGACATCCGAAAATACTCACCAGTCACTACCCAAAAGCTGGCTCCCCTTCCGACTGCCCTTATTTCTAGTCTTCCCTAGTTGATGCCAACCTCCACACACTTCCAATCATACACTTCCAACCATTACTAAAAAGAATTCATAAGAAATCACATTATTTCAACATCATAGTACATATTATTCACCTTCTAACCACAACACGCCACCTCAATTTGGAAAGTCTTCTGTCTACATTACAATCACTCCATGATTTCAGCCCAAATTGAAGGTACCTTCCTATTACTATTCACTCATACAAAACCCTGATTTTTTTTTACTAATTTGAGAAATTATCATTTTGCTTCAAACTACATTATAAAAGCTTTTAAACAACTTCTATTAATTAACAATATTCAAATACAAAATCAAAAGTAGGGAAAACCGCCAGGACAACTCAGAAAATGAAACTAGTAGTACAATTATTTTACACACTTTTTTTTTTAGTGTAATCATACATACATACAACTTAGAAGAAAAAAGATCCCTTAAAAAAAAAGCCACCAGAACAAATATTGGGTCAAAAGAATATAAAATACAAAACCATTTAGAGAACAACAAAAGAACACCAGTGTTTGTTGTTATGGTTAAAAGAGTCCAGTCCATCTATCTTTGTGTGTTTTCGCCTTCAAAACTCATTCAAATTTAACCTGTAGCAGCAGTCAAATGTGCAGTGCAACTAACGTCCTTTCGGGTTCATGATCTGTGAAAATACTGCACTTGGTGTTAAGCCTTCTGAGTCTTCACTAGCGAGGCTTCGTCCACCAATGCTCATTGACATTCCGCTGCTTTGTGAATTCATGGCGCTGTCATCAAAACCGGGAAGGTTGGCATTTGGATCTTTCTTCCCTTTGCATGTGACGTCATCAAAAGCGCCTTCTTCAAGGTCCATTTTACCAAGACCACCTTTACCACTCTCCTCTGCACTCTCTTGAAGCTGCAAAGCGAATTCAAGGTTCCATAGAACGTCTCCCATGGAGGGCCTGTCAGTTCCCACATCTGCTACGCACTTGACTGCTGTCTCTGCGAATTTCTTGAAGCATTCCGGTGCGATCTTACCCTTCAGAAACGGGTCCATGATCTGCTCGAGGTTATCCTTTTTGAAGCAGTGCTGAGCCCATTCTGCTAAGCTCACTTGTTCCTTTGCAAGTGTGGGGTTTAAAGCTGGCCTAGCACATAAGGTCTCGAAGAGAACAACCCCAAACGAGTACACATCGGATTTTTCAGTTAATTGTTGCCTCCTAAAGTACTCTGGATCCAAATAACCGAAACTACCTTTAACGACGGTGCTGACATGAGTGTTATCCAACGTAGGACCGGTTTTGGAGAGACCAAAGTCCGAGACCTTTGCAACCCACTTCTCATCCAAGAGGATGTTAGTCGTCTTAACATCACGGTGAATAATCGTGTGCTTGGCACCAGTGTGAAGATAGTGCAAACCACGAGCAGCACCAATGCATATCTCAAGCCTCTGCTTCCATGACAGAGGAGGGTTTTGGGTCTTGTATAGATGTTCACGCATAGTACCATGAGCCATATAGTCGTACACGAGGATCATTTCACAGTTCTCCTCACAGTAGCCAATCAGTGAAACAAGATGACGATGGCGAAGCTTTGAAAGCATTTCAATCTCTGTTTGGAATTCGTGCACCCCTTGCTCAGATAGTGGATTCCCACGTTTAATCGCAACTTTGGTTCCACTGTCAATTTCTCCCTTATAAACTTTGCCAAAGCCTCCCACTCCAAGAAGGAGGGCTTCATCAAAGTTTTTGGTGGCAGCCTTGATCTCAGCAATCGAAAAGTGGCGACAGAGGTTTGAGGGGAGGGACGACGTGTAGCTGCCGGTAGTGTTCGTCTTGGCGGAACTTGAGGTGTGTGAATTTCCATACAAAGAAAGAGGAAGCCAGCCATCACCACTTGTACTTGAGTCCTTTTTACCCCCACGGCAACGACAAACAACACAAACCAGAAGCCCAAGAAGTAAAACCACAGCAATTCCACCACCAACCCCTCCACCAATTTTTGCTTTTTGATTCTTTGATTTTGCTGAGCCAGTGGAATCAGTGGATAGTTCTATTAAAGATGGAACTGGATTAGGACCACCAAGATTCCCCTGGGGGTCACTGACCTTGAATACTTCCACCCCATTTAATATTGCATCATAATAATTTGGCTTCATTGCTGTGTTTGGATGCAATGCAATCCAAAGGTCCTGCTGTGGTGGGCCGTTGGGGACAAAGACAACATAATCCCTGTAGAGTGCTACATCATTAGTTTTTCCCCAACCAATCACGTCAGCGGCTGGTTCTGCAGTCTGATTATTAAGGAAGATTTCAAAGACCCTTTGGTTGATAAGTGTGATGGTTGAGGTGAATTCACAAAAGTGGAGCCTAACCAAGTAGTAAAATCCCGAGTCAACGCTTAAAAGCCAAGTTAAATTGTAATTGAGATTAACTTTAGGTGTTGGTCCCATTGATCTAAGAGTGGCATAGACATTCAAAGGGGCCACATAGCTAGGTATTCCAGACAGGTATTTAATCGTGACATTTTGATCGGCTACTTCTGTGACCCCTAAAGCTGCACCAAATATGTAATTTGTATCAGCCATCCACGACCTAAAAAGACCGGTATCCCCGGTAGGAGATATATCATTGCCACCAACATTTAGCCTATACAGATTCTCAAGTGCAGTAGTGTTATCAATGATGAAAGGGGCAGTCTGACCAACGATAAAAATATTACGACCTACGGTATTGTAAATATCTGGATGTGAGAGTATCTCAATCCCGTTTATAAATGCATAAGAATTCGCAGGATTTGAGGCCGGCGTGAAAGTAACATTCAAGGTATCAGACTGCACATTGACAGAAAATTCCTTGGTCAAATAGTCATAATTCAAAGCCTGGGCTGTCTGGGCAGCACTGAAGTTTTTGAGAAGTGTAAAGGGTCCGGTGGAGACGGTGAAGAGGGCGTTTGACGGATCTAGGGCACTGTAGGAGGCAGGGTAGAAGTAAAATCTTATGAACTTTCTACCAGGGGCAACAGGGAAGCTATAAGTAAACTGTGACTGGAAAATACGGGCATTCATATAAGGAACTTGAGGAACAGAGGGTTTCTGAATGGATGCAACGGAGGTGAAGGATTTGCCGGAGGACAAGGAAAACTTAGAGCCGATGTCTGTAGTCCATTGCCGGCCATCGGAGTCAGAGGAAACAGAAGGACCTCCGCAGCTGAGCAGAATCTTATCCGTGGGAACATAATTTTGAGCTGAAACTAGATGAATCACAAACAGAAAACAGAAAAGGAGAAAAAGGACCCGAATCTTGCTCATCGATGAAGCTGCCTGCCGGTGATTTCAGATACTCGACGACGGAGTTCAATAAGTACACGGCCGGATTCTGCGTAGAAGGAAAATCAATTTGTTAAGCGAACAACAACAACAACAACAACAAGTAAAATCAAATTTCAAGTAAGGATCCAAACAACAATAGCATAATCTACAACAATTCAGCTGCATATTGCTAGAGCAAGTACTCAGCTAAATCTGAAGAAAGCGAGCTAACTTAACAATGGATCGGGCTAACAAAGCACCAAAAAAGCAAAATATAATGAAAATAACAATGAAAGTGAAAAGTTAAATGTTCAAAGATTCTTCAAAGAGTAACAGAACTAAGCAAAGGAGAAAGCAGAAGAAAATAGTATACCTGGCAGATAGAAATGGAATGAAGCTAGGAGATCTGAATGGAAGCTATGGAGCTCTCCTCTTCAACATCTGCTTGTAGGATTAAAGCTTCTTGCCGGAAAATATTGTCACCTCCTCCGCCTCCTACAGCGGAGAAATCAGAGATTTTTCAGATGATAATGGAAGGAGAGAAAGATAAAAGAGAGAGAGAAGGGACGGCTTTAAACAAAATGTAAAACGAAACAGAAAACATGCCATTTTGTAGACATTAATAATATGACCATCCCACCACCTTTGTCCACCCCAAAGGTAGGTCCCAAACAAATAAATAAAATATTTTCTTCTTAGAAATGCTTTCAAGTTTCAACCTTAACCATGTTCCAGAAAATGATTTAAATTGCTTTCTGCATCAAAACTTTTTACGTTAAACTTTTTAAATGGTGGGTTCTATCGGTACACCTAAATTACTATTGACATCTATTTTTTAATTATTTTTCTGATGAAAAAAACGTCAGTCACACTGGTGTTTTTTGTTGAACACCAACGTCTGATGTGCAACAATGAACACTAGTGGAAAGTCGTAGACTTACGTTTCTAAGTTTTAACACTTTTTATAAAGGGAACGTCAGTCACACTGGTGATCCTTGTTGAACACCAACGTCAGTGTGACGTTGGTGTTCAACAAGGAACACCAGTGTGACTGACGTTCCCTTTATAAGAAATCATCGGGAGCCAAGTAATTTTTTATAAACGGGAGTAATAGGGTGTCAGTAGTAAATTGGATTATGCAAATAGAACCCTTTTTTAGAATTGTCTCGTGATATAACTTTGTTCAGAATATTAATAGTGTATTTATTATATTTTTATTCATTTTATTTCTAATTTATTATATATTCACTTGATTAACATCTATTACATTACATTAAAAAGAGTCAAATCGTATTCTAGACTTTTACCATAAAAAATAATGACACTTAACCACTCCTTAATTCATGTGAAAATATCTAAATGAACTTACATTTTGGGACAGATGAAGTATTAAATTTTGATAAAGACGCTTGGAAAAATGTTTTGATATTACGAAATACTATTTTTGTTTCAAAATATAAATTTATTTGAATTTCTCGCACAGTTTTAATTGATATGTATCCCATATAATCGACAATATTAGAGTAATTGTGTCATTCACTGTGTCAGAAAAATTTATTGTTGTAGTAATTCCCTTTATGACACGATATCGACACTCCCAATACAACATCGTCACTTCCCAACACTAAAAATTTGATTATAATTTTACGAGTACTATATCTTTTTTTTTTCATAAACATTTATCAGTCGTATGTTTTCAAAATATTTTATGTATTTCACTCTTTCCCACGACACATGAAAACATAACTGAACAACATTATTTACACTATTGTTTATGATAAATTAACAAATTTTATGGTGGTCAATAACCGCCAAATTTAGTGGATACTTGTCATCACGTTGGTGATTGTGATCATGTGTGTTAATTATCAGCCATTTAATTCATGATTGAGTTTTGTGGTTTGACTGCCATTAAATTTACCGACTTTTATATAGTACCATATATACCATATTGTTTTAGACTTATTTTATTTATAGATGTCTTAAAATACGTCACATAACTATAATTAGAGTAAATGTTTGTTATCAACTTCTTAAACTACCCCATTGACAGCCGAAAGCCTAATAAAAATAGGCAAAATTAGTTATAAGGCCGTCGCTAGAGACTTAATGATCATTTAGGACACTCCGAAATCTTATTTAGTTATAAGGACATTCTAATTTTAAGAAGGAAACTTATTTAGTTATAAGGACATTCTAATTTCAAGTGGATAAAAAAGAAGAAGGAAAAAAGGAAGGAAAAAAAAAAAAAAGAAGAAGAAAGAAAAATGAAGCGCTGGATATTCTGATGTTAGGTTTTTTTATTTTTTACTTAATTTTAAATAAAAAAAAAAAACAAAAAAAAACGCTGGAAGCAGTGACATTGGTGACTTATGCAGTGACATTGATGTCTGAAGCAGTGACATTGATGACTTATGCAGTGACATTGATGTTTGATGCAGTGACATTGATGACTTATGCAGTGACATTGATGTCTGATGCAGGGACATTGATGACTTATGCAGTGACATTGATGTCTGAAGCAGTGACATTGATGACTGTATTTACAATTAGATAACTGATGCAATGATATTGATGTCACCGCATATACAACTTGATACACACATTTGATAACTTTGTAAAGTAACTTTATTTCTTTGTTATCTTTAAATATTTGATTGATCTTGGTTTATTTGATTAGTGTTGGTTTAAATATTCGATAACTTTGTAAAATAACTGTATTTTTTTTGTTTGTTTAAAGGCAGATTTTTACAACCAAAGGTATGAATAAATCGTTACAATAACACGTCACTGCATAAATCGTTACAATAACACGTCACTGTATAATTCGATACAATAAGACATCACTGCATAGATCGCTACAATAAGAAGTCACTGCATAAATCACTACAATGAGACGTCATTGCATAAATCGTTACAATGACATGTCACTGATCAAGGTTGTCAATGGATCGCGGCGGTCAATACATCATGGTAGTCAATGAATCGCGGCGGTTAATGGATCCCGGTGGTCAATGCATCGGGGTAGGTGATCAATGTATGACGGTGATCAATACGCCACGTCGATTTTTATGAAGAAAAAAAATTGATTTATGAAATTTATTCGGAAAAATATTGAATTTGATTTTAAAATAAAGAAGACGAAAAAATATGAATATTAGTGAAAAAATTATGATGATCCGAATTTTAGATCAAAATATATGACGTTTAGAAATATGGTGAATTAAAAAAAAAAAAAATATGCTGAACGTTGGGTGGAGTGGGTTATTTTTTATATATATTTTTTTCCTTTTTCCCCCTTTGAGCGCTTTTTTTTTTTTTCCCTCCTTCCTTTTTTTCCCTCCTTCCTCTTTATCCACTTCAAATTAGAATGTCCTTATAACTAAATAAGATTTCGGACTGTCCTATTACCTCTAATAAGTTGAAAATCAGTCCTTTTAAATAATTGGCCCATAAAAATAATGACAATAACATGTAAAAAGGAAAATCAAACATATTTTTAATGACTAGACAACATATAAAATAATGTTTCATCATGGCCGGTCATAACATTAGGCGACTCAGACGATTGTCCACACAACACGTAGAGCCCCCAAATACTTGTACTAAACAAAAAATCCTAATAGGCCCAACACAACCAGCCTAATGTCTTTATATATTAAAAAAAAATCAAATTGGCCCAATCAGCTCAATATTTTTAGCTATTAAAAATTTAGAATTTGTTATCGTAAAAACATTGGGCGTCCACTAAAAAAAAAAATATATTGGGCTGATTGAGCTTGCCTCATCCCAATAATAAGACACCAGCGACTCATTCTTCATATCGGCTTTGAAGCTAGGGCCTCAGCCTACAAACTGCCTAAGGCTCCGATTTTCCTAGGGCCGACCTTGTGTTTTCTTAACGAGTCTCAAAATGTCCCAAACAAAATAGGACAGAGAGAGTATCATTATCAATAATGTAAAAAATCATGTTTAGAATTTTGATAAATTAATAAAATCAATGAATCGCTCATCGCAAATTTTATCTTGGTCCTTGTCCAAATATAACTTGGTGATCCAGGGATCCGGTGCATTAGTGCTGGGAGAGGAGGCGTGTGGGAACCATATGGACGTTGAGGCGACGATATACGCGAGAAAGTGACAAAGACGAGTGAAAAAGAAGATAGGAACGGAAAAAAAAAGGCAAAAAGAGAGGTGCAGCACGAGGACTTCTCATACCAATAGAAAAATAGAAATTTTAAAATATATGTTTCTGAAATTTACAAATTTCTACTTATTTTAAAAAAACTCATATTGATTGAATAGATATGACTTGATGGTGTTAACCACCATAAAACTACTTCTCTCGTTACCACTCTGAAAGGAAAAAAACAAGTCTCTCCATTAGAGACATGGACCGAAATTAATCATTCCGGAGTATTTATTTATTTATTATTTTTTTGAGGATGGAAATCAATCATTGTTATTATAGCCTAAAAGGATGAGTTGGCAAAATTCTACATAAAAAAATGGCGGTAATTTTTCTTTTTGTTATTGTTTTTGTGCGCGTGAAAGAATTTGTCATAATCTTTTGACATAATTTGAAAGCTGGTTTTACTTAGATTAGACTGGTAAAGATGATTAATAATCCGGCAAATGTAAAATTCTACGTAGAGAATATTATTCTTAGGACCTAGGTCAATAGACAACACTTATGAAATATAATGATTAACAAAGATATTTATGCAACTGTTGAACGATAAATTAATCTGACAGCAAATATATGTTGTTCCAAGTTAAAAAAGACACGCTAATCCTTCTAGTTTGGCTTTGGCATGCACTAGAAAATGTTAAAGTTTCCCACCCATTGGCATTTTAGTAATTTAGTACTGCCTGCCAACTCAACGGTGTTTTATTATTGAGAAATGAATATTCCCCACAAATATGCACAATAATAAAGTGTCAAAACAATTTTTTTCACCATTGATTTTTTAGGACTCGTTTGAATCAATATGTCTCAAATCATAACTAAGGGTCGAAAATTTTGTTGTGGATTTTATAGTGGCATTATCACTGCTCTTTATTATTTTCATTTTCGAATTTTCTATGGACCAATTAAGAATTGCTTCAAAGATAGCAACTTTTGTAGTAGTTAGTAGTTACTTAACTTTTTCTTCATGACATTTTCTAGGAGTTTTTATGTAGAGTAAAAAAATGGTTGAATATCATAAATTTGAAGATGAAATTAATGTCTAAAATAATCCATGGACTATTATTAATGAAATATTGTTAAGCAATGAAAAATTATTGAATTGATAATAAATTAGATGCAATATAGAGAAAAAGTAATAAATGTTGCATTGATAACATATAATGATTTATATTGTACGACGAATCTTAAAATATGTGAAGGCTTATATTTTAGGACGGATATAATAACTGATTCTGAGCATACTCCTTGTAATAAGAAGACATGTGAGGAGGTAATATTATATGTATGAATGTACACATTTACGAAGCGGAATGGGGAAAATGTTGTGACTTAGCTTTATAACCCGAAGGTAGAATTAATGAGAGTATCCTTTTTCAATGAAAGTGTTGGCTCTGCGAGTTAGAAATCTTAATCAGTCGAGGCTGAGCTCGTCAGTTGTTGAGGTGAGTACTATTAATCACAAATTATTGATTTGATATGACCGAATATGTGCTAATAGTGTTAAATTGGTTGTGATTGGTGTTGTCTATTTGTGCTTAGTTTCTTGAATGATTTTTGGCATAGTCTGAGTTAAATTGTATGTGTGATTGTGTGACCTATGTGTTGTGTATTTTTCTCCACTGTCCTGTCCTTGTGGTATAAGATGATTATTTTGGACCCTGATGGGGCCCTGCAATGAGATGATCTTATTGGCCTAGATAAGGCCTTATTATCGAGTGCTTATATTAGGTCCAGATGAGACCGTATATGATTGTAGCGATATTATTTCATAATCACATTTGGTTCATGTGGGACCTTATATGGAGATGGTGACTTGATTTGGTTTGGGTAAGGACAGTGGGGTGTCTGTGTGTGATATTTGACTTACAGTGCTCATTGATACCCTCTATATAGATACAAATTGAGTATTGCGTTTGTGTGGGTTATACTGCTCTTGTTGGCTGCTATATACTAAGTAGGTGGATTGATTTGTTTATATGTTGGTAATATCATTGAGGTTGTTTGCAATCGTCAGTACTCACTGAGCTTGTTTAAGCTCACACCTTATATTTTACAGCTTGCAAGTAGATCAGTTTAGCCAGTGGAGTTCCTAGATCTGTGTGTCGATCACCCGCAAAAGTGATTCTTCATCAGCAGTACTAAGACAATATCTCAGCCTGGTGTCAAGGATTTATTTTTATCATGTTAGCACTCAGACCTTTGCATTTGTTGGAATAAATGTACCGTATGATGCACTTTTAGACTTATTTTTTTGATTTTTTTTTCAACGAATTATTGAATTTTTCTTTCTTTCAAGTTGAGTTTGTGGCGCATAATACCATGGTAGCTAGAAGGGAAGATAGAAGCAAAAAGTCAGGAATGAGATAATTGGAGTGCTTGTGTGTGATTAATTAATTGCTTGCTGAGAATGGTGAATTTGTTTTCTCTCCTTCGTGTACTTTATCATAATTTACAGATAATGATATATCCACCATTAACGATGGAGTGACATATTATATACCATCTTAATTTCTCAGCAAGCAATTAATTAATCACACACAAGCACTCCAATTATCTCATTCCTGATTTGTTGCTTCTATCTTCCCTTCTAGCTACCATGGAATTATGCGGCACCAACTCAACCTGAAAGAATGAAAAATTCAACAATTCGATGAAAAGAAAATGAAAAAAAAAATAAAAATACATTGTTGTCTTAAACACGCAATAATTCCCTTCTAGCTACCATGGTATTATGCACATTTAGACGGCATGTTGAGTTGTAAACTTGTTGTCTTAAACACGCAATCCTGGCAAGATCATAACCATCGAATGATGCACGGAATTCAATATGAAAAATCCAACATAACATCGACCAAGCTGCAGATATTTTTCATTAACATAACATTGACCGGGCTTCCCAAATTCTTTTGCGATTGCAAATATTTTTCATTTGACATAGGGTAAGGATGGATTTTATTAGATAAGGTTAATGCAATTATGAAGATCATTTTGGGAAAGAATTTTTTAGAGATACTGTAATATCCCATATTGGGAATGTGGATAAACACCACCTTGGTATAAGGGTAAAAGGGTGAGACATAATGAAAGGTATAATGAAATTCTTGATTCAGGTTAATTTTACTCTACATAACGTGGAAATTATAGAAGAACAATAATATTATCTACCTAATTACATGATATATATATATATATATACCACCTGAACAATCATCTTGTAATTATTTCTAGATGAATAAAAAACTCATTTTGTAATTGTTTAAAAAAAAAGTACGGTGAGAGATACTTTATGTAGAATCTTCCAATTGTTTCTACATAAATAAAACTAATATACGGTGAGAGATACTTTAGGTAGATATTGATAGACATTTTACGTAGAATTGTGTTATTGTTATTAGAATTGGGATCCTCTGCCGTGAAACCGCGTCTGCCGTGTCTGCCGTGACATTAAACGGCGTCGTTTTGCCTCCACACGCCGCCGCCCAAGTGTATCCGGCCTTGCCCTAATTTTAAGCTAGAACCAAAACGACGCCGTTTTGGCGTCACAGCAGCATCTGCCGTGAATGCCCTACGGCAGAGGATCCGACCTCATTGTTATTAATGGAAGGTGATGATATACCAACGTCATGTCATGATGATTTGGTGTGTAATGCATTTATACAAGAGTAGCGATACTGTCACAACAAAATTACCACAGTATTGTATACAATATATTTTGAGATCATTGATTATGATTTGGAACCTATCGAACTGTATGAGTGTTGCAAAAAATTGAAACTTAAGAATTTGACAGACTAGAAGAAACTCCAAGGCACGTAAAGAACGTTGTCTTCTAAGAGATATTTCATCTCACTCAAATGTCACTTAGGGATCAATCGAAAATCTCACTCAGGATACAATGGATGTGTTTGATTCAAACAGTGACTTGTTTGAATCAAACCCGAAGACACTCGAAAATTTGGTTCTAATGATGTTGTACTTGGAATGAATTCGTTTGCATATCTGTGCCTTTTATAGGCTGAAAGTACCACCACAAACGAACTGATGTACTCCTACACGAACGGGAAGGATCATATCAGTTCGTCCAAACATTGCACTTTTGTACAGGTGCATCACTTCGAATAAAAGACGAGTCTGTTCGAATGAATGCATGCATCAGTCTGAATGGATGCATGAATCTTGTTCATAAACTAATTCATGTATCCATTTAAGTTTCGAACCCCGTTTCATTGCGATAACATTAATTCGTACGGAAAACTCGTATGCAAACGATTATAAAATATTTACTTTATGAAAATATATCTAACAATATGAGTCCCATTAATGACTTGAAAAGTATGTTGTGGGATTATATTTAGGAAACCAACAAATTTTATTAAGACAAATCTGCTAGAACAACAAAGATTACACTAGAAGGCGGTGAGGCACTGCAAGACACGTGACTCAGCGACACCACTCCATGCCTAGCAGCAAGTGTATAGGCATATTACCAGAGCGCAGTGGCGGATCCAGAAATATTTTTTAGAGGGGTCCGTAATTTTTTTTCTAAGTAAAATAAAATTTTCATGAGGTCCAAAATATTTTACTATAGGTAAAATGTAGAGTTTTTATTTTTTTAACGGGGTCCGTGGACCCCATTATGTTATACATGGATCCGCCTCTGCCAGAGGGTTTAACAAAAGAAAATTGACACGACGCGAAAGAAGACGAAACAACTATGCAATCACTCACAAGACAATCAAAGACAGGCAAGTCCTCCAAAGGGCGGTACAATGCATGTATGCAAGACAAACAATCACTCTCAAATATAACCAATGACAATCCTAAACGAGAAGCCTCCCCCATAGCTAACAAGATCGCACGCATCTCCAGGATCTCCGGACTATCACCAGGATCAAAGTGAAAAGAATAAGCCGCCACAATCGATCCAACACTGTCCCTGAAGATGACACGTACCCCTGAATTGCCAGCCCCTACCGAAGCATATGTATTACACTTCCAAACAAGAATGAGCATTAGTAGACTTCATAGCCTGACCAGATTATGGTCAGATCATGTCGGTCTCTAGTTAGATCATGTCGGATTTTATCATTGATGTGTTGCATGCATGGTGAATATTCCTCAATGACGAGGTCAATGCGATTCAGTATGATTATTGAGTTCCCCACAAGGGATATGTTGTTACATGTTATTGAAGAATTGTATTTTAGACATGTTGAAATCATTTAAAACCCATATAATGTAGAAAATGTAAGCTCAAACTTATATAAAAGAAAATGTCTCATCCTTAAAACCTAATTGTAAGGTGATGAAAGTTTAATATGACCGGTGAAATAATCACAAGTGTCTAAATTAGAACTTTTTTTTTTTTTTGTGTGTCTAAATTAGACCTTTTTTTTTTTTTTTTTTTGGTGTGTGTGTGTGTGTCTAAATTAGACTATAGTTGTTTTTTTTTAACATTGTAACATTCCTTTTTAATTTATTAGATAGAAAAAAATCAAATCATTAAAAAAATAAGGAGGCGTTTGTATTCACGGGCCATGGGATCCGGCGGAGTGTATAAGTGGGAAATGCTACCATTTGTATTGTTTTGTTGCCAGTAAATAACGCGGTTTCCTTTTTACTACTAAATTACTAAGTTTCAATGACAGCAAATTATGATGCTTTTCCTAACCATATCCAGATATCCTCTCTATTATTAGGCATCATCACTTGCTGTCTTTTCCTTTTTCATTCATATCATCGTTGTGTGGCTAAGATATATATATATATATATATATATATATATATATATATATATATCTTCATGATCGTAGCATTTTGGCTCCTAAACTAATGTTTGTGTCAATGTTTCAATGACAAATTACCCCCTAATCGTTTTTTGTTTGGTAACATATAGACCTCTAATCAATTAAAAAAAGAAACCCCTCTCCTAAAACCCTAGATGCTTTCCATATTCACTTTGTTTTCACTAAAAAAAAAATCCACCATTTAAACTCATTTCTTCCATCTTTTGATTCTAGGAGTTCAAGCTCAAGAACCAACCACGGAAGGAGAAGAAGACCAAGCTCGAATTGCTGCAATATTTGGTAAGAATTTCATAATAATCATCTTCTTCTTGCCATTTTGGTAATTAGGGTTTAATTCCATCATCTTTCTTCAAGTTTCTTACTATTTTAAGCTTCTACCTTGTTTAGGTAGTCATTTGGAGATACTCCATTTCCAGGCCAAAATCCTAAGAAATTGCAGCAAATTTGAGGGGTTTTCTAGGTTTTATAAGATTTCTACATTGTTGTTTCCTTCATTACTTGCATTTTGTCTGGGAATTCGTCTGCACCTGGGTTTATAGAATGATATGTTGGTTGACTCTAGATCAACCCGTCTACCAGCTCAGCGGTGGCTTGGTTTCCAGAATCTTCCACCAGTCCAGTCAACAACACTCAACACTTTTAAACTATTTTGATATTTTGAAAATTGTGATACTATATCAATTTATTTTTATACATTCATGTAGTGAACTAGATATCATGACATTATGGGGGGTTTTCGCTTGTTCCTGAACATCGATTAGTCCTTAGTTACTTGCTTGGAACTTTATTTCTTTTAGTGTTCATTACTGTCAGTTTTGGTGACTTGATCTCTAAACTGATAAATAATCTTGTGGAACTAATCTGGAAAACTGAAGACTGAGAATGATGGTCAGTTTCAGTTAAGTATATTCAGTTCAGTGAAAGTCAGTTTGATGAAGTGCAACTGAGTTTCTTCTGAAGTCAACAGTCGGTCTTGGTCTGCTGAGTTTTGCTGAGTATAACTAAGTTCTACATCTGCGCAGTTGATTACAAGTCTGGAAAGTCAGTTTTGAGCTGAGTTTCATCTGGTGGATAACAGCTGGAGCTGGGGTCCACATCTGGGGTATTTATGAGAATTTCGACAAAGATCTTTGGCGGTTAGGGTTGGGATTTGTGCCTATAAATACCAATGTTGTAATCAATGCAATATGTGTCTTTCAAAAGTGTTGTTCACACACTTGTGAAAACCTTTTGATTCTGTGCATGATAAAATATCTCCTTTTCAGTCCGTAGGGTAGTCGGCACAACGCCGGAAACCACGTTAAATCACTGTGTTCTCTTTGTTTCTGTGTTTTATCAATTCCGCCATTCTTTACGTTTGCATTGCTATCTGTTATTTATCTTTCTTAAACTGCAAACTTCTCGTCTGTCTTTTAACAAACTGGTATCAGAGCGTTAGGTTCAAGATTCAGGAGTTGTAGGTGAACATAGTTGATCTTCACCAAGACCGGTGACCAGTGCTAGGATTTTGTGATCAAAGGTTTGTTCTTTAATTAGAAGGATGTCAGCAATGAACGTGAATACTGATAAATTTACAGGGATGAACATTTTCAGTTTGTGGCAAATCAAGATGCGGGTCTTGTTAAAGCAACAAGGATTGTGGACTTCTTTATCTGATAAGGGGGATGCCCGTGCAGCAGATTATGCCAGTATGGAGGAGGAAGCACATTCAACCATCATGTTGTGCTTGTTTGATGATGTTATCCCAGAAGTTGCTGAGGAAGGCACTGTTGCCAAGTTATGGTTAAAGCTTGAAAGCCTGTCTATGACTAAGTCATTGACCAACAAGTTGTTGCTGAAGCAGAGGCTATTCAGCCTGAGGATGCATGAGGGGACTCAGTTGAGAGATCATCGTGATCAGATGAACACAATATTACTTGATCTCAGGAATATTGATGTTAAAATTGAGGATGAAGATGCTGCTTTGATTTTGTTGGTTTCATTACCAGCTTCCTATGAGAACTTTGTGCAGTCCTTCATAGTTGGGAAGGATACAGTTGCTTTAGAGGATGTAAGGTCAGCTTACATGATAGGAAGCTGAGACATAAGGCAGCTAGGGCAGACAATCAGGCTGTAGGACTGATAGTCAGTAGCAGCAGTGGAAAAGAGCATGGTCAGTCTAGGAAGAAAAATTCCAAGAAGACAAGGACCAAATGCCCTATATCCACAGATGTTTGCATTTATTGTAAGGAGCATGGACATTGGAAGTCCAATTGTCCAAAGAGGAAGAAACAGCAGGGGAACAGTTCTGGCACAGCTGAGCACGATTCAGATGAGGACATGGTCCTAGTGGCAGGAGAGTCAGCACATCAAACTGATGTGTGGATCCTGGACTCTGGGGCATGTTGGAAATGTGTCCTAAACCCAATCGGGTTGGACCGGATCCGACCAGGTCGGGTCATTTACAGTCTATTTAGTTCATGTAATAACTTTATTATTATTAATAAAAGCACTTATGTTATTATATATTGTTTATCTTCATTTATTTGTTATATATATAGTAACGTCCCTAGTGTCAATATGTGATAGAGAAACCATAATAGTGATTATGGTTGATGAGATCTCTAATCACTATAACAAGGTTGGTACTTAAATGTCTCTAGTCTTGAGTATTATCAAATGGGACATTGATAGTATAATCAGACTAGCACGTATCGGATGTCTTCTATTGTTTAGAAGATAGGGATAGATCTCGTCTATCGAAGTGTAGGGACACTTGAACTGTACGTGGACGTGTATTAGAGAATGCGTACGTTAGACTGACCTATTTACATTAAGTGTCACACTATGTGGCGGCTGTGTAATTATCCTTTTGACCGGAGTCTTCATGGCATCACGGTGTGGATTGTCATGCTTTGACACTATTGAGATTTCCCTTAGCCACGGGGCGATCATGCGGTAGTGATTGGGTATGATATTGAAGCATGCGGAGTATACATGATTGGTCGTCCGGGAATCGCGTATCCTATGATTGGGATCGAATATCCGAAATGGCTTTCTTATAAGAAATGTCTAGCTCTCGAGAATCTTTGCAAAGTGGGAGTAAATATGTTATTCCGAGAGAGTATGATATCCAGATTATAAGATACGATCGTTGATGTATTGACACTCGAGATACGATCGTATGGATATTATTTCAGCGATAGGATTGTAAGTTACCGTGTAACTGCTTCACATGAAAGGTAGTAGTCATTGCTTTTGACTCTTCCGATGATTGGGGGTCACGGTGTGTTGCTAGACGCTATCCCATGATCGTTAGGTATAAAGGGCGTTTTAGTAAATTGCTCTTTGTGTCTACGGCCAACATATTCGGAAGCCTATCGGGTCACACACATATGAACATTTAGTCGGATTAAAATGCGGTTATAATTGATAACCAAATAAGGAAAGTGTATCTCTAGACTATAAAGGTTATAGTGGTAAATTAATATGGTGGTATTTATTTATTATGAATAAATGATATACAAGATATTAATTATATTAATTAAAGAATATTCCGGAATTCAATTAGTTGACTAATGGGGCGCCACTTTTAAGTGTGTAAGATACATTTGGATTGTGCACTTTAATTAATAAGATTACCATAATATTAATATAAGATATTAATTGATTTTGGAAAAATAGATTTATGGTAATAAAATAATTATATTCAATATAAGATATTGGCAAAGTTAATTATAATTAAATAGATAAATCAATCTAATTGATTTTTCTTATTTTATTGGGAAAAAAGTTTTCTTCTCCTCCACACATCATATGGGGCGCCACCTCCTCTATATAAAGGAAGTTGGTGTAAAGCTCTTTTGTACATCACAATTGCAAGAGCTCATAGTTCTTGTGTAAAATAGAGAGCAACCTATAGTAAGTTTGTGAGTAAGGAAAAAGGCCGGTCTAGCAACCGGAGTTTTCCAATAGCAATCCAAGGAGGATTCCGTCGAGGAGTTCCACTACAAAAAACTGGACTTTTTGCTTCGGAAGGTTACCGTCGCAAACTAGGCTTATTCCGTCGCAAACCCTAATTTGCGACGGATTTGCGACGGTTTTTATTTGTCGCATTTTTAGTCGCAAAACTGAGTGTTTGCGACGGTTTATCTGTCGCAAATTATTTGCGACGAATGTTGCGACGGATAATAACGTATTTTATTTTTTTTAAAAAATATAATTTCCGTCGCAACAAAATGTATAATCCGTCGCAAACAATTGTATAATCCGTCGCAAAAATATATAATCCGTCGCAAATATTTTATAATCCGTCGCAAATATTTTTTATTAAATAATTTATTTATTTTTAGATCCTTACATATCCGTCGCAAATACAACTTTGCGACGGAATATTTCCGTCACAAAAATTAAAATTAATCAGAAAATTATGGCTGTTTTGCAGCAGCCGGCCAAACCACCGCCGCAAAACAGCCATAATTTTCCCCGGTAGCATTACAATTGCTACCGGCTATCAACAACAACAATATAAAAGGGGATACGATACAATAAATAAAACGATATGTCAAAGGGGATATGTCAAAGAGGATATGTCAAAGGGGATAAAACGATATGTCAAAGGGGATACGATAAGCCAAAATAAATAAAAATGTATAAAGCAATATGTCACCCAGTCAGACCCGGTGTACTACCTAAACCCATGTCACCTCCTTCAGGTCCGTGATCAGATCGGTCATCTCTGTGCTGCCTCGTACCCGGGTTGCATCCCTCCGGAGGGATGCTGCCTAACCGCTGGGTAATCCACTCATCCATCTGCGCTAGTCTGTCTTCCTGACGCTTTCTGTCTCTCTCTAGCTCCTCCAACCTCGCCTGTGTTTCTGCATTAATCTGTCTTTTTCTCGCCATCTCTTGGGTGAGACGGGTGAGTATGCCCGGAGAGTATGTCTCAGCGGATGAGTGTCGAGCAGTAGCAGGCCTGTCGTAGTACATGGAGGCAGCTGACCCCATGCCAAAAACTCTCCCCTTCTTGTCGTAACCACCAGCGGCTTCGTAATAAAGACGCGACTCGTCGACAGGGGTGTCAGGCTGTGTCTCCTGGGCTTTCGCCTTCTTCGAGGTGAAGACGTCCTGCAAAGTATGATATAAATTTGTTAGTAACAATAATTACATGATATATATATAATGTATATATAATATTTAGAATACATAACGTACCAAGATTTTCTCAAACTTCCTCGAGACGAAGTTGCCCGACTTCTTCTTCTTCGAACTAGTCACCAGATCTCCGACTAATAGGGGCACTTCTCTATTGTCCTCCATGGCCCGAGCGAAATCGATAACGCCGCGTCTGCCCATAGCATGTGTCCCAGGGATCTTCCCTTCCTCACCGGATCCAGAAGCTCGGTTTATCTTCTTTTTCGCAGATGTTTCCTTGAATGCCTATTCTGACATAAGATAAACAAGTTAGTACATACATATATATATAAAACACAAGTATTATTAATTAAATATTGAATAATTGCTTACGGGACTCCCAATCCACTCCTCGAACTAACGGAGAATATCCGGGGTCATCCAAAGCCAAGCACGGGGGTTTGTTTGAGCCCGATACATATAATCACGGACCCTGTTGATAGCATACCGCTCAAAAGCTTCCCTAACCAGGCGCTCGTGGCGTAACTCGAAGCTGAAATGACCCTGCAACATAGTTATATATATGTTATATGTATAGTTATAATTATAGTTATATTTATATATAGTTATATTTATATGAACGACGTACCCTAAATGCGTGCCACCACCTATCCTGCTGCTCCTGGCTGGCATTATGCCACGTGGTGGCAAAAGTGTTGAAGCCGCTAATTATGGCGGTTTTGGCCATTTTCTTGACATAGTTGTCGGTAAACCTGTCATATTGAAAACAATAAGTTGTTAATATATTTGGTTAATCAAAATATAAATAAAAATACAAACAAATTAAAGCAAGATATGTATTAACTTACCATCTCCCCTCGGGATCCAAAACCGGCAATCCAAGGTCACCATTGACAATGACACCCAAATCCTCCTCGGTCATCTGGTGTATCTCATCATCCAAACCGTGAGTCTGTGTGGAGGAAGACGCTCCGAGGGAGGGGGAACTACCCCTACTGCGTCTACCTCTACCTCTACCTGACATCTATTTGACACAGAAAATGACGTTTATACTAATCTAAATGCAATTATAATAAAAAGGCGTTTATACTAATTAATAATAAATTACAATGTTTAATACATTATTATTCACTATAATGACAAAATAAAATATTTAATACATTATTATTCACTATCACTACTAGAATGGAAGAGTTCTTCCTCCTCTTCATCAGTATCTAGATCATCAATCGATTCTTCTTCCTCTCCATCTTCATTCTCGGATTCAACATCCACTTCTTGTTGAATGAAATCCGCCATCTCATCATCATCCAAGTCATTATCCCCAACATCGGAGTCAACATCGACATCAAGATCTTGGTGGACAATGTTAAGAGGATCAGATAATCGGGAAACATCATTGATCACTTGTTCTTGGAAAACGGTTTCCTCGACGGGAGCATCGATAGTCGATCTTGTCTTTGTTTTGAAAACAACCGACCATTGATCTTTGTCTTTTTTCAAACTTGGATATGGAGCATAGTAGACTTGCTCGACTTGATAAGCCAGAACAAATGGATCATAAGCGCCATATTTCCTACCACGATGAACTTCAACTATCTTATAATCTTTATGCACATTCATGCCCCGTTCAGAATTATCAAACCAATCACATTTGAACAATACGGCTTTGTAGACAGTCGAATGTCCATAATACACCAACTCAATGATTTCATTTAAAGTGCCATAATAGTCGGCACCTTCCATGGAACTGACACAAACTCCGTTGTTGACTGAAGATTTACCAATATCAGTTGCCCGGTTGAATGTCCGAAAGTTGTAGCCGTTAATCGAATAACGTTTCCAAGTTTTGACTTGACGAGAAGGACCACTTGCCAAAGCTTTTAGCAAATCATCATTCAACAATGATGCTTGTTGTGCAAACCATTTGGTAAATTCATTTTCATGTTTATTCCAAATATCTGCCGAGGTCAATTGAGGCTGTTGAACACGAATAAATTGCTCGAACAATCTAAGAATGAATCATTTTGTCAGTTAATGTATATTTGTTCAGAAAAAACTGTTAAGCATTGTATATATGTAGTAATGAGGTACTTACAGTTCATATATACGGTTTCATGATTTCGCAGTTAGACAATACGTACTTGTGCACAAAGTCATATTCTTTATTATCCAAGAACCTCGTCTTGCACTTTCCAGTTGTTGTACCATTATGATCACGGAATAACTCAGGTAAATCTGAAACGATTGCTGATGCCGAAGTCTCACCAACAGCAAGATTCTTTGCTTTTGTTTCAATATGATCATCGTAATACATAGAACAGAAGTTTGAAATCTCTTCCAACAAATACGCATTGCATATTGATCCCTCTACGAAAGCTTTGTTACCAATATTTTGTTTTAAATGATTCAAAAACCTTTCGAATGGATACATCCATCGATATTGCACGGGACCACCAACTCTGACCTCATACGGCAAGTGTACCGGTAAATGCTCCATCGAGTTAAAAAACGCTGGAGGCAAAATCTTCTCTAACTTGCAAATAATCTCAGCAATGTTATTCTCTAAACGAATCACGCCTTCTATTTTTAGGGTAGCAGCACACAAGTCTCGAAAGAATTGACTTATCTCAGTCAATGCATTCCACTCATTTTTCGGAATCAATTCTCGAAGGGCAACTGGCAACAAACGTTCCATAAAAACGTGACAATCATGGCTTTTCAAACCACGTAGAATGTATTGATCATGATCTACGCACCTACTCAGGTCTGAAGCATAACCGTCAGGGAATTTCAACTTGGTGACCCATTCACACAACACTTTTCTTTTCTGCTTGTCAAGAACAAGTGTACAATCGTGGCGCTTTCTGCAAAGCTCTTTCAAATCTTTAGCAGATTTTGGACCACAAGCAGTTTTACCTTTAACGTCCATAACCGTGTCAATCAGTTTTTCAAAGAACTTTTTCTCAATATGCATCACATCCAGGCAATGTCGAAGCAGCAATGTTTTCCAATACGGAAGATCCCAAAAAATGCTTCTTTTCCACCAACCATTCTTGGAGTTTTTAAGCCGTTTCAAGTCTGAATCTGAGCCATCAATGATGCTTGGTAGGTGTTCTACAAATTCCCATACCTCCTCACCACTCAATCTACGGGGTGGAGTCGCGTGTTCATACTGTTTGGACTTCAAAAAACCTTTATCAGTGTGAAAAATATGGTCTTCAGGGAGAAATTGCCGATGACAATCAAACCAAGTGCATTTACCACTATGTTTGAGCCAGAACGACTTGTTTCCATCACCACAATAGGGACAAGCTTTCACACCAGCCGTAGTCCACCCGGATAACATGCCATACGCAGGAAAATCATTGATAGTCCACATTAGTGCAGCCCTCATATGAAAATTCTGTTTTGTGGATACATTGTAAGTAAACAACCCTGTTTCCCACAGCTGCTTCAACTCCTTAATCAATGGTTTCAAATAAACATCGAGGTTTCCTTTCGGATTTTTCAGCCCCGGTACAAGCACTGATAAGAATATAAACTGTCTTTTCATGCACAACCAGGGCGGAAGATTGTATGGTGTAACCATGACTGGCCAGCAAGAGTAGTTCTTCCCAAAATTACCAAAAGGTGCAAAACCGTCTGTGCAAAGTCCTAACCGCACATTTCTAGGCTCCTTAGCAAACTCAGGGTGCATTTGGTCAAAATGCTTCCAAGCTTCAGCGTCACTTGGGTGGGCCATTATACCGCTTGTCCTGGGGTTTTCCGCGTGCCACCTCATTTCCTTGCCTATATGTTTCGTGGCGTACAACCTTTGGAGTCTAGGTCCAATCGGGAAATAAGTCATCACTTTGTTAGGCACACGTTGACCTCTTGCGTTCGTTTTCGGTTTATATCGATCATGGTCACACTTCCGACACTTGTCCAGATTCGCGTCCTCCTCCTAAAATAACATACACCCCGCGGGACACACGTGTATTTTCTCATGGGGTAGCTCTAATGCCTTTAACAACTTTTTGGTTTGATAGAAGTTCGAGGTCATTAAGTTATTCTTCGGAAGAATATCTCCTATCAAACCGGTAACCCCGTCAACGCATTTGTGAGAGAGGTTGTGATCACATTTCAAAGTGAGCAACCTAGAAGCCGCTTGCAGTACGGAGACACTACTTCCATCACATACAGGTTCCTCTGCGTTTTTCAGCATTTCAAAAAACGATGCAACTTCAGGGTTTGGTGTCTCATTGTTCTCCTCTTGGTTAAGAAATTCTTCTCTTACGTGATCAATCCTATCACGTAATGCGTCATTAACCATGTCCTAATAAGGGTTCACATTCCGTTCTTGCTGAACGTTGATCGGAATGGGAAACTCTTCACCATGACACACCCAATCATAGTAGTTTGCGCAAAACCCATATTTAGTTAAATGTAATCTCACGTCATGTTCGATCGAAAATTTAGTGTTCTTACACTTACTACATGGACACTTCATCATTCCATTATTTGCCCGAAACGAATCTAACTGCTTTGCATGTTTTATGAATTCCTCCACACCATTCACAAATATCGGGTTAAATTTCTTGTTAGCATCCAACCTCTCGTACATCCAACTACGTTCTATTCTCTTCATTTTCAATCCTACACATCATATCATACAAAATATGAGACTAACAATAGTCTTTGAAGGTTGTCTCAACACTTTTGCAAACTCAGGTTTTACTCAACTTACTATGAAACTAACAACACTTTAACCTAAATTTTCAATTCATGGTCAAAGGTTCGACGTCAAAATAATTCGGAGGCTTTGCCGGATAACAAAGCACCCCCCAGTACCATTTTCCAAACGGGTAGGAACAGCACCCTTTGAGGACCTTATGTATGTTATGCTTATCATGTAAGCACATACTTATCATCATTTCAATCCAAATTCAACAAACCAATTCAACCAACATCCGGTTTCTAAACTAATATACATATCTATCCCAATTTCAATATCAGGCAATATCAAGAATATCTCAACAAACCATATCAACCATTTCAATAATGTAAGCATTTTCCTAACTTATCTAACAAATACACATAAGTAAGCATTTTCCTAACTTATAATTACTACACATATATATCTATAAATATATACTACATATGATACACTATATATATAGATATATATATAATATATATATATATATATATATATATATATATATATATATATATATATATATATATATATATATATATATATATATATATATAACAAAAGGAAAAAAATTGAAAAAAATATAAATATATATATATATATATATATATATATATATATATATATATATATATATATATATATATATATATATATATATATATATATATATATATATATATATATATATATATATATATATATATATATATATATATATATATATATATATATATATATATATATATATATATATATATATATATATATATATATATATATATATATATATATATATTATATATATATATATATATATATATATATATATATATATATATATATATATATATATATATATATATATATATATATATATATATATATATAAAAAAATATATATACATATATATACGGGGAGGGGATGGGGGAATCGTCCTGGGAGAGGGGTGGGAGGGAGGGAAGAGGTTACTGTGGGTGGCTGCGGCGGTGGTGGAAGGAGGTGGCGCCGGAAGAACAGCTTCAGCAGGGGGGGGGGGGGGGCGGCGGGAGAGAAGAGGGGAGAAGAAGAGAAATGAGGAAGAAAAGGGGATTAGTCGACTGATATCCGCCGTTTTGCTACGGAATTTAATGTCCGTCGCAAACTAACCCTAATTCCGTCAAAAATCTAAATTCAGAATAATAAAATAATTTTATAAAATTTTATTAAATATTCCGTCGCAAAACAATAAAAATTCCGTCGCAAAATGTCCCGCCAAATGGAAAAATTGGTACCAAACTGTCCCGCCAAATGTCCCGTCGCAAACAATAAAACATCCGTCGCAAACGTAAATTTGCGACGGAAATAAAGTCCGTCGCGAAAATTCCGTCGCAAAACTGCTGTTTTTTTGTAGTGTTCGTGTGGATTAGCGATAGAGGCCGGATGCGTGGACGGCTTGCGCACTGTACTACTCTCCATTGACGGTCAAAGTGACGATCTTATAGATCATCTAAGGTATAACCGTCAAACTACTTAACATGTTTATTGCATTAAACGAAGAATGATCTAGTAAAAGGAAATCAAATTTTAAATTCCGCTGCGTTAAACTAGTAGTTTCCTAACAAGGCATCCTTTCATATTTGCCCTCACAGAGATTGGTTCTCAAGTTATCAGCAGATAGATGGTGGTCATAATCCATGGCAAATAGCAAGGTATGCAAGGTAGTTGGGATTGGCTCAGTTCAGTTGAGGACAGAGGATGGAAGATTCTGTAAATTGAGTGAAGTTAGACATGTTCCACAAATGACCAAAAACTTGGTATCTCTCAGTTCTTTGGATAGCATGGGATTCAGTTTTAAGGAAAACTCAGTTGAGGTTCTCAAGGGAATCAAGAAAAGAACTCTGTATATATTACAAGGGTCAGTTGTTGCTGGTTCTGCTGTTGTGGCATCAGCTGAGATTCATGAGTCACAGCTTACAAAACTGTGGCACATGAGACTGGGTCACATGGGTGAAAAGAGGATGCAGGTTCTTTCTCAAAAAGATCTTCTTGGGGGATGTAAGGTCAACAATCTGGACTTTTGTGAGCATTGTGTGTTTGGGAAGCTTTATAGGAGCAAGTTCTCAAAAGGGGTGCACAACACAAAGTCATCACTTGATTACATTCATTCTGATTGTTGGGGGTCTATCAAATGTGGAGTAATTGAGTGGTCACAGATATTTTGTGTCATTCATAGATGACTATTCAAGGATGACTTGAGTGGTGCTGATGAAACACAAAAGTGAGGCATTCAAGTGATGAAACACAAAAGTGATGGAAAACTCTAGTTGAAAATCGGTTGAGGAAGAAGATCAAGAGGCTTCGTAGAGATAATGGTCTGGAATTCTGCTGGACTGAGTTTGATACATTGTGCAAAACTGAAGGTATTTCCAGACATCATACAGTCAGGAATACTCCTCAGCAAAATGGTGTAGCTGAGAGAATGAATCAAACTCTTCTGGAGAGAGCAAGATGTATGCTTTCTCATGCTGGTTTATCAAGGAGATTTTGGGCAGAGGTTGTAACCACAGCTTGCTACTTAATCAACAGGAGTCCTTACACATGTATCAGTCTCAAAACACCAGTTGAGATGTGGTCAGGCAAGGCTGCAGATTATTCAGTTCTAAGGGTATTTGGAAGTACAGTTTACTATCATATCAGTGAAGGGAAACTGGAACAAAGGGCCAAGAAAAGAGTGTTTGTGGGGTATGGTGATGAAGTAAAGGGATATAGAATTTGGTCATCAGCTGAAAACAGAGTTATTCTCAGTAGAGATACAATTTTTGATGAAAATTCTATACTCAGTTCATCAGTGGGGAGGATAACTGAAACTGAAACCAGTGCTAAAAATGAGAAAACTGACAGTAAGGTGGAGCTTCAGGTGGAGTCAGTTGGAATGCAACAATCAACTGATCCAGGTCAGTTTTCGTCTGATGGTTACTGAACCAGGACTGAATCCAAGCTAGTCAGCTGAGCAAATGTCAGTTGAGCGTCAAACTGAGAACGTGGGTCAGCAGAGTATAGATGTCAGCAGAGCTAGAAGATCCAATGTTGGGGTACCTCCTAAGAGGTATGGGTTTGATGATATGGTTAGATACGCACTTCAAGTTACAGAAGAAGTGGATGGTTTTGAACCTTCTACTTATAGGGAAACAGTAACATGTTCTGAAGCATCTCAATGGCTTGCTGCCATAGGAGATGAAATGGAGTCATTACTGAAGAATCAGACTTGGGATCTAGTTAAACAACCAGCTGAAAGGAGAGTTGTTACTTGCAAATGGATCTTCAAGAAGAAGGAAGGGATAACTGAGGCAGAAGGAGTTAAGTATAAGGCATGTTTGGTTGCAAGAGGGTTTAGTCAGAAAGAAAGGGTGGACTTTGATGATATATTCTCACCAGTAGTCAGACATACTTCAATTAGAGTGTTACTAGCAATGGTGGCACATGAGGACTTAGAACTGGAGCAAGTAGACGTGAAGACAACTTTTTTACATGGTGAGGTAGATAAAGAGATATACATGACTCAGCCAGAGGGTTTCCAAGTTCCTGGTAAGGTTTGACAGTTATATGATCCAGTTGGGTTACAGCAGAAGTCCTTATGATTGCTGTGTTTACAACAGTTTGTTGGAAGATGGATCATACATCTATCTTGTTTTGTATGTGGATGACATGCTGATAGCTGCAAAGAAGAAGTCTGATGTTCAGTATCTGAAAGACCTTCTCAGTGCTGAGTTTGAAATGAAAGATTTGGGTGCAGCCAAGAAAATTTTGGGGATGGAGATCTGAAGAGATAGAAATCAGAAGAAACTGTTCTTATCTCAGCAGGGCTATATAGAGAAGATTTTGTCAAAGTTTGGCATGTCAGCTGCTAAGCCAATAGATACTCCTTTGGCATCAAATGTTCATTTGTCAGTTTTTGCTTCACAGTCAGCAGAGGAGAAGGAGTACATGTCAAAAGTTCCCTATGCTAGTGCAGTTGGCGGTATGATGTATGCCATGGTGTGCACTAGGCCTGATCTGGCTCAGGCAGTCAGTGTTGTCAGTAGGTTTATGGCTTAACTTGGAAAGGAACAATGGAAAGCTGTGAAAAGAATGTTCAGGTACCTTAGGGGTACAGCTGTTGTTGGTCTCATTTATGGAGGTGATACTCAGAGTTTGGTCACAGGATACTGTGATCCTGATTATGCAGGTGATGTGGACAGTAGAAAATCAATGACTGGTTATGTTTTCACATTGGAGAATTCAGTTGTCAGCTGGAAAGAAACTCTGCAAGCAACAGTGGCTTTATCAACTACTGAAGCTGAGTATATGGCTCTTACTGAAGCAACCAAGGAGGGTGTCTGGTTGAATGGACTAGTTAGTGATTTGGGGCTACATCGGGATCAAGCTAAGATTTATTGTGACAGTTTGAGTGCAATTTGTCTAGCTAAGGATGAGGTTCATCATGAGAGAACCAAGCATATTGTGAGGTATCATTTTTTGAGAAATGAGAAGAGGGTTGTAGTGAAGAAGATCAGCACCAAGGATAATCCTGCTGATATGTTCACTAAACCAGTTCAGCAGAGCAAGTTTCAGTTGTGTTTGGACTTGCTGAATATTCAAAGCTTGTAAACTGAAATCTAGATACTCAGTTGAGGGCAGATCAACTTGAGTGGATTATGAGGAGAAGTCTGGTACTGTACATTCTGGCATTGACGAATGCATCTGGTACAAGTACGTTTGATTATGCAATCTGGTGACGTTGAATGAGAGTTCAAGTCAAGGTGGAGATTTGTCAGTTTTGGTGACTTGATCTCTAAACTGGTAAATAATCTGGTGTAATTAATCTGGAAAACTGAAGATTGAGAATGATGGTCAGTTTCAGTTAAGTATATTCAGTTCTGTGAAAGTTAGTTTGATGAAGTGCAAATGAGTTTCTTCTGAAGTCAGCAGTCAGTCTTGGTCTGCTGAGTATAGCTGAGTTCTACATCTGGGCAGTTGATTACAAGTCTGGAAAGTCAGTTTTGAGCTGAGTTTCATCTGGTGGATAACAGCTGGAGCCGGGGTCCACATCTGGGGTATTTATGAGAATTCCGACAAAGATCTTTGGCGGTTAGGGTTTGGGATTTGTGCCTATAAATACTAATGTTGTAATCAATGCAATATGTGTCTTTCAAGAGTGTTGTTCACACACTTGTGAAAACCTTGTAATTCTATGCATAGTAAAATATCTCATTTTTTGTCCGTGGAGTAGTCGGCACAACGCCGGAAACCACGTTAAATCACTGCGTTCTCTTTGTTTCTGTGTTTTATCAATTTCGCCATTCTTTACGTTTGCATTGCTATCCGTTACTTATCTTTCTTAAACTGCAAGCTTCTCGTCTGTGTTTTAACAATTACCTTGACATCCGATGATTACAGGAGATGTGCATGTTCCTCCATGGCTTACATTTATGAGAACGCGTCATGACGTTGTGTTATTATTATATTATTCATTATCTCGCCATCTGGGGGTTACAAGAGATGGGTCTATCCCTCCAGGGCTCATATTTAACATGACTCTCACTTCGTGGGCATTACAAAGGCGTAGTACTTAGCTCAGGACCAATATGCATTCGTTTATTACAGAAATTAATCAATCCAGATTTTGACACTAGATTTTATCACTGTATAATGTTCATTACTCTAATATCATTGTCATTCATGATTGATTGATCAGTTTCCATTTAGTGACACTCTTCACTGCTTACTTAATATACATATTTTCCTTATTTTCAATATCAAAGTCATTAATCATTAGATAATTGTGAAAATATCCCTGGATCTCTTCATTGTTCCTTCTTTATTATGCTTTTCTTACTGGGTTGTGAGCTCACTCCTTTTTAACATTTTCAAAAGGATACAATGTTCAAGATAATAGATACGAGGATTTTGTTCGTGATTTCTATTATGCTAGTCCGATTTATGTTTTCCTTTTCATGAGTTGTATAGGTGGTGCCTTAAAACATTTGACTTATCTTGTATCTTGTTCTCTTTTTTTGAGACCATCTCTTGTAGTACTTGAGTAGATCAATAAGACATTGTGGATGATCATGATGTATGTTTTCTCATTTGTAGTATAACTATGATGTTGGGTTTCAAGTAGGCCGGGAAAATATTTTAAAGCATTGTAATGTTCCATTGTTTGTACATTAATGTTATAAAAAAAAATTGATATATGAACAAAATTTAATATCTTTACGAAAGCACTAACATCATCATAAAAAATAAACTAACATAAAAGGGGCTGAGACTGAGAGTTGCTGTTGGAGAAAATGGGCCCATAGCCCATGGTATCCGGACTATATCGGGATGAATTTAGAATATGTCGAGAGCTCATTATGTCATTCAAAGATAATAACGGGCTTTTAATTCATTCGGTTTTGAATAATGGATGAATCAAAGATTAATGCTTAAAGTTGACGTTTTTTCGGCTCGGCCCATCACGTCGTTATTTCAACGAGAATTACCATTTTGGAAGGGTTTTTATTTTTATATATTTTATTTTATTTTAAAACAGACGCACACACTCTTTTGTTCCACTGGAACTCGAACTCGAAACTTTCCGATTAACAACCTCAGTGATTATCATTAGACTAATGCCTTATTGGCACCATTTTAGAAGTTTATCCATCAAAAAATTTGAATAAATTGGATTAGCCGATAACGGTGCCGGAGACAGTGTTAGTGGCTATTAAATATAATAATTTATGGCCAGAGGCCAGAAGGACAAAAAAAGATATAAAATGGAAAAAAAGGACAAGAAAAAAAATAATGGTTGAGAAGGACAAAAACGCGCCTGTTACTACACGTGTTACTACATCTGGTTGTAGCAACATGTAGTAACACATGTAGTAACATGCGCGTTTTTGTCCTTCTCGACCACTATCTTTTTTTCTTGTCCTTTTTCCTCATTTTAGATCAAAAACAGTCATTTACAACCTTTAAACTTTTATTTTTTATTATGAGTATTTATTTTTCGTAGATAATGTACACCATGATTTGAATAAATAAATGCTTCTGGAAAGTGAACACCGCCAAACGCGGTGGAAGGAACATGTCATGGTATAGTATCTTTCCTTGAACCGACTACGAGTTTATAGCGATATTAGGTAGATAATATTGCTGTTTTTTTTTTTTTTTTTGCTTTTTTATTACTTTTATTATGCACTCATGGATGATGTTGTTGAGGTTTTACCAAATATTTTTCATACTTATTCCCCAATTCGTACGGAAAAAACTTTGATTCTCTCTCAAATGCCCATCTATGGCGGTGAAGATTCCCTAGCTAGCAATGGATCAAGAAAGAATCAAACTTCAAAAGGATGTTCATTCATATGATAATGATGATGATGATGATGATGATGATGATGATGAAATGTGTATCAGTTCCTGATATCCATGGCTTTGTTGTTTCAATTTTCATATTCTAGTTTTCTTTGCAGCAAAAAAAAAAAAAAAAAAAAGGTTTTCCTCTCTGTTTGTACAAATTTCTGGTATGCTTTGGTCATTAATTAAATCCCCCATTCCATGTCTTGTCATGCTTGAAGTATATACACCCTGTCACTTTTTCCTAATATGTATAAACATGCAATGCTTTCAAGCAAAGGGCAATTGAACTACTTCAAAGCTTACGCTTTACTATCTACCATCCAATTTCTCATTTTGGTTTAGTGTACATGAATCACTACAAGGCATGATCAGTGTGGAGTACTTTATGAACCAGATTTAGGAACATTTCCTTTTTGCCATGTTGTTTTTGCTAACAAGTAAATGACAGTTTTGCCAGGCTTAGTTTTGGGAAATGATGTGATAGAGGGGCTATAATGTGTACCAAGGAAGCCTGATTTACCTACCCTTTTTATATCAGAGTCTATACCTCTATACATTAATACATGACACCCTCTCTTTGCTTTGAAGATAATCTCCCCATCTTTAGTACTTCTCCTCTGTTTATTTTATAAGATACCAATTTCTTTTTCCTTAAACCTGTCTGGGAGGGGGGGTAGGGGTGGGGGGGTGTTACAAGTACTGCTTGTATATATACCATCAATGGTAAATTTAATTAGGCCATCCATTTCACTGTCATGGGTGGTAAAGATATCAAACAAAGCTTTTCCAAACAATGTTTGTCTTGTATCGTTTCACTTTTTGTTGTTTATACAAACTGCATTTCATCAAAGGGACATGATGAGGAAAATTCTGCAGTGCCTTTGTCATGCCCTGTTATGAACAATGGGTATATGTTAATCAAAACTGTCGATAATCCCGTTTTGAATGCAGTTTCCATAGTTATGGTATTTCGTTATCATGTCTGTGGAAATTTGATTTTGTTGAATTTGACAGGGTCCGCGAGCTGGGAGAAATGGAGGATGAAAACTGGGCAATGGTGACAAAAGCTGGAAACCAGTTTTTGGTTGATAATCACCCGTTTTATGTTAATGGATTCAACACTTACTGGTTGATGGTCTTTGCTGTTGACCAATCTACAAGAGGAAAGGTCACTGAAGTGTTTCAACAAGCATCATCAGTTGGGCTCACCGTGTGCCGCACCTGGGCTTTCAACGATGGCCAGTGGAGAGCTCTTCAAATTTCACCTTCTGTTTATGATGAGAAAGTTTTTCAGGTACTTTTGATGTTAAATGGCATGTAGATCAACTGTCTGTTTTAGAGATTAATGTTTCGTTGTCTGAGTTTCAGGCTTTGGATTTTGTCGTAAACGAAGCTAAGAAATACAAGATCAGACTCATGTTGCCGTTCGTCAACAATTGGGATGGTTATGGTGGAAAAGCTCAGTATGTCAAATGGGGTAAAGATGCAGGCCTCAACTTGACTTCAGATGATGATTTCTTCTCTCATCCAACCCTCAAAAACTACTACAAGGCGCACATTAAGGTGAAATGGCTTTATGATAGATATAGTATGCTTTACTGATTTCTGAGAATTCATCTTGCAGTTTTCCCTGTATACTCATCTGATTCTTCCTGTAATGTATCATGTAGACAATTCTTAACAGGGTCAACACTATAAACAACATAACGTACAAGGATGATCCCACCATATTCGCGTGGGAACTAATAAACGAGCCACGATGTGAATCAGATCCGTCAGGAAACAAACTGCAGGTAACATAATTTCTATCAATGAACATAGGATGCAGAAAAGAATAAGGGAATAAGTATATTAGAGACGGCCTTCATTATGCAAGTTACCACTTTTCTATAGGCTTGGTTTGAGGAAATGGCAGTTTTTGTGAAGAGCATTGATCCAAAGCATTTACTGGACATTGGTGTAGAAGGTTTTTATGGTCCCTCAACTCCTAATAAGGTTCAATTCAACCCAAACACCTATTCTCAACAAGTAGGAACAGATTTTATTCGAAATCATCAAATTCTTGGAGTTGATTTTGCTTCTGTTCACATTTACCCCGACTCTTGGTAAGTAGTATTATGATGCTCAGATTCATGAAAAATCATTCAAAATCGTAAAAAAGTTCTCGTCTTTTTATGATCCTAATTAGTAGAATTAAAATCTGGTGCAGGATATCACAAAACATTTCAGAAGCTCACCTTGAATTCACAAAGTCATGGATGCAATCTCATATCGATGATGCCGAGGAGTTTCTTAAAATGCCTGTCGTTTTTGCAGAATACGGTGTTTCAGCAAAAGATCCTGGCTACAATACATCGTATCGCAACAGCCACATCAGCACTGTACATAAGACCATATTGAACTCAACAAAAAGAGGAGGAAGTGGAGCTGGAAGCCTGGTGTGGCAATTGTTTCCTGAAGGAACAGAGTATATGGATGATGGCTATGCGGTTGTTCTTACGAAGTCAAAATCCACTGCAGATATTCTCTCTCTGCATTCGAAAAGGCTCAACGCCTTCAATTCTTTGTGCTCTTGGAGATGTCATTGGGGTTGTAAGAAGAAGCTGCTCCATAATGATGAGTTCTGAGTATACCCTTGTTATTTAGGGTACCTAAATTGTTGTACGATGACCTTATAGCAACGGATTCTCTATTGTATATATAGATATCTATAACTGAAAGTATCACCCTGTTCCTATATGATAAATGTTGATCTACTTGCATTAGTGTCTTTAAATAAAGGTAAATCTGTAAATTTGAGATCCAAACCATTCATATCTATAAAAAAGACATGCAACAGACTAGTAAAAAAAATACAAAATCTCTAAATTTTGCGCTATGCGTAGTGCATAAAATGCAGAATCTCTATTCAAGTTATTGTTGTAGAGATTCTGGTACATAGCACACTAAAGAATATGTAAAATGGAGAAAAGTGTATGTGCCGTATAGATTTTGATACATTTCATACTAAAGAATCTGTAAAACGGAGAAAAGTGATTCTAATACATTTTACACTAAAGAACGCGTAAAACGAAGTAAAATGATATTTGAGTCTAATGACAACTGAGGCATAAGTAAAAAAAAAAGACGGTTAAACCCTAACCGTGAGGGCCCCCTCGCCCCCGATCTCACAGGAATGCGAGGAGAGGTTAATCAGGTAACCTAGAGCTTAGGGTCAAGGGCTGCCTTAGACCACTGCACTGAAGTTTTTATCATTGGAAATCAACCCCTTTTACGGGAATCGAACCTCTGACCTCCAGCTTATGGTCCGGGCGTCACTATAACACCCCAGTTCCTCACCACTAGGCCATATCCAGGGGATCAATTGAGGCATAAGTAAAGGGCATGGCAACAAGCTAAAGGCAACTGAAAGCAAAAGAACGAGCACCGGTTTTCAGTGGTGAAGTACAATATCCCAATAACATACTATAAAATTCAAGCTATCGGCAAAAAAAGTGTTTTAAAGAATGTCTATTACGACCTTATTTGAAGCATTGTCATTTATATACATAGGTGCAATACTGCAAGAAAAGGTTCAATTCTGTCCCATGACAAACAAAAACATAAGTTAGAAATGCCAATGCTGATAATCAAGCATGCCCAAGTTGCCAATTCTTGTATTCTTCCTATTATATTTCCCAACATTCAATTCAAGTATACCTGCAAAGGCACCTCTTTTAGTTATAAATTCTAGCAGCTACAAAAAATGCCCGTTTCTCTAAAGCACAAACGGAATAGGCATTTGGTGTTCAAGCATAGTGAAACAAAAATAACAAATACTTATAAAAAATAAGACAAGATCTGTAAATCAGTAAATGACCTTGCAGTGGAAAAATCAGCTTCAAGAAAGAGCATCAAAACTGAAACCCCCGAATGTCCTTCCAGAAAACGAGAAGCTGACATAACTAATTAAATTCATTCATACGTATTTATGAGGCTCTCTACTTTTTCAATGCCAATTTTGACAGAACAGCAGCTGCTTGATCTCCACCTAACAAGAAATATGGATGCCTCAAGGCAGCTGCAGCAGATAAACGCCCCCTTCGCAAGAAACCTCTTTCTGAAATTAGTCTTGTGGCCAAATCCCATCCTCTACCAGAATCAAGATCAAGAATACTCAAATCAGGTCTCATCCTAGTTTTCTCCCTCCATTTCTCCAAGTCATATTCAACATTCTTCAGTTCTGTATTAAAGTTCTTTAGTCCTGATGTTGACCTTAAAGATGGGATTGACATTTGCAGCAGTACAATTCCAGCAGAATACATGTCGAATAGATCAGGACTATTTAGCTGCAACATGTGATAAATATCAAATTTTGTGTCAAGACATCAAAGATGAATTACTTTGAACTAAGAACACTCCCCTCTCCCACCTCCCCCCCACCCCCCAGTTGATAGGTAGGTAGCATGAGTGGCACCTGCCATAAAAATGGAGAGAGAAGGGCGGCAATGGGCTCCGGAGGTGGATTAGGAGTTTCCTCCGGCATTACATACAGCTCAGGAGGGCAATAATCAGGATCAAGCAAGCCACGGTTAGGAACATAGTTTTTGCCAATTCGAAGGTCTGTTGCTGCTCCGAAATCTATGAGTTTGATTTTCCCTTTCTTTGTGACTACTAAATTTGCTGGCTTTATATCTCTGTGGACTATACCTGTGGCATGAATTTTCTTGAGAGAAGTAATTATTTGGCGCATTATCTGTTTGATGATTAATGCATCGCGTTCTACCGACTGTACCACTTGCAAAGAACGCCCAAACATGACTGACTCCAAGTTTAAAGGAAAACTACGATCTTTCATGTAATCTGCAAGGTCACGATCTCCCTGTCACATTAGCTTTACATGTAACGTTTATGGGAGTTCAAAACAATGAAACTAAGTTTAAAATCCACCAAATTCAGAGAACAGTGCAGTGAAATTCGAAACAGTTGATAATTGAATAACAGGGAACAAAAGCAGCCATGTTATTGTTGAGAGGTGAAAGGAAATTTATCTGATCCTCATTGTTATAGAACCAGAAGCCCAGAAGATGTACAAGTAAAGCTCAAATCAAGTCAATAAGAATGCATACCTCAAATCTCCAGACCAGCCATTTCTCACCCTTTATAAACTGTGAATTTGTTTTATCCGAGGTAAAACTTCCAAGAAATTCTGCACAGGTGTCCGGGGCAGCCCTCGACATTCTGTAGTTAAACCACTCTTCAAATTCCCCACATTCTACAGCACCTTTGACGCCCATCTTTACCTTAAGGTCACAATAGGATGATAAGCCAGAAAAACAGAAAAACTTGACTAACACATAGTAACTTAATGCATGTATAAAGCTATTGTGGGCTTGAACGAAAAATGGGATGAAGATTGACAAGAATGTATTAAGCTAAATAAATCACATATTCCAGATGGTAAAGATAGTACCTTTTTAAGAATGACCTTTTCTTTAAACAAGTCATTCATCATCATGGATTTTCTGCCCCTTTTGTCTAGGTTTTGGTCAATTCCGGAATTCTTGGGGACAATCACACCAGAGTAAACAATACCAAATGAGCCTTCTCCGAGCTTATTACCAATCAGGAAATCGCTACTCTTCAAGCTTCTTCTACCAATCAAAGTATCGAACACAGTTTGCAGAGGGGCAAGAAGATATGCATCGATAGCACCCATAAGAACACCAGGACGAGCTGTTAAGTATAACCAAGCGAACCCAGAAAAAATTACAGTAGCCCAGATTTCTGATTCAGGTAAATCAGCAACGTAATTCTGGAATTGCTCGTAGCTGGACTCAAGAGCAGGGAATTGAGACAATGATCGCTCAATGTAAGGACTGGTTTCAAGGAATACATCAGAGACAGTGTTGAAGAGAGCATTGCAAGTAGTGAGGGACCTTTTTTTATTAAAGAAATTGTCTCTTTGGAAAGTGGGTGGTTTGAAAGAAGGAAAGGAAATGCATTTAGGATCATGGAATGAAGAAGGGGTTGCAGCAGGAGAGGAAAGCAGAGAAGCTGTTTCCATGGGAGAATCAATATAGGAAAGTCGTCAGCAGCTAAGCTGCAGAAACAGAGAAGGAAGCACATCTTATCCAATTGAGATAGTAATGAAACTAATCGCATGTATACGTGTGGAGAGTGGGGCGACAACAATGCTCCTTCTCAATTCTATGTCTGTCTGAAGGTTATTTTTCAGATCCAATCTTTGGTGAATGGCTGTAATGTCAATGGCAAACAGAAGTTTTAAGTAAAAGTGATTTGATGAAACTCTAAGGTTGAGCCGTAAATGTTGGTCAATAAGGACAAACAAACGTTAGGGTCAAGCTCTCACGACGAACAAACGTCTTGAGGCAAAGTTATAACGAGGTCAGAATTTACCAAAAAGATATACATCTCTTGATTGTCTGAGTATGATGAATGAACGGTAATGCGGCTATTTGTGACTATGTCATGCATTGGGATAAAATTTTCCTTCGTCATTTGCCTCGTATACTTGCTCTTATACCATCAACACCTAGGTAAGCTTAAAGCCAAACAGATGACTCTGACTTGATTGGGTATGGAGCTTTGTCAACCCCTGTTAAGTCTTTCATCGACTCGGATGACTTGTCCGAACCAATTTCAGCCGGTCTGATTATGTTCTAATCTACTCTTGATGTTTGTGAGATCATGTCAATCATCATTCAAACTAATGTTCATTATATATTGTTCATTTACAACTCTCCTGGAGAGTTTGATGTCTTAAGAGCAAACGTAGTGACCAATTGCAAATATGGCATCCGAAAATTTTATGCCTCACATAAAAGTTATTTATGTAGAACATTTATCTATAAATATAGGTAATGTCTCTTTGAAAATCACTTTAGTGGTTAAAAAGCTTCGATAAAAGCTTTTGTATATTGAAGCCCATGAAGAAGCCATTGAGTAAAAGCATCTAAATATTCATGCTATTACCCAAAATTAAAAGGTGGGGGGCTTCAATCTATTTATGACGTGGCAGATGAAAGACATGAGAGAATGAACCACTACGTTTGATTTAAAGTAGGCGAGCGTTTTGTCAAGCCTCATGAAAGTTTCAAAATAATATACATCGATCACTTGATGGTGTGATTTTTGATTCGTTGTACAAGGCAATTCAGGTGTCCGTTTCGCATGCCGTTTGCGCCACCGTGCCTTATTTAATGTTCTGGTCGATATTACATCGTTATTTCGAAGAAAATTACAACGTTTTTTCATACCCATAAAGTAACACATAGCCCATTTCTATAGCCGTATGCCCATTTCACGTATGTTACTTTTTATATGGGAGTCTCCAGATAAGAACTGTCTATTAAATAGTAGTAATTGTGATATCATTTGGTAAAAAGATAAACCTTGATTTTATGTTGGTCCATGACCATCATGTCATCACTCATTCCACCAATCACAGATTTTGAAAACGATAATACACGTGATATTAAAAAAAGACACTGTTAATGGCATCACGGTCAATTTACTCGGGCACCACACCTCGTGCAAATTTCGACTTTGTAGAGATCGAAATATGTTTTCAACTCCTCTAGAGTCAAATTTTATGCATAATTTCGACTCTGGAGGGGTTGAAAACAGATTTCGACCTTTATAAAGTCGAAATTTGCACAAGGTGTAGTGTCCGAGTAAATTACGTGTGGGGCAATTAACAATTGGGAAAAAAAAAAAAATGTGTACACGTGTCAATCTTCTGTTTTCCGGGAGAACAACCGGCGGTACCGAAGGTTCAAATTGGTCCGTTAACATATGGCCGAAAATTAGCCGGAGAAAATTCCGCGCCAGCTATGTCGTCGACCTTTTCTTGCAGTTTTGGACTGATATCTTCACCAGTATTCAGTTCCTGCGGCAACCTGCACCACCAGGTGAACGTCCCGGCGACGCCGTCAAACCATGTTGGCGAATATCCAAGTTCATCTTCGCCTTTCGTGTTATCTACCGGTGCCTATCTCAAGTTTCAGCGCTCATCATCATCGACTATATCTAGCACCAGAATTCATAGCTTCGGTAAATCCCCGCGGGACGATGACGGATTTGAATATTATCGAGAGTTAAAGTTGGAGAGGGAGAAGAGAGACATAAATAATCGTACGAATGACAATCAATTGGATGAAATTCGATTCGCAGACCGATTCTCCAACACTGAAAAGGCTGATGTTCCAACTGTAAAGAGTTTATCCAGCGTAGAGCGAGATTCTAGGTTGCATATTCCTTCTGAAAAGGAGCAGATTCTAGAAAGACCTAGGAATGTCGGAGGGAGGCAAATGATGAATAGGTCGAATGTGATCGCTAAACAAGTTATCAGCGTTCAATCAGCCCTCAGCCTTGGTTATGTTTCCCAGCTATGGATAGACACCAATGCTGTGAGTCGAATATTTTTCCACATATCCCTAGGTTTTATGCTAGCTGAGTCAGTTGCCTTATACTGTGTGCTATGGCTCAAATTAAGCTCTAGGTATGCTACATTATGTATCCCTAATGCAACTGTCGACTATTCAGCTGTTTCCACACACACACACACCCCTTTACTTTATCCTCAATGGCTTTGTAGTATAACTCTTTGATCAGTTCTTTCTTGGAGGATGATAATTGGATTTTGGAGTGTTTAATCATCATTATCATTGTTTAGTTTTATTTTTCTGTTGCTTTGCAGTGGGTTGTGTTGCTTGTGGAAGTCAGACCAAATCTATTTTCTGGCGAAATTGAATGTTGTTTCTTGGAAGACATAAAAAAGGTATGGTTTTGGAAGTAAGTTATTTAGCAGTCTTTGTTGTACCTACTCAGTCCTCACAGGTTACTGCATACCGATGTTTAGTTGTCCACATTTCGTGTTGTTGGTGCACATTCTTTTAATGCTTATTTATCTCTCTGAAGTGGATCTGAATACAAGAGGGGATTAAAAGAAATTTTGTCTTTAGTGGCATGGCATTACCGTGTTTTTAGTGTGACACCACACCAAGAACAATCAATCAGTGGAAAGTCGATTATTGGTAGAATCGGTGTGATGCTACTTAAGACGCCCCTAAAAGAAATTATCTAGCACAATGCACTAGATAGAGATACATAGAAGTGAAATTTAACTGGCTTAGTCACTGATTATTAAATTACATTACATACATTTGTAAAATTTATGCATTACTTTTTTGATGTGTTGTCAGGTACTTGTCTCAACCTGCTATACAGTACAGCAATTACATGATCTCAAATAACATCATTATATGGCTGACATCATAGGTAGGGGATGTTCTACTTGTTGGGGATGAGAGCGTGTTGGACAACGACTTCAAATTAGTTGGACTGGAGACACTGGTATGTGGAGCTACTTCATTGAATGTGAGAAAACTAGTCAGCAATGAGGAAATCTGAAAGAGTAGTGATTTTGGTCTTTTCTCTCGGTGTTTGCATCTTGTAATTTTGATGGAATGTCACAGGCTCTCTCAACTGATGCTTAATCATGTGCTGGCATTGTAAATAATGTTAAGAGCTTAAGCATCCTCTTTAATACAAATGAAAGGCTATCTTCCCCTATGTGCTTCACTTCCTGAAAAATGCCGAGTATTTTTGTATACTCAGGATTCTGCTTGTTGTAATTTAGGTTCATTCTTGGTGATATACATTTTTAGTGCCTATTTTACATGGATAGGATAGGTAATTTGTGAGGTTGTTAGTTTGGTATTAGACTAAAAAAGAGTATTAGAAAATAGATGGTGATTAGATAGCTCTCTTTGGGTTAATGTTCATGCTAAGTGCTTTTCAGTTCACTTTCTAGGTAGGATACACTGTTGAAACTCCAGATGGCCGAACTATTGGGAAGGTAATGCTTGTTCTGTTCAGGGTTAGAAACAAATTGATTATCTTTTTTGTTTTGTTTTTACAATTAGTTTTTGTAATAAAAAAAGAACCTTGTGATTAATCTTTAAGACAAATTTTATAATACAACCGTTGTAGCAAGGTTGTACCAAGTGGCATACATTACAACCATTCATTTCTAACCTCTCACACACGATAAAAGTGTATTATGTGAAAGAGAGTAAAAATGAGAGGCTCTAATGTATGCCACTTGGTACAACCTTCTTACAACCGTTGCACCATAAAGTCTCTCAATCTTTAATCCTTCATCGCAGGTGCGTGGATATAATTTTGACATCAACTCTGGGTCAATAAAAGCCCTTGAGCTTGATTCATTTGGCTTACATCTCATTCCATCCAGTTTGGTAGGTGCTTTTCTCCTGTAATTAATTTCAACTATAAGTGTCTGTTTGTCACTCTTTTAAGATTGGAAAAATCATTGAAAAGAAACAAGGACTATAGTGTTGATGCACTTTTGTTACTGTTTTGGTATGTGAAATCGAAATCAGGTGAGCACATACGCTTTATATGTGGAGGATGTGCTGGAAGTTTCATACGACACCGTGGTAGTACATGAGGCTGCTGCCTCGCGCATACATAGGCTTAGTAAGGTGTTAAACATTGTTACTTTGTCTCTCTTTTTCCTTCTTTTTTTTCTTCCTGCATGTCTGTTTTGTTTGCATGTTTATCCCCATCAATATTAGAGTGAATAGCGTGAAACACTCCGATCTTTAGGTTAAGGTTGTGACCCACCATTCATCTTTCGTTTTTGGCGTTTTTGCAACTGATGTTGTCTAATATTTTGCAATTATCTCATTTTTGGTTAATTTCCCTTTAGTTGGGACGGAAAAGTTGCGCTTGAACAACACGCTCGTAAGGTTTTGACGAAATAAGACGAGAATTTGTTTGGGGCAAATTTTCCAAAAAAAAAAATATATGTGGCGGCTTAGGAGCAATTGTGGGTGTATTTTTGGGGAGAAAGGGGTGGGGTTAACTGAGATGATTTCTTTTTTTTTATAGAAAAAATGTGAGGATTAAATGAGTAATAAAATTGAGGCGACTAAGGAGCATGAAATCCTTACGAGCGTGATGTTCAAGTGCGATTTTTTTGTCCCAATAAACAGAAAATCGACGTAATTGTAAAAATTGCAACAACAGAAAAAAGAAATGAAAAGTAAAAAAATAGACAACATAAGTTACAAAAATGCCAAACAAAAGCTGAATGGCAGGTCACGACTTTGACCTAAAGATCAGGGTGTTTTGCGCTATTCACTCTCAATATTATATTTCTCTCGTCCCAAAATATATTTCATTTTATCTATTTTTGTTTGTTCCAGAATACAAGTCATATTACATTACCAATAAAGCATTTATTAATCAATCTCTATCTTACCTCGAATTTATTAACAATCCAACTAATTTTCAGTACTTTATAACCATTTCATTAAGGATAGTCAGAGGATATGTTAGAAGTAGTAGTATTGAGTTTGATCTTCAGGAGAAACTTTATGGTATACCTGTAACTGTTGCTTAAAAGTTGTATCAGGTGACATGTATCATATCCCCATACTCACGTCCATTGTACACGTCCTTACTAGTTAGGTGGAAAAAAAATATGTCACGTGATACAACCCTTTTAGGATTTTTATAATGTTTATTAGAGTTAGTGATATATATAGTTTGTTGGTAATTTAAAAGTCATTGTGAAAATACAACAGGGGATATGGGGTAAAAAGAGCATAGCTGCTGGTTGTGATGGGCAGGAGTACGAAGAAGAAGAAGAGGAGGAAGAAGATGGTGGTGAGAAAAGAGGAGGACAGAGGAAAAAGGCAAGTGGGAATGGAAATGGGGATCCCAATAATAAGAAGAAGAAGAAAAGGAAAGTGCATGAAAATACGGTGAAAACGTACAAGGAGTGGCAGATGCCCATGGATTTCTTGTGATCTCAATGCAGACATCTTCATCTTGTGATCTACTTGTACGCCTTACTTGTACATATCAAAGATACAACAAGCAAGTTGGTTTTTTTTTTTTTTTTTTTTTGGTGGGTGGGGGTAATGTACTACGGGCCTGTTTGTTAAACCAACTTAATTTCATTAAGCACTTATTCTGAATAAAATAAGAGATAATTATTTTAAGTAGTGTTTGATAATGATACAACACTCCACTTACTTAATTAAGAGAATCAGAATTTGTTAGCAAAATTTTCAGCGATGATATTGCCGCTTATATCTGAAAGGCAAGCCACGAAAATTCACTCTCCCCGTCCTTTTTACTGAAGTCCCCCACGTTCAGTAAAATGTTGACAAATTATAATTTTTTTAATAAATTTTATTACGTAAACATTGATTGTTTTATTTATATTTGTATGGAGAACTTATTGTCGACATATGTATTGGATAACTATATTAAGCTATATTTACATACTTTTTATATTTTCATCCATCATTCTCTCTCCAAATAAAATATATACACACACATACATTAGTTTTTTTTTTCCTTTTGACGGAAACGGTAGCACAATTATATATACATACGTACATTAATACACACACACACACACATATATATATATATATATATATATATATATATATATATATATATATATAAACACCTTTGGTAACATTTTGTATTAATGAATATGCCTGGCGCATATACATTGTATTAATTTTCTAATATACGAAAGTCCAAATTATAAAGTTAAAAAAAAATCATAATTGATTGACGATGTTATCAAACAGTTTTAATTTTGATTTCAGTTACTTATTATATTCAGACTTGATTTAAGACTTCAGATTTCAGATTTCAGACTTCAGATTTAACAAACAGCCCCTACGTCTTGTAATATATGTATTTTGTCTGATCTCCTTGCATATATATTATATAATTCTTAAAGTATAGTTGCTATTGATATATTAATATAAGTTGTGTTTTTTATGATTTTTAGTGGATATATAGATAATGGGAAATTAGGGATAAGGACACAATCTGAAATATTATTAAGCAACAGGACAACTACATATTTTTTATAGGGAGAAGGACAACTACATAATTTTTATAGCGATAAGGACAAACAGTGAATCCCGAAAATCAGTGAATCTCCTTAGTGAATCCCGAAATCAGTGAATTTCGACAGTGAATTTTGACAGTGAATCCCGACAATGAATTTTGAAAATTAGTGAATTTCGACAGTGAATTTCGGCAGTGAATTTAAACAGTGAATTTCGAACACAAGTGAATTTCGATAGTGGATAAATAGTTTTGTCCTTTATGCAAAAGTTTCAAAAGACTGTCCTTCTATTTAATTGATGAAATATTTTTATCCTTCTCCCTCATTCCCCCTATAGATAATATAGGTTGATAGGAGAAAGAAAAGAAAAAACAAACATTAAACAATGCTTTGTATTTTTTACATACATTACTTATAATGAGGTAGAAAAGAGACGTGATAATTGTATTTGTGGTTTGGTTTTAAACCTACCTATTATGGTTCATATGATGTTGTGGTGAAAAAAAAATTACTTAGGAATGTTTTACTATGTTATTTCCCCTATTGTTTATTGGCATCATGATAATAAACTATCAAACTCAAGTTTTTTTATCTTAATAAATACACACGTGTACCCTTTGATTTCCAAGTGTTAAACACCCCTATTATGACAAATGATGTCGTTTTAGGTGTTTTGCATTTTATGTAAGATGAGTGGGGTAGGGTTACCTTACATTACACCACCTTCTAAATTACTTATATATTTTGAGATGATTGTAGTACTATAGTATTATTTTATTGGGGTAAGGGTCCAAAAGGACACATATTGGACTTAATTAGGTAAATAGGACACTAAAAAATCTTATTTGATTATAAGGACATAAAATTAATACATAGACCAATCTACCCTCAATTAATATAAAAAATTACACGGCGGCGCTGAAGAAGCTGTTTTGTTTTCTTTGTTATTCATATCCTAACTAACGTGTTGTTTTGTTTTGTTGGTTTTTTTTTTTGTTTTTTTATTTATTCTTTTTTCCTGGATGCTTAAGCATTTGTTTTTATTTTTCTGGACGCAAAGACGATGGGTTTTTTTTTTTTTTCCGGTGACCACTGCATTGACCATCGCGATGAATTGACCACCCCGATACAATGACTACCTCGATGCAGAGACACCGCGATCAAATGACACCGCAATGCAGAGACATCGCGATATTATGACATTTGACGATGCAAAGACACCGCGATGCAGAGACATCGCGATGAAGTGACACCACGATGCAGAGACACCGCATTGACCACCGCGATGCATTCACCACCGTGATGCAACGACCACCGCGATGCAGTGACCACTCCCGATGCATTGACCACCGCGATGCATTGACCACCTCGATGCAGAGACACCGCGATGAAATGACACCGCAATGCATTGACCACCGTGATGAAATGACATCGTATTGCAGAGACACCTCGATGAAGTGACACTGAGATGAAGAGACACCGCGATGCAGAGACGCCGTGATACACAAACACCTCGATGAACTGACACCGTGATGCACTAACAACCGTGATGCAGTGACCACCCCCGAAGCAGAGACACCGCGATGCAGAGACGCCTCGATGAAGTGACACCGCGATGCATTGACCACCCGAGATCCATTGACCACCGCGATGCAGTGGCGCCCCCGATCAGAGACACCGCGATCCAGTGACCACCCCCGATGCAGAGACACCGCGATGCAGAGACACCCCGATCCAGTGACCACCCCCGATGCGGTGACCACCCCGATCCAGAGACACCGCGATGTAGTGACCACCCCCGATGCAGAGACACCGCGATGCAGAGACACCCCGATGCAGTGACAACCCCGATGCAGAGACACCGCGATCCAGTGACCACCCCAGTCCATTGACTACCCCGATACACCTCGATGAAGTAACACCGTGATGCACAAACAACCGCGATACAGTGACCACCCCCGATTCAGAGACACCGCGATGCAGAGACGCCTCGATAAAATGACACCACGATGCATTGCCCACCCGATATCGATTGACCACCGCGATGCAGTGGCCATCCCAGATGCAGAGACACCGCGAAGCGATGAGCACCAGATGCAGAGACACCGTGATATAGTGAGCACCCCCGATGCAGAGACACCACGATGCAGTGACCACCCCCGATCTGAGGCGCTGCAGAGACACCGCGATGCAGAGACACCTTAAATGCACTGACCAGCACGATGCATTGACCACCGCGATGCATTGACCACCCTCAATCTATTGACCACCCGATGCAGTGGCCACCCCCGATGTAGAGACACCGTGATGCAGTGACCACCCCCGATATAGAGACGCCGCGATGCATAGGCGCCTCAATGAAGTGACACCGCGATGCATTGACCACCCTAGATCCATTGACCACCGCGATGCAGAGGCCAACCGCGATGCAGAGACACCATGTTGCGGTGACCACCCCCGATGCAGAGACACCGCAAAAAATTGACACCGCGATGCAGTGACACGACGATGAAGTGACACCGCGATGCAGAGATACAAGTTTTTTGGGCCTTCCGGGAGATGCCTTCAATGTACTTCTCTCACTTCCTTAAAACCCTAGTCTAGAAAATCCGATGTGGGAAAAACCGGGTGCTAGAAAAAGAGCGTGGGTCTCCGTACATTGGAATAATTGAATTCTAAGTAAATAATCGAGCTTACGAGCCGAAACGAGCTATTTTGTGTACTTATCGAGTCGAGTTCAATCTTGCCTTTTTATGGCTCGATCGAGCCCAAACTTTTTTAGTTGAGTCGAGCCTTTGGGGGGTATCAACTCGACTCGGGTCGATTACACCCCTAATATGAACGACACCACTTATTTTACAAAGTTACCAAATTTGTGTATCAATTTGTATATGCAGTGACATCAATGTGACTACATCAATTCTCTAATTGTAAAATGCAGTGACATCAATGTCGAGAAATCGCGATGCAGTGACCACCCCCGATGCAGAGACACCGCGATGAAGTGACACCACGATGCAGTGACTACCCCCGATGCAGAGACACCACGATGCAGTGACCACCCCCGATGCAGAGACGCCGCGATGCAGAGACGCATCGATGAAGTAACACGCGATGCATTGACCATGCAAGATCTATTGACCACCTCGATGCAGTGACCACATCTAACATTTGATGATGCAGAGACATCGTGATTAAAAGACACCGCGATGCAGTGACCACCCTCAATGCAGAGACACCACGATGCAGAGACACCGCGATGAAGTGACACCGCGATGCAGTGACGTTTGAATATTTGATTACAATCGCAATGAAGCAACACCGCGATGACAATTGATAATTTTCCGACTTAATTTCAGAAAATCGATTTATTTTCTTCATAAAATCGACTTCAAACGGCTATATCGCGGTTGAGCCAAAAATTGTACACCCAGCAACCATCAAGATGCATTGACATGTGAAGATGATGTGACATGTGACGATGCAGTGACATTTGACGATGTTATGACATTTGATGATGCAGTGACATTTGACGATGAAGTCACATGTAAATTAGGGTTGTAAGTGAGCCAGGATACTCGTGAGGTACTCGTACTCGACTCGCAAGAGAGTTTGACTCGATTCGGGAAGTTGTGTTAATTACTAATGTAATTTTTTTTTGAGGGAAGTATATAACTATATATTAATGAAATGTTTGAAATAGCAGAGCTCAAACTTATAGGGAGAATTCTTTTGTCTGTATTTAATAATAAATTATTGCCAGCTTATATATACTCATAAAATGCCAGTTAATTAAATAGTTGTTGATCATGTTTGATTTGAGCAGTTCCCCCAATAATAGGCTATGTAAAACTTTCACTTGATTTGGTCACTTCCACTGAAAATATAGGAAGTGACACCCCATGTAGTGACACCCAATGATATCAACATTTTATGAAGTGACACCTTATGACACCAATACCGTATGCAGTGACACCTAATAACAACATTTTATGCAGTGACATCAGGATTCACATATACAATAACACCCAATACTTTTTGAATGCCCGAACATATAAATATTGAGTGTGACAAGACCTTCATATTTCTGTTCATACTTCAGCAACAACAACAAACATTTACTAATTCATTGAACATAATTAGGTTGACAATGTGTACCAAATTTCCTCCTCTCCAAACATACTTTTTTTTAACAATGAATCATCTTCATTCAATAATGATATAACCTTTAACAATAAGGAAATATCTTTATGAACTTTTAAGATTCCCTTTAGTGAATGTGTGTTTGCTTCTGTCCTATTTCTTTCATCATTCTTCCATCACGTGCTTTGATTGATTCCAAACACTTGATATATCAAATTATCCAAACCTTCACAGTCTTGTCCCATGAACTGGAATAAATAAGCCCATTATTCACAGCCAAGCAAGAAATAGTATCAACATGTTCTATCCACAAGCGCTTGTGGTGTCTTCATCTTTTGACATAATTGCTTTGTTCCATGAATTTCCCCAAATAGTCCTTAGTTGTAGGAAGGCTATCAACAAGATTAAAAACATTCTCAGATTTTCTTCCCCTGGAACTAAAAGCGAAATTGTTTCCTGAGAATACAACAAGCACTTGCAGAAAATTCAAGTAAACACCATAGCTTCATGATTGGAAACTAATACATAATAGTGGCCATTATAAAGTTCTGTATCGATCATTGAATAGCTTCATAAAATGACTTAATTGCTCAATATCAATCATTGAATAGCCATTGTATGGCAATCTTACCCTCAGTATCAATCAAGAAAAACCTTTGAAAAATATATGATATTCTGATCAAAATGGACAGGAAAGCAGGGGAATTGAAATCCGATAGCTATTCAACGTTTAATTCAGTATTTTCCGATCGATTCCGGCGGCTTTTAGTTTATTCGATACACGATCTTCTTCCTTACCATTCATGGACATGTTTGGTTGTCACGATTACTTTTACCATCATCCGAATTTGCAATTTGCTTCAACAACAGCTTCCATCACCGCATCCTTCTTTGTTGCCGGACCACCACCAATCAAAACATCATCTGTGAAATCTCCAACATAGCAGGTTTGGGCATAATCTTCATCTTTGCCGTCAAATAAGTAAATCAAAGCAAGAAATGGAAAAATCAAAAAGAGTGATCGAAGGCCATCAACAACATAGGTTCAGTTCGGCAAGAGTTGTCTGAGCCTGATCGGAAATCGTCAGGGAAGGAGGTGACCATGTTCGATCAGCCATGGGAATTTTTTCCGGAAGCCAAGAACGAGAAAGAGATAAATAAGAGATGGGGTAATTTTGTCCAAGAAATCTTAATTTGTCCTTATAAACAAATAAGATTTAAGGATGTCCTAAATGCTTATTAAGTGTTGAAACTAGTCCTTATAAACAAATGTCTATTATTTTATTTTGTTTTGTGTTGTCATTGCAAATATAAAAAATGAATAAATCAATTTATATAAATTCAAATGTTAAGTTTAAATTGATTTTTTAATAATAAAAAATTAGTAAAATATAGGGGGAATGAGAGAGAATGACACAAACATTTCATCAATTAGGGAGAATGACAGATTTTTATAACTTTTTTTTTCTAATTTTCTGGCGCCTATTTTTTTATATATAAAAAAAAACCAACACACTTTCTCTCTTATCTATCTTTTTTAAACACTCATATCTCTCAATCTAGAACTTCAAATTTGAAAATTCTTTCACCAAATTTTTTATTTTTTCACGCTCTTTATTTTGATACCACATTCAACATATTCCGATGTGATTTCAGAAAATCCTCTTTCGAAATTCACTGTTGTTCGAAATTCACTGTCGATATTCACTGATTTTCGGGATTCACTGGGGAAATTTACTAAGTGAATTTCGACAGTGAATCTCACGAAAAACGATGTAATGATATCGAACCAAGTCTCAAATCGAAGAGCAATCTATCCTCCAATCGTCTCATTTACTCTTTCTTCACTTGAAATGGAGCGTTTGAATCCTTCTTTCGATCTCCGATGTTTCGATTTGTGGTGATGTTTTTCCGGCGTTCTTCCCTGCGCAAATAGTCTTCAATGTCTTAGGTTCTCTTTGATGCTCTTCGCTGCCCCAACTCTGCATATTGAGCGGTTGAACTCGGATGAGCTATGGTGTTTTGATTTACGGAGTAGGTTACCTGATGTTCTTCTCTTGCTCCGGTTTGAGTTGACAGACTTCGTTGATGCCTGGGTTCATCTTGAAGCTCTTCGCTACTCCATCTTTCTCCTAAGCTCTCTCTTCATTCGTTTCGTGGGTTTGATTTCAAAGATGAAATTGGGGTTTGTTTCTGATTGATGTTACCCCAGTTTTGCACTGTTGTTGTGCTTGATTCTCCGGTGGCCGGAATTTCTTTTCCTCTACAGGGGCTTCTTTTGCTATGGTTTTGTCTTGGATTCTGCCGCTCAATTTCTGATTTTGATGGTTCATACTCTTGAAATGATGTTTCTTTAGAGGTTGATTTAAGTGCATCACTTGATTCTTCTTTGGTTTGAAGTCGGGTTTTGATTTGAGGTTGATTTGAGTTGGCTTTCTCTTTGAATTATGCGACTTATAATGCTACTGTTTTGTGATTGGCTCTCCTTCACAATCTGTATTATTTGCTGCTATGAATTATGTATATGCTGAGGGCAATTCTGTTATTGCTCTCCTCCAGCTGCACTTGCTGTTGATTATAGTGTCCCTGTTGATGCTATTGATATTTTTATTGCTGTTTCTTGGGTTTTGCTTACGAATTACAGATAGGCTAATTTGCAGTTATGTTCCTCCTTGAAGACTTTGTTTAGGCTTTGTTATCTATTCATCTCAGTAAGGTGGTTTTTAAGAACGTTTTGTATTCAAGGGGTCGAATTTTCTTGGCCAGATGGTTCCTCTTTGTTGCAAGATGTTATGTTTCGTCCCCCCTTGACTCTGTACAACCTTTAAGAGTTTAGGGCACTTGCTTCAGTTTGTGGTGGTTCAATGGACTTTGAATCAAAGCTTTCTTGGATCCTTTTGTGCCTGCTACTGTCTTTTACATGTTAACAGACATGTTCTTATCTCTCGGAATGCTTGTGCTGTTGTCCATTTGCAAGCTGGTGGTTTTGTTGTTTTCCTCATTAGGTTACTTCTCCTGCTGTTGTTACTGTGCTCTGCCCTTTCCTGCTCCGGTCGGTTGTGGTGCTGCTGGGATGTTGGTCCTCTTGTACAGGTGTTTTATGATAGCTTGGAGAATATTTGGTTGATGTTTCCTGCTGTTTTGCTACAGATTGCCTGCTAACACTAGGGGTGAACAAAATAACCGGAAATGAGGGAGGACAGAAATATTTCATCAATTGAGTAGAAGGACGGTCTTTTGAAACTTTTGCATAAAGGACAAAACTATTTATCCACTGTCGAAATTCACTGCCGAAATTCACTGTCGGAATTCACTAATTTTCAAAATTCATTGTCAAAAGTCTGATTTTCGGGATTCACTGTCGAAATTCATTGATTTCGGGATTCACTGGGTAGATTCACTGATTTTCGGGATTCACTGTTTGTCCTTCTCGCTATAAATATTATGCAGTTGTCCTTCTCCCTATAAAAAATATGTAGTTGTCCTGTTACTTATAAATATTTCAGATTGTATCATTATCCCTAATTATCCTTAGAAATAATATAGAAGACAAAAACCGGGAAAAACCGGAACCAAGCCGATCCAAACCGGACTGAATAAAATGGTTTACCTAGTTATGGTTTGGTTTTGGTTTGTGAATTTGAAAACCATAAAAAAAATGGTTTGGTTTTCAAAGTGGTAAAAAAACCGGAAAACCGGACCATGTGCACCCCTAGCTAGCACGTAGCTTGAAATGTTGTTGGTTCTTATCTTGCAAGTGTTGTTGTCCCATTTCTGGTTGACGCCCTTACTTGTTATGTATCAGTTCTGGTAGTTGATACTTGTTGTATATTACATATGTGTTAGCAGGCCCTTGTGCTTTGTATCTTTTGCATAGCTGATATTGTTTTGTTACCTTTATGTTTTTCTTATTAGCTGTGTATTTATTCTATATCAGCAGAGTTGTTTTTTTTAACACCCTGATGATACAAATCTTATATATACAACTGATACTATGCATTTGTTTAGGGACATGTTCTGTGAGAATTTTCTCATATGACCCCCTTTCTTTTCTTTCAGCTGAGAATGCAATATTTGGATTCAGTAGAGTGTTCCTGGACAATCTACTGATGATGATATTGTGTTCTCAGCTGATACCCCATTGTTGGATATGCTCTTCTGGGGTTTCCTTACATCATTTTCTTTTGGAACTTAGATGGAAGGAATCCCTAATATGACCCATATTTTGGTGTAGTTGGGAAATGTTCTGTTGGATGCATATTTGGTGTAAATAATATGACCCCAATTTTGTTACTTTTCTTAGGGTGTACTTGTACATACCTTTGGTTAGTATAATATACATTTTAACCAAAAATAAAGTAATAAGAATTTCATCAAATTTTTGTTTTAATAGTTTTTGTTTCATTGTAAGAGTTGGTTTGATATTGTTACTCTAATCATGAGATTCACTGTCGAAATTCACTAGTGAATATTAATAGTAAATTTTTGAATAACAATGAATTTTGACACTGAATTTCGAACAAATGTAATTTTTGACAGTAGCATTGTAGTTACTGAAGTTATGACTCAAAATCATATGTGTATTAATCAACCAAGAGACAAAAAAATAGTTTATATAATAATTGAAATATGTCAACATTAAATTTTCGTCTATGATTCAAAAAATCAGGTTGATGTTAGTCCTACGTATCTCACGGTATCCTCTTCCAAGTTTGAATGCCCTTTTTTCTGGTATGTTGTTATGATATTGTCCGATACTTGGTCTTTTCGGTTGTTGGTACATATCGTCTTCTCTTCAATAGCTTTGAAGAAAAGTTTGAAAGGAGTTTCTTGAATAAGAGTCTTGTGATTGTCTGTTAATTCTCCCCTTATTTATGATGTCATATACATCAAATAGGTATGTGATATTGTTTCGGTATTTGATCATACCTGCAAAAGGTGAATGCAGACAACCCATTTTTTGTTAGTTAATATATTTAGCTTCTAAATCAAGGTTAGTACTGTGGATATGACATTCACATAAATGTACTTTCAATATTCATTGTAGTGAATATTCTTAGTGAACCAAACTTTTCAGGAACATAAGTGCTAGAAAACAGTGAACCATGAGCCTAATAAGCAAGCAGGTAGAGCTAAAGTAGACATGATAAGTCAGGAATCAGTTGTATATGAAGAACCAAAACTTGGTGCTGTAAGAAAGATGAATATCATCACTATCATTGCATGTAAACAATGAATGCATGTTAAAGTGCTGTAAGAAAGATGAACACCGTCACTATCATTGCATGTAACATTCAGGAACATAAGTGCTAGAAACCTGTTAAGCATACTGATGAGCGTTATTTTTCACCAAACAAATTTATAAAATACTCAAGACAACGGTGACTAAACAAGCTCTCTAACCGGCAGTGGACCGGGTCGATTGCTAGTATAGCTACAGGAGTCCGAGGTCGATCCCACAGAGAAAGGTGTGTTTGTGAGTACCAAAGTGAACTTGAAACTTAGTCTAGGTGATCAAGATGTGGAATATTTGCACACTACAATAAAACTAAAGTGAATTAAATTAATGAGTCTAAAGGAAGAGAGGAACATAGCCGAACCATGATCAATAAGGATAATCTCAACCCCAAGGATGACAAAACCGGGAGTATGCAATTACAAACAAACTCTCACATTCAATCTCACGGGTGCGAACTCCTAAACCCGATGTTAGCGTCTGAACAACTCTCTTCTAACACCTTAAGCCTTGTCATGAACTCGACGTAAAAACGAGTAACCTCACAACGAGCTCGGCTTAACGACTAAACCGAGACTACACCGGGATCCTAGAACCCTTTTCCCACACCCCTCTCTCTGAACAACTCTCAAGAGTGATGTGTGTGATTTTTGACCTAGGTAGCTAATCTAGCTCAAATCCGTTATAACAAGTTCTAAGACGTGAAACATGCAAGAAACAACAATAAAACACACTATCCACTCCCAATTTCATCACCCAAAGGGTGATTTCATCACATATCACATGACCCGGCTATGGGGAGGAATTAACTGCTCATTATACTAATTAAAACATGAAAGAAACAATGAATTAAAGACATAATAAGTAAAAGAGAGAAGAAATGTACCATTAAAGTGCAGAAATTCGAGTTTGGAGAAGGAGAGCACACAAGAGAGAATTACATAAAAGATGAAGACTTGTTGTTTGTAATGAAAATCTAATCTAGCTAAGGGAAGGGAGAAAGTCGAAGTCCCTCCAAGAAATGGAATGAGGGGGTATTTATAGAGGGAGAGGAAAATCTGTAGGTTTTTGGTTCGAACGCTGGTTTGAGCAGCTGGAATGTGCGTTTAGCTTGAGATCTGGGCAGCTTCTGGCTTGTAACATGTAGAACGCACGTTTGACATGGGTCAAACGTGCGTTTGGCTTGCCTGGAACGCTGGTTTGGACAGCTCTTAAACCAGCGTTTGAGAGCTTTCAACTCTGTACTCAATTTCATCACTTGGAACGCACGTTTGAGGCTTGGAACGTGCGTGTGAGACTTGGAACGCCCGTCTGGGTTTTCTGGACGCCAGTCCAAGACCCAGCTCCAGTATTTTGCTCATAACTTCACTTCTAGGGCTCCAAATGAGGTGATTCAACATGCGTTGGAAAGCTATTTCAATCCTCTACAACTTTCATGAAGACCACAAGTCCATAAAATGCATCAAAGTGTGGCTAAAATTCCCATGAAGTGACTGGTTCCGGTTTCATCGATGATTCTTCACTCCACTCTTGTGCTACGAACATGTCCCTTTGTCCAAAACATCGCCTTCCGGGTCCTCGAGTCACCTAGGCCCTACAACATCATAAACGAACAAGACACACAAACCATTCCGGAGGGTAAAGGTGCTCGGAATGAGGTTAATATCAATAAAAAGAGGTAGTAAACCATCAAAGCGACGGAATTACTCCCCGTGCTATAAACTCACGATATTACCCTAAAGATGGTCAAAATACACCAAGAAACATGCTAAAAGTGGGATAAACGGGGGTAGAAAATGCACCGGAATCACGTAAAGTTGACTCCCATCACATACCATGATAAGCAATCATGTTAAAGCTGAAGTAGGCATGGCAAGTAAGAAATCACTTGAATTTAAACAGCATCGGCATGAGTGCATGTAAATAGTGAATAAATGGTAAAGTGAATTTTAGTTAACATTCAATACTTGTCTTAGTGAATGTTCTTAGTGAATCAGGCCTTTAGGAAGTAAAACATAAAAATTGAGAGATAGAGGTAGGACAATTAGCTACATTAATGTTTAACAAGTGAAGCAATCTTCATGTAATAAGTGTGATATGTGCAAATATAGTTTCTTATGGCAATGTGTTTAATGTGTATTGTAGGAATTATTACTATAGTGAATATTGTTAGTGAATCGAACTTTGAGGAACATAGATGCTACAAACCAGCTAACCATGATCATGATAAGCAATAATGTTAAAGCTAAAGTAGGGATGACAAGTAAGAAATCAGACTTTTTGAATTTAAACAGCATCAGCATTAATGTATGTAAACAGTGAATAAATGTAAAGTGAATTTGCGTTAATATTGAATACTTGACTTAGTGAATCAGACTTTTTTTACATATCTCACTGACGTGCAAAGGCAAACACGAGTGAAACATGTTAAATCTTTGGGTAAGAGAACAGAAAACCTAGATACTATCATTCACTGATCTTATGTTTAATTAAGTCCACCATAACCACAAGTGTTATTTTAAATAAAGTTGAGTGAAAATCATAATCACATCATAGCATATATGTTCCACAAATCATTGGAAATATACAATAATACAGTTTTCTAAACATTTACTGTGAATAAACATAATTCTCACTGATAAAGCAATCGAGCGTATAGATTTCTTGTCCACTAAATTAAGTGAAAAATAGTAGTGAATGAGACTACTAAAAGTTGCTACAACAAAAAAACCCTAACATCACCTTGAAACAACATCGATGTAAAAATTGATTGCATATTACAGTGAATCCGAGTAAATTTTTACTAAGAGAAAAATCAAAATGCCAGTAATCCTGTCCACTAAATGAAGTAAAACAGAGCAGTGAATTCGTCAATTTAGTACTCATTTATTACTGCATTGATCAGATTTCTGCTTCCCGGCCACCTTCGATCTTGTTTTGGCCATGTTCTAGCACTTGATTTACTTGTATGCTTCCCTGAACAGGTGAAAGGAAGATCCAAAAGTGAATTCGAACCCTAATTTCTCGATGAAATTGAATTTTGCAGAATTGGCAGCTTATCTGAGATCGTAAAGTTTCGAAATCAGATCGATTGATTATAAATTCTTGCAAATCCTGAACCCGTCTGATTTGTGCACTGAATTCTGCTCTCCTTTTTGGAAATCGCAGTGAAAGGGAGATTTTTAATTTCCTAACCGAATTCTGCATGAATGGCGTGAACTTTGGTAAGCAGGGTTGTTTCATAATAAGGATAAAATGGACTTTTTACCTATTATTGTGTCCTTTATGCAACACTTTTTGAGAGTTGTCCTATTCCCTAATTATTAAATTACTATTGTCATTTTGTCTCATTACCCCTAAAGGATTTGTCTTCTCCCAATAAAATATGATGCTATGCTGTTGTCCTGATATTTAAAAATATTTTTAAAGTTGTCATTATCCCTATTTCTCCTTAAAATATATCTACTATAATTTTTTTAATTTTTTTATTGTTAAGATCTAGTAGATTTTAGCTTTATTGTTAAAAATTACAAGTTGAAACTAGAAATATGTAAACAGGCCAGTGGAATTTTTATTGTGTAAAAATGTTAGTGTTTATTTCACTACAATTTATAGTCTCTCATATTTAATTATAAAAATAGTATATCTTTTTATCTGAATATCAAAAGATCGTAATTTTTTCATCATATTTTCATATTTTTCCTCTCTTTATTCAGACATTGTCACGGATTTTATCTAACAAAACAAACAAGTAATAAAATTTATAAATCCGGTATTCCCCAAGTGTAGGGATCGTAGTATAGCGATTAACACCGGAGTCGATCACAGGGAATCGGGGTATCTAGTTCATTAATTTTCCTAAGATTGTCACTACTATTTATTACTAAACCTAAACTAAAACGGAAAATAAACTGGACAGAGGATTGTCAGTCCAAAGCCAGGAAGGATGAAAGCGAAAACGAAATCTAAACTATAAACAGTAAACAAGAAGATGATCATGGTGATTAAACAATGAACAAACAAATATTCCTCCGATCCCGCAACCCTTAATTCCCTCTCTAAAGTTATCTTGTGATGATTTAATTAAAGATGTGGTCCACCTAACGGAGGTATGAATTCCTACTCTCGTAGATAATTCGCCTATCAATCCCTCATCTCTCGATCTATAAGATTGACGCTCTCAAACCAAGGTGTAATATCTCTCAATCTAGCAACCTAGAAATCTAACCTATCAACTCTCGTTATGTCAAGGTTAAAAATCCATCTTTCCTATGGTGATCTAAGGTTTACACCGACTCTCGTCATACGGTAAACATCAAATAGCAATTCATCTTTCGATATCGATTGCATAACAAATAAGCATAGAAAAGATACAACTTTAATCTAATTCACAAAACAAATCTAGATAGAAAATAAAGAACCTGCTGAAACAGATTCACATAGTTTGAACAATGGATGATCTCCATGAATCAACAAACGAAAATAAAAGCATCCTAATCTAACCCGGATCACCCGAGCACAAGGCTCGGGTGATCGGCCTTGAAAGCCTCAGAAGTGCAGCTGCTGTGTGTATTTTGTGTACGAAAATCTGATTATGTATTAGGGTTGGGGCGCAGCTGCTATTTATAGATTTTTAAGGCGGCTAGGGTTAAGTCGGCCGTGGACGCCCGTCCACTCCTTCTGGACTCTCGTCCAGACTGTGTAAATTCTCCGAGTCGGGCCGAGTCTTCGTCAGACGCCCGTCCTATATGTTTTTGAACGCTCGTCCATCGAAATATTCACAACTCTGAACCAAAATTCCTCTCCTGGACGCCAGTCCACCTCTTTGGACGCCAGTCCACCCTGGACGCTAGTTCAGTCCCTTTTTCTTCCAAATTCATCTTGATCTTCATTCCAACTTCATCTCTATCTCTTTCCTTCCATGCAAATCATCACTTGAACATCTTTTAAGCTCCTTTCATCCCTCTCCATGACATGTAAATGTACCTTCAAAACCATAAGAACACGCAAAGTGTAAAACCATAGATAATTACCAATAAAATCCCGAAATTAGCTCAAGTTTACACTTAAAGACTTTTAAAACTCATTTGCTCAATAATTCGATTAAACCCTTAATTTCTATGCAAATTATATGAATATGGAGGAAATCATTATAGAATATAACGTTATAAATCATATAAAATCACCCTTAACAGACATTCAATTTGATATTTATTCGATGTCATTTTCGTAAAAACAACAAAACAGTAAAACAATGGAACAGTGAATTTGAAGTCAATTCCAATATACCGAACAGTGGAATTGTCTTCATCACCCAATTTGTATTTCTATTGTCTTGATTTCTATAATTTCCCTCTTATTTTTCCTTTGTTCTCACTTCTTCTGGATTGAGCAATGATACATGCATAACCGTTGTGACATAACGACTGCCAATAACGTGTACCTACACCGATGATTCCTAATATATACTCATTGATCATTATTATATACATTGTAACGAAGAGTATGGATACATGTTGTGTGTAAGAGTTGTGTCTCTATCTTTTACTCCTCTAGATTTTATTGATGACTTGAATATAATAAAAGGGAAAATACAAAATAAAATTTTCCCTATTTTTAAGAATAAGGAGAAAAAGACAGATTGCTGGAAAGGTGGGATTGCAATTAAGAGGAGTAAAGCCAACAGACGTGGCCCTTCATCCATTACCCCCCCCCCCCCCCCTGTTCCTCCCCTGTTCTTTCTTTCCCATGCGGCAATCTTCTCCTCTTCCTCTTTGATCCTCCTCTTCCTCTTTGATCCCATTATCATTCTGTTTTTTTCCCTTTGGCATTTGCTTCTGCTGGCCTGATATTGATAACAAACTCATCAGATCAGAATAAGTAGAACGACAAAAAAAAATGCAAAAAATTGAGTCTCACCTTTCACCAGGTTGGTCGGAATCGGATTATGACCTGAGATCAAGGGGTTTCTAGATCTAGCATTTTTGTTGGCATTCATATTTCATAATTTGATTTTGTCTTGCATTGACATATCGTTTTCATTTGAGGCCTTCGATATTTATCTCTCATATTGTTCATCAATTCCGAGGCGTTCAGTCGCTGCTCTGATTTTTTTCTCATTATCACCGCCATATATCTGTGACTGTTGCTTCAGAATTTGCTTTCATGGTTTTTATGATAAGGTGTATGGGAATTCGTTCTCCTATTTCGCACATTTGCCGATTATTTACCGGGTGAAATTTGTATTCTGCCCCTTTCATTGGGGTATGATCGTCTTTCAGTCGCCGACGGCCACCACCGGAAGCCTAATTTTCTTAAAGTTTTAAATTTTTTTTTTTTGGTAATTCCGGACTTCTGCTTTGAATTCATCTATTCGGCATTCTTCTGCAACTGGGAATTTGGAGTAGCTTATTCAGGATTACAATTTTGGCCGCCCCTGCCGCTTGCGGTGACTGCGTTCCTTTCTTGGGGGCCAAGTCTACGTTGGGCGGTCAATTTTTTTCAAATCATTTAAGCTTTTAAATTCCTCAATTAGGGTTCAGCTAATTGGTCTTATGAAGAAAATTTCCATGTTTAGGAGTTGGATTATTTTATGACTTCCGGTGACAAGTTTTTGTCTTCATCATCTAAATCAATCTCTGCTCCAAAGCCTGATCCTCACCGTCGTCGTCGTTCATCCTCTTCAATAACTAGTTCGTTTGGAAATCTTCCTCCTTTCTCTCCTTCTGTTTTTGAGGAACCATTGGAAAGTGAACGTCCTTCTGACGAGCTCAAGGAGTTGGACGACTCTGTTCCTCCAATTAGTAGTCGTAGACCACTTATTGATAGGTCAGGTGAAAAGGGGTTTCACTCAGCTGAGCTTCAGTTCCGCCGGGAATTTCAGCTGGAATGTCCTCCAAGGGAGAGGAAACGAATGGTGTCTTGGGGTGGGGTTATGGATTGTCACAATGAAATCACTTCCCTACAAGTTTCTGGTGGTTTGTCTCAGCTGGGTTCAGTTCTGTCTCCTTCAACTGAGAAGGCCTCTTCTCGCAGGCAGATGGAGTTGTCTACCGCTGCATCTGGTTTTGAGGCTAACTCAAGCAAATCTCAGAGGATTCGCCACAGAAGCATGCAGTTGGAACATAATTTTACAGATGAAGATAATCCCAGGTTGATCCACATTAATGATCCTAAAACCACCAATAGTAAGTGTGAATTCTCAGGAAATGAAATCCGAACTAGCAAGTATACGATTTTGAACTTTTTGCCCAAAAACATTTTTATTCAGTTTCACCGGGTTGCTTATTTGTACTTCCTGGCCATAGCGGCATTGAACCAGCTGCCTCCTCTTGCAGTTTTTGGCAGAACAGTGTCTCTTTTCCCTCTCCTTTTTGTGCTTTCTGTGACTGCAATAAAAGATGGGTACGAGGACTGGCGAAGGCACAGGTCTGACAGGAATGAGAATAATAGGGAGGCTTTAGTGCTCCAATCTGGTGAATTCCGACCTAAAATATGGAAAAAGATAGTGTCTGGTGAAGTTGTGAAGATCTGTGCTGATGACACTATTCCTTGTGACATGGTCTTACTTGGAACGAGTGATCCTAATGGAATTGCTTACATACAAACCATGAATTTGGATGGTGAGTCTAACTTGAAGACAAGATACGCCAGGCAAGAAACAAATAGGCTGGTTTTTGAAGGGCCAATGTTTTCTGGGCTGATTAAATGTGAGCAACCTAACAGGAATATCTACGAGTTTACAGCAAACATGGAAATAAATGGGCAGAAATTCTCTTTAAGCCAATCCAACATCATACTACGTGGATGCCAACTGAAGAATACAGAGTGGGCCATTGGTGTGGTGGTATATGCTGGGCAGGAGACAAAAGCTATGCTAAACAGTGCAGCATCTCCATCTAAACGAAGTAGACTGGAAACATATATGAACAGGGAAACCTTTTGGCTGTCCATCTTCCTGTTCATAATGTGTCTTGTAGTTGCCATTGGGATGGGTCTGTGGCTTAAAAATAACAGTCATCAGCTTGATACATTGCCATATTATCGGAAAACATACTCAGCAAGTGGAAAATTTCCAGGGAAACGATACAAATTTTATGGTATTCCTATGGAGGCCTTTTTCGCGTTCTTAAGCTCGATTATTGTTTTCCAGATTATGATACCTATATCTCTCTACATCACTATGGAGTTGGTTAGGTTGGGACAGTCATATTTTATGATCGGAGACAGGAATATGTACGATGTCAAATCTAACTCAAGGTTCCAGTGCAGATCCCTCAACATTAATGAGGATTTGGGCCAAATACGGTATGTGTTTTGTGATAAGACTGGAACACTTACTGAAAACAAAATGGAATTCAGGAGAGCGAGTGTTTGTGGGAAGAATTATGGAAGGCCAATCTCTACTTCTACTGCTGGGGCATTTGAGGATGGAAGTGCCAGAGGTAAAACCTTTATTGTTTCTTGTCCGGACAATGTTCTAAACTATGTTCTGTAGATTGCTTCCATTGGTATTTGTAATCATAAACCTTATGGGGCATCTTGAGTTCATTTTTGTGTATAATGTAAATTAAAGTAAGCCGGAAACAAGTATACTATTCCAACACATGCCACCAACTTCTGTTGACTTGCAACACACAAAAAATACTATGGTGTGACGATTGGGGGTAGTTGTGCCATCAACTCTTTTGTTTGTTTTCCCCTTAGCTGCATTCCGATCCTTTGATCTGGCCAATTATATGTGAACATTCATAAGATAGGTTACTTGCACAGCTCTACCTTTTTGGTATGAAATATATGTGGTTCTTGCTCTATTTTGCGGTTGGCCTGTGTGTGGTCAGCATATACGTTTAAGAGGAAATTTGATATTTCAAAACTACATCCATGCATCTCATCACTCAAAGAAGAAAGGGAGGGAGGGGGAGGGGGAGGGAGAGGGAGAGAGAGGAAAGAAAGATCTTACAGATATATATTTTCTTTAGCAATGTACTTGGATTACTTTTAAATGGGTAAATCTACACACGTTTCATGACTAGGAGCTTCTGTGACTGTCAAATGTCCTTGACCTTTGAATGGGTTTTTTTACCTATTCCTGGGCAGGGGATGCTAAACTCCAATTTTGTTGACCCTTGTTGAGTAGTATTTAGTCCTATGTTTTCATGAGTATATCTAGAATTTGGACTGCATACTGCATTACTTGTATATAGGTAGTAGTGCTTTTCAGAACTCAAGCCTTCTTTGTCTCCTGCTTCCTGCCTTTTTAAGGTTTTCTGTTAGCTGCTATTATACTAATTATCTCTTAGGGTTGATTCACCATATTAGCCTTAGCTGACTCACTGCTTTTAAGTTTCAGGAGCGTCCTTACATAATATTGAATGTGTATTCCCTCTATAAGATCTGACATTGAAACAACCTATATTCAGTAGTTTCTATCTGTTGTCTCCTGTCATTGTCATGACTTTGGATATCTGGGTGTGATGTTATCGACTTCTTTTGCAGTGGAAGCAGCAAAGCACCCTGTTGTTGAAAGGAGATGGAAGCTTAAATCTGAAATCCTTCCTGATGTTGAGCTTCTGAAATTGTTGCATGAAGACTACTCCGGAGAAGAAAGGGTTTTTGCACATGAGTTTTTCCTGACATTGGCAGCTTGTAACACTGTGATTCCTATTCTTTCTAGTTGTACCTCTTCAGATTGTGAGGGGGATGATTTGCATGAAGGTGCTGCAGCCATTGACTATCAGGGTGAATCTCCTGATGAACAAGCTCTGGTTGCTGCTGCGTCTGCTTATGGTTATACCCTATTTGAGAGGACTTCTGGACACATAGTAATTGATGTCAACGGCGAGAAACTAAGGTAAATTGTTTAATTGATTCTCCCCCTCCCTCTTTCCTCTTTTGGTTACCGCAATATCATTACTTGATATAATAAGTCATAATCTCACCCCTTCATTGAAGGGTTTGATATGTTTCCTCTTATTGGTTCTTTCCGTTTCATCTCATTCTTTCTGTAACTTTATTTGTAAGGATCATGCAGGTTATTTATATGTGTTTTTTTTTTTTTGTTTTGCGAATTTGGATTTCTGTTGAGTGAGATATTGACTTGCTGTAGTTAAAAAGCCGAAGTATGTGATTGGCTGTGGATGCAAGCCTAGATGAAATGTCAATCAGATGAAAACATAAGGAAATGATTAGAAATTTTATTATGTTTTTTCATGCCTAGAAAATATGCTCATAAAAATGCTCCCCGAAAAGGAACTGTTAACAATTACTTGGTTTTGGTGCATTCTCATATGATGCCTAATATGACCTGAGATTACCAGTTTGAGCTATGAAAACAGCTTCTTATAGAAATATGAGGCAAGTATGCATACAATAGGCTGAAATAGCCGGCCGTCTTCGAACTACACATATATAAGACGCTTCAATGCATTAGGTTTCCTTTTTATTCTGTTATTTATCGAGTGTATTGAGCCTCATCTTGGTGCCTGTCAAGCAGGTTGGATGTGTTGGGTCTCCATGAGTTTGACAGTGTACGGAAAAGGATGTCCGTTGTGATTAAATTCCCAAACAACGATGTAAAAGTATTGGTGAAAGGGGCTGATACCTCAATGTTGAGCATCATAAAGAAGGAAAATTCAAGCGATGATCACATAAAGCGGGCAACTACAAGCCATTTAACTGAATATTCATCTGAAGGTTTACGGACTCTTGTTGTTGCTTCAAAGAGTCTTAGCGGTAAAGAACTTCATGACTGGCAATCAATGTATGAAGACGCTAGCACGTCCTTGACTGACAGAGCTATAAAATTACGTCAAACAGCAGCTCTAATTGAATGCAACCTAACTCTCCTTGGTGCTACTGGAATTGAGGATAAGTTACAAAATGGTGTACCTGAGGCCATTGAGTCCTTGAGACAAGCAGGATTAAAGGTATGGGTTCTTACTGGAGATAAGCAAGAGACTGCCATTTCGATTGGTCTTTCTTGCAAGCTCTTAACAACTGATATGCACCAAATTATCATAAACGGGAACTCAGAGAACGAATGCAGAAGCCTATTGTCTGATGCAAAGGCTAAGTATTGTTTGAAGTCGTCTTGCAACCAGAATGTGAAGTGGACAAAAGATGTTGAAAGAGAATATCATGAGATTCCTGTTGACCCAAGGCTTTCCAACCTCTCCCAGCAGAATGCGGTACTTGAAGTGGAATCCTTAGCTGCCCCTTTAGCTCTTATAATTGATGGCAGCAGCCTTGTGTACATACTAGAGAAGGATCTGGAATTTGAGGCATGAACCCTTCTTGCATTATTCTTTTATCTGTTGTTCCTCACTAGTTTGTTCTCTTTTGATTGAGTTGTGTCAAGAAAATTCTCTTTGTTTGATTATTTGGGCAGTGTAAACTAGATTCTGTTAATTAGGAGTGAGCTAAGTTTTCTTTCAATGCATTTTGACTGATCCTTAAGTATGGTATTATTAAAGTGTGTCGTATAGTTATGATACTCAATATGCATTACCTATTAACTAGCCTAGTTTTTTCCGACATGTATTAGACATTAGAAAGGTTTGGTGTTGAATTATTATGTTTCTGCACCGCAACGTAGTTCTGTCTTGTGAGTGTGTTTGTCGACTTGCATTTTACGATAAATCCACTTGATGTAGAAGTTTGTATGTATTTCCAGTTAGACTAATGGCAGCCGTCCATTTTGAAATGCCAAAGTTGACAGATTCACGAGTACTCTCGAATTGCTCGTAATCTCGAGCTTATTCTACTCAAATAATGAAGTTTTTGTTTCTTAGTTCACCTTCTTTATTGGTGTATATCTTTCTCAGTTCATTGCTATTTGTTTCAACAGCTATTCGACATTGCAACATCATGTATGGTTGTGCTATGCTGTCGTGTTGCACCCTTGCAAAAGGCTGGAATCGTAGACATGATTAAGAGCCGGACTGATGACATGACCCTTGCAATAGGTGACGGTGAGTTAATTAGCTAATTGTTACTTTTTTACTACGAAACTGATTCCGCATTCTTGAAAGAGGACATGTTTATGTTTGCTAGCAATAAAACCGATTATGAATTCTGCGATGTTTGTGATTTGATTTGATAAGTTTGTATAGCGTGAGCATCTTAACAAGTCAACAGTAATGCTATTTCACATACTGTTTTCATCGATTGACATTGTATCAATAGGGGCAAATGATGTTTCCATGATTCAAATGGCGGATGTTGGTGTTGGTATATCTGGGCAAGAAGGGCGTCAAGCGGTGATGGCATCTGATTTTGCGATGGGGCAGTTCCGGTTTTTGAAACAGTTGCTTTTGGTTCATGGGCATTGGAATTATCAGCGCATTGGTTATCTAGTTCTTTACAATTTCTACCGGAATGCTGTTTTTGTAATGATGCTTTTCTGGTACATCAAGTTTCTTCTTCTTTATTCCAAATTGTTTAGCATTAGGGTTTTCGTTCTTGAATTCATATTGTTCTTATTTCTTGTTAACAGGTACATATTGTTCACGGCATTTTCTACTACTTCTGCCCTAACAGACTGGAGTAGTGTATTCTATTCTGTTATCTATACATCAGTTCCAACTATTGTCGTCGGTATTCTTGACAAGGACTTGAGTGATAAGACATTACTCCAATATCCAAAGCTTTATACTGCTGGCCATAGGCATGAGAGTTATAACATGCAACTTTTCTGGATCACGATGCTTGACACGTTGTGGCAGAGCCTTGTTGTGTTCTATGTTCCTTTATGGACTTATAAGGAAAGCACTATGGACATATGGAGCATGGGTAGCTTATGGACCATTGCTGTCGTCTTTCTTGTCAATATTCACTTGGCAATGGATATCCAGCAATGGGTGGTATATACACATTTTTCTGTATGGGGATCGATAGCTATCACTTACGGCTGTGTGATAGTATTGGATTCTATACCGGTCTTTCCTAACTATGGGTTAGTCCATTCATCTTTTTTTAGTATAATCTATCACGTAATTTATAAGTGGAACTTACGGTTTCTATCTTGTTTTGCAGCACAATATATCATCTGGTTGGATCGCCCACGTATTGGATCACGATTTTGCTTATCGTAGTTTTAGGGTTGCTTCCTCGCTTTTTTGTGAAAGTTATGTACCAAACATTTTGGCCATCGGATATTCGAATAGCTAGAGAAACAGAGATACTGAGAAAGGGATTTGCTTATTGTGGGCCAAAGCGTGATCAAGGCTGAAGCTCTGCTAATTTTTGGCTATTTTCTTAGAGAATTAACCCAATTGAGTGCTCTCCTGTCGTGTGATAATGCTGCCAGCGGCAATCAGCAGTTCAATTTTCATCAGGCAAGTAATTTTACAGTTATTTATAAAGTGTTTTAGAAATCGGTGAAGGATATCTTTGAGCAATAATTCCGGTTCCTTTTCTTTTACATTCCTCATTAGTTAGTACTTTTTGATACACTTTCAGGTCTGCTGATTGCCGGTATGCACTAAACAAAAAGATTTTCCTTGCATCAAAGATTGCTGGGAATTTTTTATTTTTTATTTTAAATTTTATGTTTGATGTTACTGAATGGCCGCCCTACTACGAATGTTGGCAGTTGCATATATTGAAAGAGAAGAAATGAGATTATTATAGAACACGGTGAACAAACGACATGATGCGCGGCTAGGTCTGGTTGTGGGGGGAGGGATTGAAAGGATTTTGGGACAAAGGGAGCTAATAATCCCTTTTTTTCGTGTTGAGAAATTATTGTTCCCACTTGTTAAATATACATGAGATGATAAGCAACAAAAAGTACAGTTTAGATAGTTTGATGTGAAAGTAAGCTCTTTTTTCTTTACCCTTTTTATTGATCAATCAATGAGAAATGAGAAATGTTTTTTTTTTTTTGTTAATGTAAAACAGTAGTGGACTGAAAGAATCTTTTGATACAATAATACTAGTAGAATTTCGTTTCGTCACGCCAAAAGCAAAGGAATTGTACCCGGACAATATTGCAAGAAATTATGTGAAATGAAAGAAGATGCCAGGTAGGTATATATAAAACATAAAAAAGCAAAGTGTTGTAGAAAACCACAAAGGAATATTCTTAAATCAAATACTACTAGTAGTAGTAGGAGTAGCACTATTAATGAAAATTGTAATCGAAGGAAAGATCCAAGGTAAACCGGTTGAACAACTATGGTACACCAATTATGTAAAACGCCTAATCATGAGTTCATACTATTATTACATATAAAACAACTCCATCCATCCAGTCAGGTACTTAAAACATATTCACTACTTACTGTCCACTTCAACTTTCACTTTCTCCAAACTAGATATAATAATGGCAATTCTAATACAAAACATAACAATACTTGCGCAAATTTGATGCAACTTTCCCTTCTTCCTATTTACTAGGAATTCAATGGAAGTCTACATGGTATATAATATCTCATTTGTGCAGACTTTGCCTCTTGTCTCAAGTTTCAAATCTCCCAAACCATGTCGTTATCAATACCCTCTTAGAGATGCATTAAAGAAGCAACTCCCTGTTTCAAAATGAAAATCAAATCCTGAGAATTTGTCGTATTTAACTTCTGCTCGGTAAAATAAGAGAATATACATACATCAGTTAACACTAGGTAAATTCCTTATGAAAAATCAGATTATTACTGAGAGGCTGTCTTTTCTGATTCACACTTGCCTTGTTAGATAGATTACTAATTTTCTGCAGCCTTTCCCAAGTCTGACCCTTCTGCTTGCTCTCGATCAGTTAGGATTCTGTAAATATAGAACGCCACCATGGAACCACTGCACAAAAACAAATAGCTTATCTCAGCTGTGCTATACAAATCTCTCTCCCTATCAGATGAAGTAAAATCATCCTCATGCCCACGTACTTACTAGAAATTCCTAAATAATACTCCCTCTTTTAGATGTCCCAAAAGGGATGTCCTAGTGATTTTACTTGTTTTTTCATTCAATGCCCTTTGCACTTTTAATATAATCACCATCAATATGAAGGGTTTATACTTTATACTGCATCCACCTCATATGCGGTTTCCTTTTATCAATCCCATTCACCGTAACACATGGATAGAATACCATGTAAAAACTAGAATATCCTTATCACTTGAATTACTCGTATTTGCCCTTTCTGAGGCTCCTACTCCCACCACCACGTTCATCGCTATTTCCCAATCAGCCATAGCTAACACCTTCATCACCATTCCCAATCAGACATAGCCAACACCACATCAATCAATTTACCCCACCCCCACCCCCCACCTTCTTCCTCCCTTCCCAATTGCAGTCACCACCGTCAATTTGCCTCTCATTTACCCGTACGCCTCCAGATCCCCACCACTATGCCACCCTCCCCTTCCTTCTTTCATTGATACCACCAAACCACTATCTCTCTCTTTGGCCCACCACCATCTCCAAGCCCCTCTCTCCTCTCCTGTTTACACATCAGTGTCTTTTTAATAATTCTAAGGTTCGTTTATCCATGCACTGGGCTGCCCTTTTATGTTTGGTGATATGCTGCTGTTTAGTCATAGAGTTGGCTAAGCAGATTCATTGTCACCATAACCGAAAGTAGGACAGATTAAATACACCAGAATATGGACATTACCACTAATGCCAAATTCCCCTTGCTCGTTCTATTAAACAAATCCAAGATCCAGCCTAATACGTCCCTACAACGCTAAACATTTCCCTCCAGCACAACGGCAACAGTAGCAGGCACAAGTGTCGCAGAATATGATGTCTAGGGGCTCAATACTTCCAAAAAAAAAAAAAAGATAGGACGTAGGAACCTGACAAATGCCGTAACATATTTGGAAACAGATGGTATCTGAAAACAAGAATAAACAAAGATAAGATACCAAACAATAATTTGTTCGCCTAGCTTCACAAGTAGGTAGGATTATAGGCAAGCATGTTATAAATGAGAATATCTTACAGCCAACAGCAGGCGCACTTCCCTTAAAAATAGCACTGCAGATATTGCTGCATAAAAAACGAGAACACATAAGCAGCCTACAAAACTATACAAAATCACAAATGGATGGAGAAAACAAGAATCTTGACTGGTAAAGGCGAATTGGCCCCTACAGAAGTTATATTTTGAAATTCAGTAATCATGTGAACAAAATCTTGTCAAGAACCTGACAAAGTGGAGCTGCTCGCCTTTAAATTTTTGGGATTCAAGTCTAAAGAAGTACAGGCATGAAGTCTTAACCCTAATAACCTTGGTCAGGAAATATTGAAATTCTAACCTGCCTGCCCTTTTAAGGCCAAAGATGATGATTCTCCATTTTTCCATGATCTTAAACTTGAGATACTCAAAGCCAACAAGGTTCCACCGAGTATGACTCCAAATCTAATAGCAGAAATGCTCCCTGTAAACATAAATGAAAGAAAACCACCTGTACAAAGCAATGCACCTGCAAAATGTAACAGGGAAAATTTTTAGGTTTGAAAGTTTGGCACTGAAAAGCACTGAAACCTGAAAGAAACAGACATAAAAAAGGGCACTAAAAATTGGCATACCATATGGTATTCCTAGATAAAAATCCCGCAGTTTAGATGCATCATTCAATTCATTAGGTGAAGAAGCAAATGTTTCAACTATATCTTTGAGCTCCTCTGGGGACTTATCAGCAGCATTAGATAAATACTCTTTACCCTCTTCACTAATTTCTTTCGCAACCACACTCAATTCCTGTCTTGCCTTTTCTGATTGAATCTTTAATTTCTCTGACGTTTCTTTTAATACGACCATAGCTTTCTTAGAATACAACTCATACGCTTCTTGCGACGTGCTTTGCAACTTTAAGGCTTGTTCTTTGAAAGCAGCTAGAGCCTGCTGCCAGGCTTCTTCAGCTTCTGTAGCTCCCTCTTTAAGTGTACTCTTTTCCTTTTCCACATCAACATCTGAAGGTTTCTGCAAAGAGTATTGGAAGAAATTAAGAGAAGCGAGGTGAACCGGCAAGGAGTTGAGACCTAGCCTGACGGAAGAGGTTGGGATGATAGGTTATTAAGTTAACGATTTCACAGACAGCTATGTTAGAACTAAACTAAAAACTGTGACTGCTGAAGATTCTTGAAATGAATTCCCTCCACCAATTTCAATGTCCATAGCAGAATTTACGTACAAAGAAGAAGTTCTCCCTATGAAATAAGGATAGCTGATTCTTTCATAATCTTTTACTAAACGAATCCCGTCGAAAAAAAGGGATGCTTTTGTTAAGTTAACTAAAACAAGGGAGGTTGACAGTATGCAGTTTAGAATCATTGACACCCTAATGTGCTGGTCGTGCCACTGGAGAGTGGAAAGGGATGATAGAGGTTACACACAGGTTAGAAAGGAAGGAAAGCACATCAAAGAATTGATTCCATTGAAACTTCATAAAAAAAGAAGAAGTAAAAAACGAAAAGGCAACCCATTTACTAAATAAATAGTTGTTAGGCAATTCAAAAATGGATAGGCTTCTCAGCTGAATGGTTAAAAACCTTTAACAAATAGAACACTTCCCATCTCCATGCTTTCCATGAAAAGGTGCGTAATCATCCAGCATGCATAAACAGTTAAACACCACATAATCCTCCAAATGCGGTGGTCTAATTCCTAAATACGGCCAGGCTTCTTTCTAGATTTTGGATATAACAGTGTGATGTACGATGCTTTCCCAAATTTTCCAGAGACATTGTGCATTTAACCGTCCATTAAAGCCTCACGACACTTACGCAGACCATGTATGTCCATAAGCTATCCTTTCAAGCGAGGATGCCCGCTGTTGTAACTTGGGACAAAAATGAAGATCCTAGCTGGAACAGGAACACATTCTAGTGCAAATCTGTAATCTTTGCAATTGGAACATTTTAATTTCACTAAATGAAAATGTAATTTTTTAAATTAAAAAAAAAAAACAAGAGGGAATACAGAAAAGCAAAATTAAGCTGGAAAGTAAGTGAGAGCTCCAACCGATTCGTCTTGCGAAAATGCTGCAACCGGTGATGAAAAACGGCGGTTGATGGTGAATCTGTATTGTGAAGAAAATGCCGGTGGACGGAGGCGAAGCCTGATAAATCGGCCGGCAATAAGTGAGCTAGGTTGTAGAGGAACAGGCGAGTGAGAGAGCGGCGGCGGCAGCGAGGAAAGTCCGTCGGTGGCGGCAGTGGGGCAGACACTTGCAATTGCCGACGTCATTGAGAAAATAATTGCCTAAAAGACAGCAACTTTGTGATGAAATCGGTTTGTGGGTGAAGGGCTTTAGGTTTTGTGCAGCGCAGAGCTTTCCTGCCCGCAGAGACTGTATTTTGCGAAAGAAAACAGAAGCAGCAAATACCAAATTACCAAAACGATAGTATAGCAAAACGCAAAAGGCAAAAGGCAAAGGATCGCTTTGGTTTTGACGCCACGTAAACCCACCGAATCTATCGGGTAATTCTTTGGCGGTGACTCGTATCCCGTTAGATTTGCGTCATGTGTGCAAGAGGACAAAATAGCGCACACATGACGCACCCGTAGCGCACATCTAGCGGGGTACTTATCGTATGAAGTTCACGCCTAAGTATTTTCCGAATCTGTCCCCAATGGGTACGATGTATAGTATCTTAGCGGTTGATGCAGCCGAGACGATACATTTTAAGTCTTGAACTTGAATCGATTAAAAAAATTGTGTTTGAAATTATATATTTTTTATTTTAAAAAAATCATTTTATTACCAATCCTCAAAGGAGGTGCGGCCAGGTTACAAAAATAAGATCAAACTTGGTAGGTTGAATGCTAGGCATATCTTGATTCTTGTACAATTATTTTTTTAAGATTCATTTATTTTTTTTATAAAATATTAAAAGATCAAATTCGAGTTGGTTAATAATCGACTCAACTAATAATGTGATAATTGTAATTCTCAAAGTAAAATGTGGGCGTATTGTTGTATTTTCATTTTCTTTTAGGGTTGGATAAAAGTGTGTTTGCCCTTAAAACATAGTTTTTCCACGGCCCTGGAGTTCTGTAAACCTATAAATAGGTTTTTAGATAACACATAAGTCAAACTTTTGCAAAGCTGCCTCCGGTCAAATAAGATGGGACGGGACCCCAACAAGGTTCCTCGTTGAAAGAACCCGATTGAAGTTCGGAAGGGCTTCTAACATCTATTGTGCTCCGTTTTTTTTTTTTGTATGGTGTTTCTCACCACGGTGACGGTTTCTATGTTAGGTGTTTACCAGTTGAGAATAAATAAAAACTTATTCTCTTTCTAAAAAAATAATATAAAGACTAAAGTAAGAAATATCTACAAGTGTTCAAAGGTTTAAAAGGTAAGAATCATAGGACATGTGCTTAAAATGAAAGAGCTTGTGGAAGATTTTGTTTCTAACAAGTATCTGATTATCCTTCAAAAAAAAAAAAAAAAAAAAAAAAAACAAGTATCTGATTGAGCTTAATCTATCCAAATTTAAATCAACTCTTAGATATGAGATATCTTGCATAATGAACTTGACTAAATATAGAATATTCTAGCATATGGAAAATGAAGCAATCGTTGCGACATTGACCGTATAATGATATTTCAAATATAGTAAACTGATTATGGAACTAAATAAATATTATTATATTCCAACTCTTATGAAGAATATTTTTTTTCAATTAACTGTTGGGATCTATTGGATTGTTCGGTTACATGGAATAAATGTTATTCCACTGAAGTTGAATAATCAATAAGTCGAGTATGCTAGATTGGTATCACTATATGAATGATATATATGATGAAAATCTCAAACATAGAAAATTGTACGACTTAAATAAAATACCCTTCATAGATTTTGTTTATGGATTTCTAGGCATAGTCGTTAAAGACAATGAACGTATAATCAGATATCATATTGATGATGTATGATTCATATAATTATGAATCGTGTGGTTAATACATATCTTATTATCTAATGATGACTAAAATACCTTTTTTTTTTTTTTTTAAGATTGTGAAGTCTAGAAAATTTGTCTAAAGCCTAAACATATTAATGTTCATCGGCTTATGACAATTAAACATCATAGATGAAAAAATTATTATTGTTTGTCACTCCTTTTGACTGTTATAAACTAGTCATGTATACTTAGTGAAGTACAAAATCGAAAAGTTTGAAATGTTCAAACAAGTACATATATGAGATTTATAAATTATTTTGTAATTACTCTTCAATCAGATTGAATTACTGATTACTAAAGGGAGAGTTGTCTGGAAGGGGATATATAAGATTCTCCCTGAGTGTTTCGGAGTTGTCTGAAAGAGAATACGATTCTTTGTTAAAGGATTTTATTTTTTTATACACAGTCAGATTGTGTTCTTAGGGATAGAAATTGCACTTTGAAGGATAAAGATGCGGTGTAAGCCATGCATATATCTCATACCTACCTTGGGTGATACACCAGAAATTGCCCCGCTCCTATTATAATATTTTATCTTCCCAGCGAGATCAGTCAACGGCCGGTCAAGTATGTCACCGCCTCGCCATCGATTAAACCAGTGATTATCGAGCCCCTCCGCGACGTGTATCTGCGAAGCGGACCCCAAACCAGGGGGCCCGCCCAACGAGTTTATCGGTGACCTCGCCTATTTCGGCGAGCTTATCTATTGTGAAGATCACCGGGCTCGGCCTCTCGACCTCGATTCGTCGACCTCGGCCTCTTGACCTCGATTCGTCTACCTCGGCTCGAGGCCTCGATCATCCGCTAAGCCTCGTATCCGAGCCCATTATCTTAGCCACGTGTCTTATCCTACTCGTTTGGCCTTAACCGTAAATACACACTAAGCCCTAAATGGGCTCATACCTATAAATAGGAGGTCTCCCTCCACCATAAAATTATTCTCAATATGCCTAATACAACACTTGGCTCCACACTAAATAAGCCAACTCCTCCAATACCGAGAACTACGCGTGGCTTGATCCCTCTCTACAGGGTACGTAGGCAGCCTCCACGGCTCAGCTCACAACCACCCCAAACACCACCCATTTGGACGGAGAGCCACCACTGTACACCGAGAAATGATATCCTTCCGTTTGATAACATTGATGTACCATTTTTGGCATCATCATTGGGATAGTGTCATTATTCAGAAACATATACTTAATCATGTTCTTTGTAATTGGATAAAATCCACATAAGATATGGAAAGAGATGATATCAAGTATATTTTGACTGATGATTTGGGGTTGTCGTGCTTCCGGGAAGCAGGCAATGTCGGAAAAGCTTCGAGCCTAGTATGACATGTGCGACTTTGTGGAAAATCTACGGAAGTATGCTACTATTTTATTAACCCGTGGAGCAAAGTTATTTGTCTCCAAACATGTTGTCCTCTAGATGAAGTGTTCCTTCCCCCCCAAAAAAAAGGATGTAAAATAAAATTTCAAAAGAGTTTTAGAACCACAAAGATGTAAACAAGTATTTTGTGAGTCTAAAGATTACCGTAAGCCCGAAAAGGCCCATTCTTGTGTTCGTATTAAAAAATGAAAATCTCACGACTTATGCAGGAATACTTAAAAGTCAAAATAAAGAGATGTGTCTTAGACCCATAATATTCGAATTATATTCCATGTGAGACAACCAGTTTATGAACTTTGTTAGTCTAACCTGAAAAGAATGTCCCTAACAGGTGAAACATGTCTTTATGAAAGAATGACATGGATGTGATTTCCATCAAACTAAGTTGATGGAAAAAATGTTACATGGTGTAAACCTTGTGGAACCCTTCATGTCTCCGGCTATGCTTAATATATTCATGTTATGCTTGTTATAGTTGTATATCATGACTATAAGATAGGGCAAATGATATTAGCATAAAGCCGTGATATCTGAAGACGCTAGGATGACATGTGAGATTAAAGAGATTCATTCATGGACTAAAACAAGTTTCTCTATATAAATTAATTATTTGTTATGATGATCAAGACAGTTTGATATAATAATAAAAAAAATGTGTCTATTGTACAAGAAAGTTATAGGGAGCATAATGATTTTCCTAGTACACTATGTATGACATATTGTTCTTAAAGTTCACATTCCCGTATTATTGTTGGTTAATCTTTGGTAGTCCAAGTAATTTGTTTCAAATGGTCTAGGAAATGGCAGCTCCTATTTTGGAAATATGAGTTTATAGTGATAGATCTAGATACTACTTGATTGTCACAGTTCACCTGTATATATAAGATGCTAAAAGAATTTAGCATTGATCAAGTGAAGAATGGATGATGCCCAATGTCCTAAGATAAATGTGAAAGACAATACTTTTGGAGAGATTCCTTATGCTATTGCAATATGATCCATCATAAGTGTCAAGCTGTGGGTTAACCAGATGTTCATACTCTCAGAATAGTCATGAGTAAGTATAAAATAAATTCTGGTGAATTCCGAGAATATCCTTAAAGTGTTGAGGATAATTTTCTAATTTGTGGAAACTTAAAACTGGATAAATATAGGTATACATATGCATGCCTTAGTCCTATGAAGACAACATGAATTGTAGTATGAGTTTGTGATCACTTTAATAGTGGGGTAGTAGGCTGAAAATATTCTCAACAAGAAGTCATTGTGTATTATACAACTAAGCTCGAACATATTACTGCCTCAAAGGCACAACGGAAACATTACGTGGATCTAAGTGGTTCATTCTTATAGTTGATGTGATTCTTCCACATAGCTATATAGTTGATATAATAGTGTATTCATTGCTTTAGTAAGGACTAGTATTTCATTAATGATTCATGTATGTGTTGAGGTGTGTTACAATTTGATTTTATCATTTGGAAGTAAGATATAACGATAGTTTGAGTCACCACGGATGTTGGTCCGTTCACACATAGGGTTGCAAGTATCGAATGATATTATTTTGTTTTGACTTGGTCTTGTGTGCCAGTTAATCTAAGAGAAGCTTGATCGGCCTCACTAGGCTTCCAATCTAACCGGCAGAGTACCGGGTTGACTGTAGTCTAGCTAGGTGAGTCAAGGTCGTATCCACAGGGAGAAATCGCAGTTGAGTATCAAAGCAGCCCAAACATCTAGTCTAGGTAAATCCATAAATCAAGAAGCAAGTATGAACCAACTACAAAGTAACTAATGAAAAGCGAACTAAAAGTGCGATTAACTAAGGATAAAATGACTCGGATGAAGGGGAAATGATATGAAATGAGGTGGCTCGGATGATGTTCCAATGAACTAGATATGAACTCTCGTAACTACTCGGAATCAAGCTTCACTAACGAATTCTCAACACATTCAAGGTGCAATTCACTATATTAACGTCAATCGATCTCTCGTATCAACGAACTATAACCGAACACCAAACCTATCGGCTAGGACTAGATTACGATGAATAGTTATGCATTAAAGGACTATGAATTTCCCAATCCAATATTAGGCAACACACACACTAGAAATCAATTTTATCTCTAGATGATTTTACTATGTGTTCATTGTGACTAGTTCCATGTTAATTCTTACAATTACGCCTTGAATTAACACTAAGATGATGAAATTAGTCGCAAATTAATCTCACCCATGAAGATCAATCACCATGACTTGAACCAATTAAGAACATACAATACAACCCAACTTGAATCCAAGCAATTACAAGATTTCTAACTTATTTTCTCATCACCCAAACAACGATTAACTTAGTTATTCATGATTAACATAACAAAATAGCCAAACAATTAACAGCAACTAAAGCTATCCAAACAAGTGATTAAGCTAAAAAAATAGAAATTATACCTCAATTGAAGAAACCCATAAAAGCATTGGTCTTAGATTTTTATTTCATGAAAGTCTAACCAAAAGATGAGGACATAAACCTCAATTATCAAAGCCCAAGCATAAATTTTCCTAATTACCTAAATTAGAAGACTTGAAGTTGAAGTTGGAACACTTCATTTTCTTCCAATATTCCCGGGCGAAGCTCCCCTGTTTCAGTCCAAGTCCCCGTATCTTTTTTCTCCGACTAATTCTCTAATATCCAAGTCTATTATTTTATTATTATATTTTTTATGCTACTAAGAACTTCTCAGCCGAATTGTCCAACTGCAGCCCACAGGATCCTGTGTAACTAATATACTACTATATTATGATAGTAATTTAATTATTTTGAGTCCAAGATGAAGTACTTCGGTTAGGGGAAAGAGGCAGGGCTCGGCCCAAACAAGATACGGTCCTTATCACCATATTCATCACATCTGATAATTTCCGTCCACTTTAGTGATCTGAAAACCCTGAAATAGCACACAAACAACAAACAAACGTAACTCTATAGGGTATGATGTACCGTGTGCTATAAAATTCCACATTTCAATGATAAAAATAAGATTTCCGATTAAGTGCTATGTGGAACCGAAAGTGATAAGAATAACATGAAATCTTGTTTATACGATAGAAATGAGCCCAAAATGCTATCAAATTAAGGGTAAAACACGTGTGAATGCATGAAAGGATCGACTACATCAACCACCCCCACTTAGCTTTTGGTCGTTCCCGAGTAAAATTGAGATTTCAAAAACAGTTATCATTTATGCATTGAACACATACAATAAAATATCACTTATCAAGCTATAAGTAAGAAATGATCACAGACATGCCATCGTTTGTAAAACACCATAAACATCTTGTGTCATGCCGGCTATTTGAGACGGATGGCGACGAGGAGTAATAAATATGATGATTGTGGTTGTGGTCGTGGTGGTCTCGGTGGTCTCACTCGAAAAGGAAAAAGGAGGAAAAAGGATGGCGAGAAGGAGAGGCGTGGCGGAGTCTTAAAGCCTCGTCAAGGACATGTAGGTCACAGGTCAGGGTCAGGGTCAGGGTCAGGGTCAGGTGGTGGGATTTTCACTTTGTCTCCAAATTACGTCATATTATTCCTCCTCTCTCTTACTTTCCCAAGTGCGTGTGTTTCCTTCTACTTCTACTGCTACTTCTAATTCTCCACCTCCACCTACTACGTACCATAGCTGTTTAATGTTGATCCTGGGTACAAACCTCTCCACCAACTGCTGCTTCCAATATATTTTTTTTTATTTTGAGTTAGCAATTCTTCTTTCAATAATGGTTGTAGTGTTGAAGGATACTGCATAGTTGATCCAGATTGGGTTGAGTTGAATATCACTGACTACTTATGGAGGCATCCGGAGTTTGTATGAACGAACAGTGTGGGGCACCATTGCCATCGCCGCATTTGTGCAAGAAGGGTTGGCATTTGCCATCTGGTCAACAGGCTGCTCTTTGTGACACTTGCGGGTAAACCTCCCTATTTTTCCCTCTTTGGATGTTGGCAGGATATGTAAATGCATTTTTAGCTTGTCAGCAGCAGGAATGTCAAATGAATTGATAGGTCTAGAATCTAACTAATGTCTACCTCCAATCCAACATCATGCTGTGGATGTTGTGTTTGTGAGTGTTTCTTTTTTCTTTTTCTTTCACAAATGTAAAATGTATGGCAAGATGATTTGGGTGTAGACATTGGGTATAGTTTTGGGGTTAAACCTATAGTTTTCCGGATTGTTGCTATTGTATGATAATCAGTCAGTAGTTTTACCAATCAAATAACTGAAATCCCTGACGCTAGTCAATTGTTGATAAGGTTGCAAAAGCTAAAGAAGGCTCTCACCCAAATGCTTGAATAAATTTTGATAGTACGATTGTAAACATGCTCATATAAAAGCTCAAGAGTACGCTTGTTTGTGTATTTTAGTTCCCATTCTAAATACGGAATGCCCTGTTGAAACTTGAAATTAGACTTCTTTCCTCATATGAAATTTCTCGGGCATCACCGCATCAGTAGATAATGCTTTCAGACTGAGGATAAGGCACTGGGCATTTCGGTTAAGTTTTTAGTTTCCTAGTGGTATTTATATTATTAATTTGTTATTTACGGGCTAAGCATCCACTAAAAGTCACAAAATCTTTTAATTGATTTGATCACAGCACTGCATATGGGCAACTAGTCTTCTGTGACACATTCCACGCGAAGGACTCTGGTTGGAGGGAATGCAAATCATGTGGCAAGGTGAGCAATTGGAGTGTTACTTGCCGTGCTTAAACTATACTTAACATAGTTGCATAATTAACATCCTCTGATTACTTAAATTATAGTGCGACCTTATGCCTCCTCGTATAATACTTAAGTGTAATGATGGCAGCGTCTTCATTGTGGATGCATTGCGTCTAGCTCTTTGCTGGAGCTACTTGACTCTGGTGGAGTGAAATGTATTAGCTGCTCAGAAAGTCGGGAACTTTGCTCTGTAAGATCAACTTATGCACATTGACATGCGAGTCGCTGAATCTCCAGGCGAATAGTTCCTTTAGAATTTCTCACATTCCTGCTGTTGTTCTCTGCCTTGGGGTTGAAACCTTTCACAGATGGATTCGTAAATGGCTATATGCATGAAAGACCTCCATCTCCTTTGACATGAGCGTTCTCTCTCCTTGTCGGACAAGATTTTGACTAGTGTTTGCCACCAGGCACTTCATACTCATAGAGCCCATCTTTCTCATGCTTCCAAACAAACTTCCAATCTTACCAACTGCTCCCGGCTCTTTAAGAAAATAATCTGTGAAACGTGAAGTTGGTAAATTATGTGGTGAAAACCCTCATCTTCCTTTTGCTGTTGTGAAGGCTATTTTCCATTACATCAGTTATTACAGTTGGGAACTTCTTTTGCTAGAGGACTTGAGGAAAGGGGAACATCAAGTTTTCTGAAAATCGTAACTTCTTGAAGGACCTTATTAATGTCACCTTTCCGTCTGAAGAAATCTTGTTAAAAAATGTCAAAATAAAGGCCATGAAAATTCTTCGAGTATTTACTGTATCTGTTGTTCATTCCTTGTGTATAACATGCATTTTAACATGTCTGAGCGATTTTCAACCCTTTTTGAATTGTCTAAGATGCCTCTCAAAATGCATGCAGACTTCAATCCACGAAACGGATAAGGATTTGGGTGCTTCTGTTGCAAATGGTGTTGAAATCGAACTGACTGATACCGGCAATCAAGTAGAACTTCCAGTCATCAAAAGAGTGAACTTTGCTCAATTTGGCCATGATATTGAAAATAATGAGCACTGGCATTTGTTTCAATCCAAGACAAATGATCCGATCAAGACTGTTGGTCAACTAAAAGCTGGAGAAAATTTCCATTCCCCAGAAGAGTTTAGAAGCCCAGTTTTGTCATTTATAGGTCATCCATATGCTGGGTCAATCCAAAAAGCCATACCTGTTGAATATAAAGAGGATATGCTGCTTAAAGATGTGCATAAATCACAAGTTCAAACAAACTTAACCATGTCAATTTCTCCTATTCCAGGACATACATATCCTTTACGTGCAGAGGTTGGTCAAGAAAGGGAATTTGGCCAAAGAAGTTCCTCTTGTTCACAGGTTCCTGTGGCAGGACTTATCGTGCCTAAACCGCCAAAGTACATGGTTGATACAGGATTGGGGGCGAATGCAAACAGATTCTCACAGATTAGGGTGGCCAGGCCACCTGTTGAAGGACGAATAAAGAATCAGCTGCTTCCTCGTTATTGGCCTCGGATAACTGATGAAGAGTTACAACAGATAGCTGGGGAGTATCCATAATTTTAAGTTTTTGGTATTCCTTAATTTTGAATAATACATCAGTCATATTCTACTAGGGCTGTAACTGAGTCGAGCTACTCGTGAGTAGCTCGAGATCGGCTCGAGTCAAAACTCGATTCGACTCGGTTTAAATCAGATCGAATTCGAAATCGACTCGACTCGAAGATTAAATGCTCGATACTCGAGTAACGCAATACTCGACCCGACTACTCGCGAGCAAGCTCGAATATATATTTATATAAGTATATATGAATATTTATACACATATACATACATATGTAGTTTTATAAATATGTTTATATATCTTTATATTTGTCTATCAAATACTTTGAATTAATAATCTAGTTTAGGACTCAATACATTATTCATTTCATCTTAAATAAGAAAATTCTTATAATAACATCCAAAATGACATTTTTTGCTATTACCATGTGATAATTTAAATTATTTTCGAGTTAAATTTCATAAAGTATTAGACTCGATAAACTCGATACAAAACTCGAGCTCGGATCGAGTTTGTAAAACTTCCTTGATTCTCAGCTCGAGCTCGAGTTTGAAATACTCGTACTCGAAATCGAACTCGGCAATATTTTAAAATACTCGACTCGTTTAGAGCAATAACCGGTTCGACTCGGCTCGTTTACACCCCTATATTCTACTGGTTAAGAAAGAACGTTATTGTCTGCTAACTTTAAGCTGTGATTCCTTGACTGTATAATGCTTCAGCTCAAACTCCACAGTCGTACCATTGTTTGAGAAAGTGTTGAGTGCCAGCGATGCTGGTCGAATTGGTCGCTTGGTGCTTCCAAAAGCTTGTGCTGAAGTAAGCTGTCACCTTCTATTTGTGCACGCTTTCTGCTGTTCTTAATTGCAGGAACTGAGTTTCATTAATCTGGAAGTATCTCGACTTCTCCTTGTTTTTGTTTTTGACTAGACATGCTTGTGACTTTATTCTAGAAATCTTATGGGCTAAAGACTTGTTATTTTCAGGCATATTTTCCGCCAATTTCTCAACCAGAAGGCCTGCCTTTGAGGATTCATGATGTGAAGGGGAAAGAATGGGTCTTCCAGTTTAGATTTTGGCCAAATAACAACAGCAGGATGTATGTGTTAGAGGGTGTTACACCTTGCATACAGTCCATGCAATTACAAGCAGGGGACACTGGTATATTTTGATCTATGGTTTTGATATTTAGCTATTTATTTTCTAGTTGCTCCATGTTGATGATTCATAATTTAGGTCTTATGTCAAATTAAGCAGTGTTAGTTTCTTACACTCCCCATCATTTATAAGCATAATCCCTGATGTAAATTTTCATCATGCTAGTTAAGCCCGTGCTAGTTGTGGGTCAATTTTTTATGTACAAAGTACCGTCATATGATTTACATTGTTAAGTAATAATTTTGCTTGCACTAGAAATGGAAAACGATTAGTGTTGCCTGAAAGGTGTTCCCGCTCATGGCTTATGAAGGCTAATTCAATCTGCTTTTAGTAACATCTGGAAAAGAAATGAAGAACAAAAAAGTGTAATGAACGACTTTGTTGTGTTGAATTACTATCTCTATTAAAAGCTTAAGTTGTTGGGGAGTGAGTAACTTACAAATTGGAAAGTTTAAACACAACACACCCTCTCGAGCGTGGGTCTATTACAATTTTCTGGCCTAAAAGGGCACACGGATGTAAATAAACGGGATAAGAAGAGCATTAAGAAGGCATAACACTTAACAACATAAATGGGGTGAAAGTGGTGGCAGAGAGACTTTATCACGTTACCTCCACTCTCATACCTTGTTGAATTATCTCCCCCCAAAACATAAGTCGTTAAGGATATGTGAGTTTTTTAATTTTATTTTTAAACATTACACTTCAAAATTAAAAAGTTTTTTTTCTACTATGCTGTATACTTGTTTACATTCTTCTTCTTTTTGCTTAGTCAATGTTTTTCTGGAGACAATGAATTAAGATTCATGGTACCCCTTTCTGACCTGTATGTACGGGATATTAACTTTCAGTGACTTTCAGTCGTATGGATCCCGAAGGAAAACTGTTAATGGGGTTCCGAAAAGCCAACCCAATTATTTTGCAGGTAAGGAGCTGTTTGAGTTGAAAGGTTAATTCAATCCTAGTACAACTAACCCAACTTTACCACACATTTTTCAAACTTGTACATGCTATTGATAATATGATCCATGGAATAATAGGATAAGCATCTGCCTTCTATGCCAAACGGTATCATGCATTCGACTCAATCATTCGTTTTACCAGTTACTGAGAACCTACATGCAGTAAACAGCAGTGCCGGTGTTATTCAATCATTTGAAATAAGCAATGATATATCTCTTAGTTCACTGCCAAAGCAGCTAAGTGTTGGTGATTTAAGTTGGAACAAAACCGAGACAAACGACAGCAAGGTTGTGGATAAGTGCAAAAGAACTCGAAACATTGGGTCTAAAAGCAAGAGATTGCTTGTTGATAGTGAAGAATCTTTGAAGTTGAGAATTTCATGGGAAGAATTACAAGATCTGCTCCGACCTCCATCCAGTGTCCAGCCAACTACTGTGACAATTGAAGATCATGAATTTGAAGAATACGAAGTAAGAATATTCCTATTTTGTAATTGTATTCTGGCGTATCAATGCCTTGCTTGCTTTAAGTAGGCGTATATTTGGTGTCTTCTTTGACTGAGGGATCGGTTTGCATGGAGTTTCATTGTTCTGATGTTAATGTTATTTGGTAATGTAGCATCCGCCGGTCTTTGGAAAGAAGAGCATTTTCACTGACCGCCTGTCTGGGTAAGCGAAATATTTGTTTTCTCTAATTTTCATATAATTATATGGACCACGACACTGATACAGCTATTTTGATATTGGCTTGTGAAATCTTCTCATTTTAGTCGTTTGTATCTTTAGCATACTTTGCCTGCCCCTTTCTCACAAGAAACCAGAAAAGTATTCGTCATCGTTGGGTACGGCTATGTGCTGTTTCTCTTATGATTTTGTGAATTATTTTTAGCATCTGAGAAGCTTTCTAGGGGCTGTTACTCACTTATATGATCAAGAGAGAAGGCGTAGTCGTTGAAGAAAATTTATCCTTGTTTTAAGGCTGGTAATTTTCCCATACTAGAAATTCAATCTTTCTGGGACTGATTGTTAGTTATATGACACCCGCATACAATATAAATTTGTATTGATAAATTACCATCTCACCTAAAAGTTTAAATTATTAAGGAGAAGTGTAATTTAAACATGTATATGTCCACCAAGCCCTTCCATGTGTGGATTTGTAACACGTTGATAAGAGTAGACATGATGTGGCAGAATAACGTCACTAGTAGGAGTATCTACTGTATCATAGTAGCATCAATGGTAATGTTTTTCTTAGTAAACAGAGAAGTGAGGTTTGATCCCGAAACCCTATGCTCTGATACCATGATAAATTATCATATAAAAGCTTAAATTGTTAAGACGGAGTGTAATAGTATTACCATTACTGCATGGTTGATGATGTTCCTGATGATCTAAACCAGAGAGCAAGATCAATGGACTCAATGCGATAGTTGCTTTAAATGGCGACGGATTCCAGCTTATGTTTTACTCCCTCCTAAGTGGATATGTCAGGACAACACATGGGATTTGGGCAGGTAAATTGATTTCCAGAATCTGTTCCTTACATGAAATGAAACCGATCTGACTACACGCTGATCATTTTTTTATTCATGCTATCAGATCATCGTGTTCTGTCCCCGAAGAGTTGAACGGGAAAGAGATTGAAGATATACTTGAATTGAGCAAAGGTATTACACTTCTTTTCATATTTTGTTAATCAAGTACTCATCGTATGGAAGCCATGTCTAGCCATGTATTGCCTCTGCACGTGTAAAATTCTGCACTGCACTTGTACACCCATAGAAATCTCTACACTTTGTCTCCATCTTCATTCACAAACGTGTCTTTACTCCTAACAGTTGAATTTGTTTGCATTTTTCATCGAAAATCTCCAACCTACTCATTTTTATCAAAAAGGCAGCAATCCAAACCAGAAGGACTAAAATCACAACTACTTTGCGGAAAATCACTATAAAATCATGGGTTAAACATGTTAAAATGATGATGAAATATGAGTTTATCACTGAGTGGATTGAAGTACTTGGCCTAGTGGTGAAGGTCATTACTCTTCATGGTATCAACCAGGGGTTCAAATCCCCATCCTCTCCCCCAATAGAATAAAAATCCCCTTCCCCTTCCGGAAAAAAAAGAAGAGTCTATCACTGACTCGTCTTTTCTATTAAGAGTTTGACTAAGTTATGCTGCAGGTTTTAGGTTGGGAAATGAGTATGGTTCGTCTGATCCAAATACTTTGATAAATTCTTCTACACTTGGAGCTTGTTCAAGTGAAGCTTGTGCTGCATCTGTTGCTACAACTACCAAGCACCCGAGACATCGGGTTGGCTGTTCTTGCATAGTATGTATTCAACCTCCTAGCGGAAAAGGCAAACACAACCCCACATGTACATGTACTGTCTGCATGACCGTGAAACGACGTTTCAAAACATTAATGATGCGTAAAAAGAAGCGCCAATTAGAGGCTGAAGCAGAAAATAACCAGCAGAATGAAATTGTATGGGCTACCAAAGGAGAGACTCAAGCAGAAAGCCAACAAACTGAACTGGCCTTACCTCAAGACTCTTTAGGGAATGACCAGAGATTAGAAAGTGAGTTGCATATCATTACACAATTCCAGAAACCTGTTGAAAGTGACTGCGGGCCGTTGGATTTGAACTGTAATCCAGATTGTAAAGAACTACAGCGGAGTTCTTCACGTGATAGTATGGTGGGTCGTCTTCAAGAAGCAAACCTGCCATTGAATACCTATCTGAAGCAGAATGGCCTTAAAAGCTTGGTTGCAGAACAAGAAGCAAGTTCAGTATCACACGTGTTGCAGAAAGATGTACAACAACAATGTAATGAGGATCATCAGAGTTCAAATCTGATGAAAGAGCTAGAAGTTGGTGAGAAGGAACTTCCAGATACAAATCAAGCCGGTGAAGACCGTTCACGATATTCTTCTTCGTGAAATAATGAGGCACAACGGGTTCTGTCAAGTGGATGGACATGATGCAACAAATTTTAATCTTTTTCACATAGTAGTGGTGTGAACGGGTGAGTTGATTGCTGCATCACGTCCATGCACTTGGTACAGCCATTGATACAATGGCTGTCCCATTAAATTGCGGTTCTTTGTGTGATCTGTTTGATTATTTACTCTGGACACATCACATTTCTGCTCTATGAAATGTTGAAAAATCAGGGAAACATATATCAATGAAATTGACAGAGCTTGTGTTTACCAACCACCTAGGATATGTCTTATGTTTTCGCATGATGTGAAGGGACTAACTTTATGATGTTCATTTTAATGAGCTCACACAGCCATGATACAGTGTGTATATATGCGTCGCCTAATGACTCCAGTTACAGAAATTAGTGATTGTTGCATGCATAAGCTGAAGAGAAACTGAATAAATTCTCCAGTGCTTGTTTATTTCATTTTTATCATTCTTTTTCTGCAATAAGGTTGTTATACTTCTGGGTTATTAAATTCCCTACCTCCTCAGGATTTCAGAGTAAAGGAATGTTGGTTTCAAGAGATTTTTAAATGTCAGAGTATCAGAGGTGTATGGGGAAGTTATTGTGTGGTGTCTGACACCGTGTGACACTTTCCAGACCACACAGTTTTATTATGTATTTAAACTGTGTGATTCTAATCGTTTCACCCGTCACTTCACCTCAAATTCCCTCACCACACAATAACTTCTCAGGTGTATGAGCAAAAAGATGAAAACATGTGTCATTTTACACACATGGCATCCACGTGACAATCCACACTGTGATGTTTTACACATGGCATCCATATGACGATCCACATGACGCGGGTGCAATTTGCATGATAAGTACTGCCATATATTTGCTCATTTGCCCAAAAAAAGGAAAGAAAAAAAAAACAACAAATTTTAACGTACCAACATATACATATTACCTAGGGCAGTTTCACAAAGACAGAAACTTTTTACCTAGAGAACAAAATCCTCCCATACCATCTTGGAAGGTTGAGCTAACACATTTACCATTATGCATATATCTCATGGATCACTACCCAGATTAAATTTTAAAAAAAAAAATATAAAAGTTATTAACAATTACAACCCTCAATACTATCCGTGCATCATTGCAGATGAAGGCATTGAACCTTCGCGTTCCATCCAAAGATAGCACAAGTTCACGGTGGAAAAGATGATGGCAATACAACCAGCCTTGTTGAAGATATAGATTGAATTCTCGTGGTTGGAGACGGTGAAGTACTTAACTTAGGAGGAGCAGAAGTTAGTATTCCACTTAGACTTGGTGATCTTGACATCACCTTTCCACTGATTATTCCCGGTTCCTGCAACGGAAATCTGGATGGGTGTTTCAAGTCCTGTATAGTTTTGAGACTCTCCACAATGCTTCTCATTGTGGGCCTCTCTGATGGATCCTGTTGCAGACATTTTTGGGCCATATCAGCCACAACCCGGATAGCTTTAGCTGGAAATCTACCTTTAAGTTGAGGATCCATGATCAGTGATAGACTGCAATCATCTGCTAAGAAAGGTCTGCTCCATTTGACTAAGCTCCTGTCTTCTCTGGGTAGGCGAGGGTCGAGGTTTTTTCTTCCAGTAAGAAGTTCAAGCAGCACTATGCCAAAGCTCCATACATCACTCTTAGGGGTGAGCAAGCCTCTTTCTTGTGTCTCCGTTGAGAGATTACCGAGAGACTGGTTAATGGACAAAGACAATATGCGAGATTAGACAAATCATGTATTATTTATTATCCTAGAAGAGTTTCCAGAAATCAACTGAGATACTAGAAGATATGTAGTCACTTACAGCTGAGCTATTAAAAGACATGTCTGTCTCAGGAGTCTGTCTAATACACCCGTATCCAGAAAGCTTGGCGCTGAAGTCCTTATCGATTTGTATATTGGCAGAAGAAAAATCATGGAACATCGCCTGCCCATGCCAGAGAGAAGATAAAAGACCAACGATATAAAGTTAGCCAGAGGTCATCTCTATAGATATGCAAGTTAAACAAAATGAAGGTTTTTTAAGCATGGATGCTACTGTCACATACTAGTTTACAACAGAAGCTCTAAAAGAGATAAAAGCAAAATGATACATATACATATTTCTAGCTCCAAACATTATACATGTATATCTTTTGCCATGTTGGAGGATAAGTTCTAATTACCTGAAATGGTCCTTCTTCGTGTAAGAATGTTAGACCTTGTGCAGCACATAAAGCAACTTTCATTCTGGTGTTCCAATCAATTGGTGGACCATCTGATCTCCCATGCAAAAGACGGTCCAAGCTTCCATGGAAAAGTCTCTCATACACCAACATCCTATACTTTGGTATCTCACGTGCATGAAAGCCAAGTAGCTTACAGAGGCTGGGATGTTGCAAAGTAGCAAGAGTGTTCACCTCATTTACAAATTCTTTTAAACCCTATAAAAAGCGCAAAACAGAAGTGTTATCCAAGGCCTAAAATAGAATCGATGTACTTCAATAAACACCCAATAAAGTACAACAAACTAAATTTGATGAAGATGAACTGTTCATGATGATGACTGCCATAAAATTTCACCCTCAAAGGTCCTATTTGCTTTTATGTACCCAGGCACTCAAAGTGGAGCCATTAGCTGCTTTATTCACTAGTCTACTTGAAACCAATAAAAACTTCAACAACTTGGACAAAACAATAAAAAGAGAACACCAAAACAGCCAAAAAAAATATATCAACATAAAAAAGGACCCAAATTATAAGGTATGTTACCTGACTTGTGGAGTGAAGGAGGACGATAGTAGCTTCAATTCTCTTAGAAGGACTCTCATCCCCAAATGAAGCTCTATAAACCACTGAAGAATGACCTTCTGACAGACACCGCTCAGGGGAGAAATTGAAGCAAGCAGCTGCAATCTCTTCATATGAGAAGTTACGAAGAGTTCCTGTACAAGGAAATGCTAAAGGGAACGTGGGTGGCAAAGGCAGAGGTCCAGAAAAATCGAGGGGACCACTACCATGTCCCACTTTAAAGCTGTCCATAGATTTAAAAGTCGAAACACTCTTGGGTGATGGTGATGGAAGAGGAAGGGGCTGAGGGCTTGGAGACTGTAAGTCTATCTTAGATCCCACACGACTCCTGACATCTTCTTGTTCTTCACAATAATTTGATGACAGATTGTCTTCTTCGTCATTGGCAAGACTAGATGGGGCAGACAATGTCCGTGACCTACTACTAAATACTTTAGTATTTGATTGGACGGGTTTTACTCTAATTTTAAAACTTGGAGGTGCAGATTGCAAGGTGCGACTTTCAGGTTCAGGTAAAGTAGTTGAATGTTCCTGTGAATTGACATATCGATTCGAGTAAAAGATCTGCTCATCCTTCTTCTTTCGATGCTTCAGAACTGTGAAACAACCCATGGGGCAACTCAACCAATTAGGCTTCCCCAGGATGTTGTATACCTGTCAATGATGTAAACTGAAAAAATAAGAAGATGCAAGAAGGGAAATTGAGCCCCCCCTCTCCCCCTTAAAAAAAAAAAACCCCATAGCACGTAGACATATAACCTGAGAGAAATCAACAAAAGGCAGTTGGATAACTATTATCATTCATAAATCAATCTAAGGAAATAGAGATATCCAAAAGGGGCAAATGATGTTTTGCTTCACACTGCTTATGTATGTAATTTAATATATAGCACAAACAGGATCCATAGAACCCCAAATAATGCTCTGAAAATGTGGATTTCAATCACACTCAATAATAAATTAAGAAACGTGATAAACTGTACTGGTTAGGCTATACAGCAGAAAGAGAAATGCTGCTAGTCCAAGTATTTGACTTTGAAGCTACAACGATCAAGTAAACTTAACAAAAGAAAATGACAAATAAGTTGCAATCTACGGCAGGATTTACGACCTAAACCTATTCGACAGGTACCAAACTACACATTGACCAAGACTGAAAATAAACCCAGATCCAAAACTGGAACCAGATTTCCAGCAACAAAAAAGCCAGAAATTTCTAGCAAAAGCAATGTAATTTACCTCGATATCAACTTTTCGCGACCTTTGGGAATCCCCAACCCAAGTTTTGAGAGCAGAAATCAGGCAATTGGAAGAATAAATGCCACATAAAGTAAAACAGGAAGAGCAAAGTGGGTATAGAGTTGGTTTCTCTTCTTCAATGAAATTCCAGGGAAATATAAAAAATTCACCGACCAAAGTCCGAGGACACAGAATTATCGACACCAATTGAGCACCAAGATTCTGTGGTTTGCCCAAAAAACTTCACAATATATCGGAATTCCGACTGGTTTAGTTAGACCTGAGTTTGCAGAAAGAGATGAGAATCCAAAGGGAAACTGAAAGGAAAATTTGAGGAATTTGTTGCTATGAATAAAAAGAGAAAAAAGAGAGAGAAAAGTTAAGCTGGGAAAAGGATGAGTGAGAGAATTGTCATCATCATACTATGTTTGAAAAGGATGCTCTGGTCAAACCAACCTAAATCCATCAATTAATGCCCTTTTATTTTCCTCCATATAAAAACAACCTAGTGATGAAAATTCTAAAAGAGCATCCATTAAACAAATATTAATGATACATACACAATCGTCGTACCGAAAGGAATGACATGACGATCATCTAGATCGTTAATTATGATGATGATTCGTAACGATGATATAAATGACAATTATACTTGTTATGACACATTGATTATATCTGTATCATTACTCATAAACAAAACCTTATTCCCAATGAAGCATTACTCTAATGATATAAATTGAGGCCTCAAGATCTGGATTCACTCCTCCTTTGAGGCAATTCCCCCTAAAATAAAAGTGTGTGTGAGTATAATTATAATTTCGTCTCTGAAAAAACCATTTATCAATGTGACCCTTTAACCAGAAATATCATTTATATTCAAACAAAATATAACACATGATATTCACTAAAATCATGTCATATATCATGTTTCGATTGATTACAAGTGAGTTTTTATTAATGAATATTTTCTGTAAAAAAGAATTTGAGGGGGAATTTTTTTATATTTTAAAATGGACATTAAAAAGATATGAAAAAATGGTTTATCATTTTGTATATGTCACTTTTTTTCTTTCAAAAAAGATGAATTTTATTAATCATCGGAAAAAAAACAACGTACAAGGGCATCAAGGGATTTTTCACACACTCCATATGTGGAGATATGCTGTGTGTCACGATCTACACCGTCTGTTTCTAAACTGAATTTAAATCGTGTAGTCTAGATTCAGTCAAATCTTCACAAGTGGAGATATCATACAAAAATCTCCTGGCCAAAGAGAATACATTAATGCAATCCAATAATCTTTGTATTAGAATCTCTCATGATATGTCTATACTTGTTGATTGATAAAATAGTGAGTTTTTTAGTAGTTAATGAAGCCTCGTCATCATGATTGGCTTTATATATGAATGTTGGTTATATGTATTGAGATCACTTGAAAGACATGGTAAAGAAGATTGATCCAATTAAGTTTTTTTGTTGTTGATACGTTACCATATTGTCCAGATATCATGCTAGGTCCTAATCCCACTCCCAATCTTCGTACCGTGGTCATGCCCGATAAGGAGGATGTTTGGGTCTTAATGGGATTATCCCTACGCTTAATGCGTCTTTCAATTACATATGACGTACCTCCAAACGAGAAATATTGAATAGAAGGGCATATTTCTTCATTTTATGACAGCGTTGAAGAACCGGGACCGACGGACAGACTATACAAGCTTGACATAATTAATGCCACGTTACGTACTATCTGAACCGATCTTATTTTAGATAACGTAAAGCCTTTGTGACTTCTGTAGGCACAGTTGAACAAATGATTACACATTTTTTGTTCCTCTGAGACGAGCATTAAATCATCATCAAGCGATCAAAGCAATACACGTCCGTCAGTAAGAGACGTCTTGCAAAGTGATAGGGAATGATCCATGTCGATAAGTCCCAAGACTATCATGGTGTTATATATAGCCACTCTCGATTTCACATCTACGGACCAAACCTAAATAATAGATAAAACAAAGCATACCGACGACCGGAGATCGTGAAGCTCCGAAACTATTCAGTAGTAGAAAAACCAGAAAGAAAAATATTTGCCTTTTGTCATAAGAAAGTTGTTTAGGGAAATGGTGCGATCCGGCGATATCATAAGAAATGAAGGCTTTTGGTCGCTTTGAATTCATGCTTGGGCACTGTCGGTGCCGAGGAATTCAAGGGCACTCACCTCATGAGGACGTTTGTGATAGTTGTTAGTGGACATGACTTGATCCCTTACCAATTTGTTACCAACTAATAGGGGTAGGTAGCAGAAAGAGGAGAGCGGACAGATGAGCACTTTTCAACCTTAATGAAGTCATCTATTTGTTCAATTGAAACCGGTCGCTTCGAAAGGAAATCAAGCGGATATATTTTACATCTACGTAAAATGAAAAAGTGAAATTCAAAGACGTAGTTGTGAAAGGCATAAAGATTGAGTCTTAAACGGAGGCACGCCACCCTGCGAGAAGAAACAAAGCTTCCTGGTATCTCTTCCCTCACTTCTCCACACTCAACAAGATGCGCCAACCTCTTACAAAGAAGTTGAAAACTAGAATTCACAATGATATTCTTACACGTTGTGTAGGAGGATTTAATGTTCTATAAAGGACTAGTAGATTCGATGGCAGTGTGCCATGGAAAGGACAAAACTTTACATATGTCACGAACCCCATGAGTAAAAGTAAAAGAAAACGGGTGAGACCATGTCATGTCGTAGATGACAGGTCGGTCACCTAACAATGTCTTATATTTTGTGCCTTGACCTTTAGGGTTTCTCTAATCCTAGTTGGAGCAATTGGAATGCGCCATTCATATCATGCTTCCCTTTCTTATCCTTAGGAAAATAGGCATCTCACAATTATTGATTGGAAAACCCATAGCTTGAGAATTCCCCGATCATAGTTTGAGCTTTTCAATTTAGCTATGCGCTAAATAAGCCATCACTAGCCTATAGCAAGAGTATCGTTACTAAGCGAAGGCGAATGAGGAATGGAACTTTCTTTTGCCTTATTCTAATGCCTATTGGCGAATAAAATGTTCTTTCCCCAACCAAGACTAATTGGCATGGATTGTCGTGTGAATTACGAGAGTTGTCTGACGGGAGTGGCCAAGGTGCCCGCCCCTTGGTCAAAGGGTCTACTATCATCATGCTGATGCTAATGTGATCTATCGACACTAAAGGATCTTCCACCTTCAAAAGATGGAGAAGATAAGGCAACTTGTGAAGCATCGTTCAATGCCCATGATTCATATTTTGCACATAGGCGAATTGCTTGAAAGATGCTTTGGCTAGCATGGATGTCATATCCCAGTTGGTATTTATTGAAGATCTAGTACGATTTGCACATGTTTGAGGCAAGATCGTCTCGGATTCTCAACAATGCAATGTTGACGTCTCCCATCTCACATGTGAGGGGTGTCAAACGGATGGTGCCATCCTAGTTTGATCTTTCTTTTTTCTTCTTGATCATGTGGCTTTGCATTAGCGTTAACTTCTTTTTGGCATGAATGAGAGATACGAATGTTTACAACATAACGTACTTTTGTATCGCACCATTTTGACTTTTCAAAAAGATTCCAACATGTTTATGTTTTGAATTTTTTTTTTTTGTTGGTGGGGATGTCTGCCTATTTTTTGTGTTGAAGTTGCCTTTGAGCTTTCTTTCTTTCAATTTATTGTGGGAAATAAGTGTTGACGTGCTTTCTCCTGGTCATCTAAGTAAGGTTTTGAGAGACGATACTCTCTTCTATATCTTTAAATTTTTTGGCAGACGTAAAATTTATTTTTTTAGCAAACAATAAATTTTATAAAGACACATGACTTCCACTTTATTATCATTATTGTTTATTAAATGAAAGAATTAATAAAACACTAAAAAGCCATTTTATATACAAAAAAAATATATTCTTGTTTATGCAAATCCATTTTTGGTGGTCAAACATTGGAGTCATCCACAGCTACAACCAACAGACAACCTCTACTCCAAATAGTAATATTCAAAGAAAAGCTGCTCACATTCAAGACGAGAAAGTGGAAAAATAAAATAAAAAAAACGAGTCAAAGATGGGAATTTATTTTGATTCTGGCAACTATTATATTTGTACTACTAGTATTTAATATTAATATAATAACTTATATCTTAATAAAAAATAATCATTGGCATAATAAGACATATAATGCAGTCAGAGTTTCTGTCTTTGACTATTATTATTAATCTTTTATTATTGATATATACCGGATCCCCATATCGCGATCCAGTGGAGTCTATATAATCTGGCCCCACCACACCACTATCCAATGTAATTTCCCATCTGAACAACTCGATCCCGTAAAATTCTAATGTCGGGACTATCTATTTCATTATTTGAACTAATCGTCGAAGGATAAGTCCATCATATATAGTTATTCTTAGATCGTTTGGCCTATTTTGATTAGGGATGACGAATTTTCCGATAATCCTGACCCGTCCCAATCCCAAAAGTTTTCCGATCTCGAAATTTCGGGATTTTTCTCGACTCAAAAAATGCGGGAACAGGATCGGGTATAAACCTCAATCCCATTGGGTTTCCGATTCTGACCAGAATATATATATATATATATATATATATATATATATATATATATATATATAACATTTTTCATCCCGATATTAATACCGACAACCCTAAATACTAAAAACATAAACCACCCGCCTCCACCGGCCGCCGATTTTGTCGCCGTTAACTCATTTCTCCACCCCTCCCATCTTTTGAACTATTGTTTTGATCAATTAATTGTTGTCACTTTTTTTTATATTAATATGAATATTTTTTAACATCATATGTTCGGAACATTCATTCCTGACCCGACGCTTATCGGGTATGAGCTCAGGAAGAAAAATTGAATCTTGAATCTTGTCGGGACGAGTTTCGGGTAGGAGGTTTACGGATCGGGTCTCGAGCCGATGCCACCCCTAGTTTTGATGTCTACTTTGTGATTTTTGTATGATAAACTGTCTCATTTGGACTACACTACTACTGAGACTTGATATTTTTGTAGATTTTGTTGATTTCAAGTGAAAATGCATTGAAAATGAGCTAATAAGGAGGCCAAAGCTTGATGAAAGAAGAATCACACCTAGGTGTGACAGAATGAAACAAGATGTGATATGTATTTAGATTTTTTGCAGGCTAACGAATATTCTGATTGGTGGAAACAATTTCCAACGTGATTGTCAAGTAGATGGCGTGAAAAAAGAGCAAAAATTGGGAAATAATGTGCCAATTCATCCTACTTTATTGGATTTTGTATTTATGATATATATTACACCATTTTAATTAAGAAAAACTCCTATTTATCCAAAAAAAAAAAAAATCCCCTAATTCAAGAACACATGCTTCCATCAATTTTTAGTCGACTTTTGCTCCCTCTTTTAGTATCATCATCTCCCATCCCCAAGAATGAAGGTTTTAGGTTCAAGAACGGGGATTTTCCATGGATTCTATCGTTTTATGAAATATATTGATGGGTTTATTTTCTCTCTTTTCCTTTTTTCCCAATTTTATTTATTTTTCTCGTCAAGATATGAATTATATGATTGTTTCTTGGAATCTTGATATGTTATGAGAGTGAATATTTTTTTTTTGGATTAGGAGAAACCCGGTAATGATTATATAGTTTTAAAGATACAATTTTTTCATTGATAAACGATGTTTTTTTTCTTCATGTTTATGAATTTGATCCTATATGCTTACTCATGTAATTTTCCGGAAATAATATCTCGAAAGAGTGAATGACCACAAATTGCATGAGAAATTCATTCAATTAATTGATGACAGAAAAAGTATTAATTAATCGATAACCTAGAAACCAAGATCAAATCTTTAAGCATTTTATCAATGAAATTTAAGTTAAACCTAAAATGACACGTAATTATGGTAATTCAGTGCATCTACTTTTATTCTTCATTTTAGGAAACTAAATGTGGGATAAAACTAGGTACAATCACGACAATAGTTCGAAAGAATGTTTACGTGTAATATTTGATAATTGACCTTCATAAATGGAAGATTCAAATTGATAGAATTTTTTTGAAATTTAGTATAGACAACGCCGTGGTGGATCTGACAGGGGCGGATACACATTGTTTAGGGTGGGGTCACGTGTAAGCCTGTAAACGAGTCGAACCTTACCAAACCCTGGAGTATTTCGGCTCGGCTCGAACATGTTCGAATACAGGGTTCGATTCGGCTCGAAATTTTCGAGCCTAAAATATCAGGATTTGGTTCGGCTCGAACTTAAAAAAAAGGGAAAAATATTCGGTACTATTCGGCTCGAACAGTTCGAATAGTTCGAACATGTTCGGTCCGAAAATTCAAAAATACCCAATAAATAATTCTAGTTCAAAAATGCATGTCCAAAACCAAAATAATACATTTCATGTCCTAAAATATAACATAACATGTCCAAAATGTTCAAGGCCCTATTCCAAAATATAACATAACATGTTCAAAAATACCCTACAATTCTACGAGCCGAACATGTTCGAACATGTTCGGCTCGTTTGTCCGAATACCAATTTCGAAGGCCCTATTCTACGTTTGATGATACGAGCCGAGCCCCGAACCGAACTTTTTCGAGCCGAACACGTCAAATCAAATCGAACTTTAAGGCTCACTTACAGGCCTAGTCACGTGACCCCACCGAGGAATTTATTTAGTATTAAAACGATATAGTTTTGTTGTTGAAAAATGTTGTTTTATACTTTAAAAAATATAGTTTTAGGTTCCGGTGACCCCACTGAAACAAATTTTTTGATAAAAAAAATATAGTTTTAGGCTTCATCGACAACACTGAAAAATATTCTTGGATCCGCAACTGGGATCCGAAATCCTAGAAATGCCTTTTAAATCTTGAATTCTATTAAGATCTTGTAGCTCTTGGCTATTGATTAGATTTTCATTAATATTTAGATTTTATAATAAAAACCTCCAAGAAATAGATTTGTCTAAAAATAAAAAATTGTTTGGTGATTGATTACAAATCCTTGTCGGATCGACATTCTAAGTGCTACTCGATAAGCCGTGCACTTGCGGTAACATTTAGTGATTATTTATTGAAAATCACACAACATCCGATGATTGCCACGTGTACAAAAAGGAAAAATTGTTTTGTCTTCTTATACTTCAATCTGCGAGTTGTTTTCTACCCTCCACCAGAGTCCTTTGACCAACTGATCCCGATGCTCTAACCTTCCTTTGGTTCTTGAAATGCACAACCAGGGCCGGCCCTCGCATATTTTAGGTTTAAGGCCAAGTTTCCGAATTGAGCCTTTTAGTTGAAGTTGTTTTTTTTAAACAGACTTATCGCATTTTTAACATCCGTAAATACAAAATCAAATTTTTTGATAGGCTCAAAACATGCCTACAAAGTAGTCTTTTCTAGCATATTTAGAAACAAAAACCAAATTCATACGTATACACAAACAAAATGATATATAAAATAATATTTTATTTTAATTTCTATAGTTTTCCAAACAAAAAATTAATAAAACTTGTTTGTATGTTAATTTTTTTTGGGCCAAGTAAATTTTTTTATTGGGACCTTTTATTAGATATTTTTTTCATAAATATTTTTGGTAATCGCTTGCATACGAGTTGCTGAACGAAATAATGTTATCGCAACGATATGCATGCATTTTTGGATTTTCAGATACATTCATTTTCGAACTGATATGTAATTACCCTTTCGTGTGAGGGTTGCATGCTTTCATCCGGTGAACAGTGACAACCCTACCCTTTTGTGCAAGGAGTACCTCTATTCGTTTATGGGGTACTTGCAGTCAATAAAAGACACAAGTATGCAGACGAAAATTCATAAGTTCTGACAGCATCATCAGAAAAACTTTGAGTGTCTTCAGGATTGATTCAAACAAATCACTGTTTGAATCAAACACCTCCGTTGTATCCTGAGAGAGATTTTCATTTGATCCCTTAGTGACAATTCGTAAGGGACGAAACATCTCTTAAAAGATAACGATTTGCATGCCTTGGAGTCTTCTACAATTTTTGTCAAATTCTTATTCATCAAAATTTTCCAACACCTTTATCGATTGGATTAAAAAAAATTTAGGCCTTTATAAAAAAGATTAACATAATATATTAGGTTGGATCGGATTGAATCTACACAGATTTTTTTCTTTAGCGAAACATGTACCATTGGGCCCTCCCGGCACCGTTGGGCTTAAGACGGGCGTCTCTCCGGCCTCACAGGAGGGCCTGCCCTGTGCACCAACCACCAACTTCTCCACTGAAAGGAAGGCCTTGCACCCAATCTTGCATCAATGACATTTTAACGGCTAATGTGCCCGGTTGCTTCTACCCTCCAAACCTACTTAGCGAGTAACCTAATAGTAAAACACTTGAGGTCACTAAATCCCAACCCACCCAAATCCTTTGGCATAGTACAAATATCCCATTTTTCCAATGAATCCGCCACATATCTGTTGGATGTAATATCGTCGGACGGATATAAATCCGTCCGATTACGCAGCGGAATAACAAGGATCACGATCAATACAAATTAAAACATATAAATAAATATATCTAAACTACAAGAAAGTTAGATCTACTTACCAATCAAAAGGGGAGATCTAAAAGATTGATTAAGTCGAGATCCAATTTGAGATGCCACGATCTTTCGATGTGTATCTTGATGTATTATTTTTATATGATTGAATTTACGTGATTTTATTACGTTTTGTTGACAAATTCTATGTAAAATATCTAAAATTATGATATAATTAGTATAAATTATTAATCTTTATAGTTTAGTATAGTTAGTAGTAAAAGTTAGTATTTATAATAAAAAGTTGTAGTTTTTGTACCGGTTTTAATGACCGGAATATTGTGTCTATTTTACACGGGTATTTTTTGTTTATTTCATTGCAGAATCCTAAGATGAACTGAAATCCCGAGTACAGACACTTTTTGAAGTCAATTCAAGTTGTTGAAAGGGAGTTATAAAGCGTCACTGATATAAATGATCAAGAGAATAATTGTTTCTGAATCTCGAAAAAGGACGTATAATACAAATGGCTCATTGAGAATACGTTTTCTGAAGAAATGGTCTTGATGAAAGTTGTAGAGAATTCAACGAGCTTTTCAACGGAAGTTCGATTATGTCATTCTGATATCAAGAATTCAAGTTACGATTTTTAGAAGATAGTGTGTAATTATATATAATTATATATAATTACAACACATTCTAAGTAATGATTAAGGGTAACATGGGGCACATGCTTGTAACTAACTGTAATGATTGCCATCATTACACCGGACCGATCCGCAGATTTTCAGACCGGTCCGGGAAGGAAGAAAATCTATATATATGGGAGCCTCAGCATTTGCATTGAGTGTACCAATATATATACACAATATTCTATATATATTCTCTATCCCCTCTTTTCTTCTCCTTTCTTAGTTTGTAAATAGGCCTTAAGCCGGAATAAATTAGTAGTAGTAGTATCGTGATAATGCTCGGAAATTATCGGAAGTTCGGTGTTGTCAGAGTTGTTATGTCCGGAAAAGACGATTTCTAAATCAGCATTGTAATCGGGTAATTTCTATAATAATTATGTTTATGTTTGTTATTTTCTTCTTTTTAGTTTTTATAATGTTATTAGGCTAGATCTAATAACTAGCCAAAGTTATGTAATCGTATTATTTCGATCTTTTCGTTAAAAGAATGATGTTAAAATAAAAATGATTAAAATTGAGTTAAAATGAATCTTTTTCTATTTCGCTACGTAAAGATAACATATTCGGAATGAAGTAATCAATCGTGATGAATACCACATATAACCTGATGATGAACTGACCAGAGAAGTCAGGATATGAGTAAAAATAGAAAAACCGGAGGGTAAAAATGGCCGTCGATTAACGGAATCCTATTTCCTACCTGGGGGCAGATTTGTCCTAGTAAAACAAATCTTATTAAAATTTGTACTCGAGATCTTAATAATGTTAAAATCACAGTTTAATTGAAACTACACCGTTTGTATTAAATCGATCCGCTTGACAACCGGAGCCTCTTGAATAACATCGGCCATCCGACAAATGGAATCACCTCTTTTATCCGGGGTAGATTTGTACTCGGTACTGTTTTGACTAACTAAGTTTAGCATGGGGCAGTTGTGGACATTGGATTGATGACAATTTGACATATGACAATTTCATACGCCGTGTGAGGAGGAATTGTTGACATTAGGAGTACACCGTTTCATTTACTCAATTGGACCTAATAAAAAGGAAGATCGAACACATTCTATTAATTGAAAAGATCGAATAAATTGATTACATATACTTTGGCTAGTCTAGTCTATAAACTATATATTGGTATCTATATATTTATATATATATATATATTTTACTATTTATGTACATCTATATATATTATATTAAAATAACTTTTAAATTACGCATTTATTTTATGTTGGTTAGAGTAGTAGTAATCTGTGTTATAAAATTGCGGTTTAGATCGAGTTAATAGCAGCTCTTTGGTGTTTAACCACACTTAAATGAATTACCACTTTTTTCCCTGAGGATTCGACACCTGACTCACCACTTTATCACTACAATTTGACCCGGTACACTGCCGGTTAGGATCCGTCTAACCTAGAAAAGGTCTGTCCCTTTCTTGACGCCGTTTCTAAGGTCTGGTTTGGTGACGTCAGCTTTCTGGCGCCGTTGCCGGGGAGACAAAGTCGCTATTTTTTTTTGTGTCTATGGTTACTACTTGTATTAGCTTAAAATTCTCGAGGATAAACCAACACTCTTCTTATCACATTTCTTTTTTTTTATTTTTTCGTTGGTATCTACTTTCTTTTAGTACCAATTTTCTTCTTCTTTAAAACTCGAGCATTTTTCTATTTTAATTAGTTGATGACCAGAAGCGGTAAAGCCTCACTTACTCCTTATAAGCCTGATATAAACGCTTACGAAAGGCAGTTGCGGATAGAGAGTAAACGTGGTCAAACCAGCTTAGGACTCCTTGGAAAATCTCCAACGGAATCATCTTCTAATAAAAATAAAGAAATGGCTTAAACTAGTGATGAAACAAACGAACAGAGGCTAGATCATGCTTTAGGGCATGGACAAAACCCTGTTAATATTAATAATAATCAGAATAATAATAATAGGAACAATCAAGATCGGAACCAGAATAATCGTAACAATCCGCCAAACCCGAGACCTATCTGTGATCAAACTGTAAGGAGAAACCGGACTAATAATCCCATACTTTTACCGAATGAAGGAGCGAATAATTTCGAAATTAAGTCTCATCTTTTTGGTTTAATTGACGCAAGAGCCCAATTTCTAGGAGAAGATGATGAAGATCCACATCATCATCTCTATCTGTTTGAAGAACTGTGCAATACAGCCAAAAGTCAAGGTGCTCATAAGGAATTAACGAGGATGACTATGTTTCCTTTTTCTTTAAAAGGAAGAGCCGAGATTGGTTTATGTCTCTTCCACACCACTCGTTAACTAGTTGGGAGGATATTCAAACTGAATTTCAAACAATATTTCACTCTAGGACGGAATTTGGAATTAAAAGTCGAGGTTGCTAATTTTAGACAAGGATCTGAAGAAACACTTGGGAATGCGTGGGAAAGGTTTAAAAAATTGTTAAGAGCTTGTCCCGATCATGGTTATTCCTTAGATATGCAAATTCAACTTTTCTGTCGTAAATTAAGAAAAGATTCACGTGCAGATGTAGATCATGCATGTGGTGGTTCGTTAATGATGAGTGAAGCTCAAACAGTTTACGATGCTATAGAAAAGATTTCCAAAAACAATGGAATGTGGGAAACCGGTTCTAGCACTAGAAAAGTAGCTTTTGCAGAAGGATGTACGTCAAATACGGAAGTTCTAGCACATTTGGAGAATTTAAGTAGAAAGTTTGATGGATTACAACAAGGTAAGAATCAAAATTCGGAAAATAGTACTCCAACTGAATACTCAAATCATGATAATGTGTCATTAGGGATAGAAGAACCAACAGGATATTCAAAAGAGGAAGTGAGTTTTCTTCAGGAAGATAGGAATTTGAACAATGCATATTCAAACTCATTTAATGCTATTAGAAGAGACCACCCAACTTTTAGATGGTCTGAAAACCCTAGTAAGCCAGGACAACCACCGTATCCAGTTCAGTATAAGAATATGAATAATAATCAAGTTTATCAAGGAAATACATCTAATCGAATTTACAATCATTACCAAGATCCTATCCTCAACATACCACTCAAAGTATACCAAGAACTCAAAGTTCAACTCAACTGCAGAAGGGGTTGAAAAATGGGAAAAACTGATGGAAAATATGATGGGTGTAGTATCTACTCAAGCTAAGAATATGGAAACAATGATGACTTCTATAGGTTCAGTCAAGAAGGACATGAGTACAATGAAAACATCTATGAGTGGACATGATACCAGAATGAGAACGATAGAAGCTTCATTAAGGAATATGGAAGATCATTTGAGTAGGGAAGGTGAACGTAACAACAGTAGACCTCCTGGAGGATTACCAAGTAATACTGAAAGAAACCCAAGAGAGGTAAATGTTGTAGTTACGAGAAGTAGGAAACTCTATGGTAGTAATGGAGTAGAAAACTTCGGGAATAATGAAGTAGAAAATGATTTAGATAAAAATGAAGAGACTAAAGATGAACTTGACTTTACGGATGAGGAAGAAGAAATCATAGAGAATTTCTTGAAAAGGAATAGAAGTCTGGAACCTGAGAAGGAAGGTGAAAAATGGGTAAAAATCCCTAGAATTTTGAAAGACCCCATGGATAAAGATTTAAGGAATCTATTTAAGGAACATGTTAGAGTAGAAGATAAAGAAAACAAGGATGAGAAACAGGAAGAACTGAAGGAGTATGAAGTAGAGATTGATTCAGGGAACAAATTAAAAGAAAAAATTCAAGAACCTGAAACATGGCGATCAAATAATACTCCAAAGGATAAAGGAAAAGAGAGAATGACTTCGAAACCAAAGGTTATAGATTTAGAGTCTTTACCTTTTCCACCTAAAGATCAAATTAAAAAGATTAAGACTGATCAGAAGTATGCTCGTTTCCTTGATACTTTTCGTCATATTCATGTTAATATCCCTGTTATCGAAGCTCTGATAAATATGCCTGCCTATGGAAAGTTTTTGAAGGATATACTATCAAATAAGAAAAAAATTAGAGGAATATGAGAATATATGCCTAAATGAAGAATGTTCTGCAATTCTGCAGCATAAGTTACCACCTAAACTAAAAGATCCTGGAAGTTTTACGATTCCGTGTGAAATTGGAGGATTTTTGTTTAAGAAGGTCTTATGTGATCTTGGAGCTAGTATAAATCTCATTTCTTATGAGGATTATAGAAAGCTAGGCATAGGAAAGCTTACTAAGACTGAAATGACTCTGCAAATGGCAGACAGATCGATTAAGTACCCTAAAGGAATTATTGAGGACGTATTGGTTAAAGTAGACAAGTTCTATTTTCCAGTAGACTTTGTAGTTATGGAAATGGAAGAAGGATTTTCAGCACCGCTTATCTTAGGACGTCCATTTCTAGCTACAGGGAGAACTTTAATCGATGTTCAGAAAGGAGAATTAATTTTGAGAGTCAATGAAGATGAAGTTGCTTTCAATATTTTCAAAGCTATGAACCATCAATACACATCACCAGAATCATGTTCTTTTATAGAAGATATTCATTCTGTCTATGATAATCAGTTACCAACTTTTGAAGATAGATTAGAAGAATGTTTAACTTTATCTATCTATAAAGAAGATGAGGAAGACATTGAAATGAAAGAGATAATCCTTTCTCTAGATAAAGGAAGTTTTACTTTTAAACCACCATGGCATAAGTATTTAGAATTAGAACTAGAAGGACCAGTTCTTAAATCATCAATAGAAGATCCGCCTAAGAATCTGGAATTGAAACCGTTACCTTTAAATCTGAAATATGCTTTTCTTGAAAATGATAACCTTTTACCAGTTATTATTTCATCAACTTTAACGGAGCAACAAGAAGATCAATTACTAGGAATGTTGAAAAAGCATAAGAAAGCTTTTGGATGGACAGTTGCCGATATTCAAGGTATTAGTCCGGAGATATGTGTTCATAAGATAATTCTAAAAGAAGATGCTAAACCTTGTATTCAACCGCAACGCCGCCTCAACCCGAATTTGCAGTTAATCGTTAAGAAAGAGGTTATTAAGCTATTAGAAATGGGAATAATCTTTCCTATATCGGATAGTGAATGGGTAAGTCCAACTCAAGTTGTACCAATGAAAGGAGGTTTCACAGTGAAAGAGAATGATAAGAATGAATGGATTCCAACAAGGGAAATTACAGGATATCGAATGTGCATTGATTTTAGAAAACTAAATGATCATACTAAGAAAGATCATCATCCACTTCCATTCATAGTGCAAATGTTAGAACGTTTAAGTGGACATAAGTATTACTGTTTCTTAGATGGTTATTCAGGTTATTTACAGATATTCATTGCAGCAGGAGATAGGGAAAAGACAACTTTCACATGTCCTTATGGAACTTTTGCGTATAAAAGAATGCCGTTTGGTTTATGTAATGCTCCTGCTACGTTTCAAAGATGTATGATGTCTATATTTTCCGATATGGTTGAGAAATTCTTAGAAATTTTTATGGACGACTTTAGTGTTTACGGAGACTCTTTTAATGGCTGTTTGTTACACTTAGAACGAGTGTTACAACGCTGTGAGGATACCAATTTAGTGCTTAATCGGGAAAAATGTCATTTAATGGTATCAGAAGGAATTGTACTAGGTCATAGAATCTCTGAAGTAGGAATTGAAGTTGATAAAGCTAAAGTCGAGGTAATCGAAAAATTGCCTCCACCAGTTAATCTAAGAACGTTAAGAGGATTTCTTGGACATGCAGGATTTTATAGGAGATTTATTGCAGATTTTTCAAAGATAGCAAAGCCTCTAAGTCATTTGCTTGAAAAAGAAGTATCTTTTAATTTTGATAGTAAATGTATGGAAGCATTTAAGACCCTGAAAGCGAAGTTGATTATTGCACCAGTATTGGTGGCACCAGACTGGGATTTACCTTTTGAGATTATGTGTGATGCAAGCGATTTAGCTGTAGGAGCTGTTTTAGGTCAAAGGTATAATAGAATTCTCAAAGCTATTTACTATGCATCTCATACGTTAAATGCAGCTCAACTAAACTATGCAACTACAGAAAAAGAACTATTGGCTGTAATTTTTGCCTTAGATAAGTTTAGATCGTATATTGTTGGCTCTAAGGTAATAGTTTATACAGACCATTCAGCATTGAAATATTTACTGAGTAAGAAAGATGCGAAACCACGTCTTCTTAGATGGATTCTCCTACTTCAAGAATTTGATATTGAGATTAAAGATAAAAAAGGAAGTGAGAATGTAGTAGCAGATCATCTAAGTAGAATGGAAACTGAGGAAGAAATAGGAAATGAAATTAAAGATTCGTTTCCTGATGAACAACTGTTTAGAATCGATACTCCTTCAACCATGCAGTTATTAAAGAAAAGAATTCCTTCTAAGGAAAATTCACCTTGGTTTGGAGATATCATTAACTACTTAACCTGTGATTACATTCCGTCTCATTGGACTTGGCAACAGAAAAGAAGTTCTTTTATGACTTAAAATTTTATTACTGGGAGGAACCAGATCTTTTCCGTAAATGTTCGGATGGAATAATCAGAAAATGTGTGCCTGATAATGAAATTTTAAGTGTTTTATCGTTTTGTCATGATCGTGAGGCAGGAGGTCATCATGGAGGTTTGAAAACTGCTTTTAAAGTCTTGCAATGTGGTTTTTATTGGCCTACACTTTATAAAGATGCGTATACATATGTTAAATCTTGTGAATCATGTCAAAAATGGGGAAATATATCGAAAAAACATGAAATGCCTATGCAACCTATTTTAGAATGTGAGTTATTTGATGTTTGGGGTATAGATTTCATGGGACCTTTCCCTATATCGTTTGGAAAAAGATTTATTCTTGTAATGGTAGATTATGTTTCGAAATGGGTAGAAGCTGAAGCTCTTCCCACTAATGATACCAAGGTTGTCATACGATTCCTTAAAAAAAACATATTCACTAGATATGGCATTCCAAGGGCGATCATTAGTGATAGAGGTTCGCACTTTTGCAATCGACCATTTACTAAGTTAATTGAAAAATATGGTGTAACGCATAAGTTAGGAACGCCTTATCATCCGCAAACCAGTGGTCAGGTAGAGGTGTCGAATAGAGAGATTAAAAGAATCATAGAAAAAACAGTGGATTCAAACCGTAAAAACTGGGCAGTTAGACTAGATGATGCGTTATGGGCATACAAAACAGCTTTTAAAACTCCAATTGGTTGTTCTCCCTACAAATTAGTCTTTGGTAAATCTTGTCATCTCCCAGTAGAGTTAGAACACCGAGCATTCCGGGCTATTAGATTTTTAAATTTCGATCCTAAGGCTGTCGGTGATCATAGACTACTTCAGTTAACGGAATTAGAAGAATTTCGCCTTGATTCATATGAAAATGCTCGAATCTACAAGGAACGCACGAAATCCTTCCATGATAAGAGAATATATAGTCGTGAGTTCCATATAGGTGATCGAGTGTTATTGTACAATTCACGTTTAAAGTTGTTTCCAGGAAAGCTTAAATCAAGATGGACAGGACCATTTAAAGTAACACGAGTTTATAAATCTGGATCTGTTGAACTAACTGATGGGAATACAACTTTTATAGCCAATGGTCACAGGGTGAAGCTATTTTTGGAAGGTGAAGAAGTCTCTCTCATAAATGAAGTGATGTTGCTGATCGACCCTCCGAAAGACTAAAAAGCAGTGCTCTTAAAAGCTGAAAGTATCAAATTACCAGGTTTTATCTTTACTTTTATATGTCTAAACTAGTTTCGTTTTTTACCGGATAGACGTAAAAGAACTGGATGTCTTTTTTAGATAGATTAGGAGTTTTTGTTTTGCTTTTGAAGTTTGGTTTTAATAGAGATATCGCCTTTACTATAGAAGCCTTAGTTTTTGAAAAGAACAAGCAATTGTTGAGAGAGAAAAAATTGAAAGAAGTTTGTAATGGTACGTCGAGAAGCTCGATAAAGAGAAGGGCTAAGTTTTTAAGGAAGTGCAGAATCTGTGGAAAGATTGAACACAATGGGCAATGTGGGAAAAATATAACTCAATCTCAGAGTGAGTGTTTGAATGTAATTAAGAAGGGAACGATTAGGTGGTTAACCGAAAATCCCGATGGACTTCCAAGACTTAATTCAAACGCTACATTTCTAGGATATAGTTTGCTTGAACGGTATGTTAGAAATCTGGAGTTTATAGAAATTGAAGAATTAGAAACCCCGTAAGTTCAAGTCTTTTTCTTTTAGTTTTATAAATTTTTTTTGCATAACTTTGAAAATTTTATAAAATTGGATCTTTATAAAATTAAGGAGTTTTATAAAAGTTTTATAAAAAGTTCTTTAAGTTTTTAGATATTTTATAAGAATTAATAGAAATTTATTGAATTTTTATAAAATTTTAAATAAGTTTTATAAAGATTTTATAAATTTTGAGAAATTGTTATAAAATTTATAAATTTTATTTTAAAGTTTTTATTGAGTTTTATAAGTTTTATATCAAAAATCCAAAAAAAATAAAAAAAATTCGAAAAAAAAAATTCACACGGACCGATCCGGCCCTTATCAGGACCGGTCCGGGTTCGAGTTAACCTAAAAGGACGGGATCTTTTCTTCTTCTTCATTTCTCCTCTTTTCTTCAACAGCAGCCGCAGCACCATCATCTCCACCCCCAAAAAAAATTTTATTTTTCTTCTCAAAAATACAAATTACACTATACCATTACATACATTCTTCCTCTTTTACTCTCCTCTCTTCACCAATAGTGAAAAATTTGAAAAAGATCGAACACAAGCTCCATTTCATCCCGGAGGCTTATACGACTTTTCCGGCCACTTTTCACTGTTTTGTTCACTATAAGGTATAATTTGTTTACTCTAGTTATCAATTTCATGATTTTTATAATTTTTAGATTTATTTTCAACTGTTTTGAATTTTACGTGTGTTGTGACATTTTATTTTGTGTTGTTTTTCTGTTGTTTTTATTGTTGTTTTGTCAATTCAATATCGTAGAATGGCCTCATCCAGTCGAAAAATCTCTAAGAAACGAAAGCCTAATATTCCAATAGAAGTACCGGTCGTAGAATTAAAAGATTTAACACCGGAAGAAGAATCTGTTAGTTTTGCTGCTACAACTTCACCTCAAGCTAAGAATGCTTATAAAAATATCTATAGTAAATGTGGAGTTGTGTTGGAAAGAGGCTTAGATTTTGATGACTTAGGAGAGGAGGTTAGGCGTATTTTTGCGAGACGCCAATGGTTGGATTTTGCAGCTCAGAGGACAGGAGAGATCAATACTACCTTAGTGGCAGAGTTTTATGCAGTTTTGTCTACTTTGACACCCACTGAGGGTAGTATGATAGAGTCTATTCCCCTTAGGTCTAGACATGTTTCTTTTAGTCCGGAACTGATTAATGTTGTTGTAGGGGTAGAAGTTTTTCCAGATGAAGAAGATTATAGAGCTGTTTATAGATTAGATGATCCTGCTATGTATGAGCAGATTGCCTCTAGAGCTCAGAGGGAGTTTGATGCTACAGCAGAATGGGTGGATAACAGATTTAATTATGGGAAGTGTTTTAGAGATCTGAGGGCAATCAAAAGATTTTTGAGCCATACTCTCTATCCCACTACCAAACACACCGCCTTTGGTAAAGAAGATTTATGCATTACTTGGGCGATGATTCATGATGTTAAGGTGGATGTGGGGAAGATCATGTATAGAAGGGTTTTCGAGTTTATTGTTACTGCCAAGGCAGGGAGTCACATGTACTTTCCTGGCTTTATTTCAGATTTATGTCGTAGATCAGGAGTTCCTTTCCTGTCTAACGACAAGTTGATGTTGGCAGATGAGTCCCTGATAGGCCCTAGTCTGAGGAGGTCTCCAGAGGGTTCGATAGACTCGATAGTTAGACGTAGTGCACCTCCACCAGTTCCACCAGTTTCAGCATTTTCATCTTTTTTCTGAGCAACAGCAGACTTCTCTCCCAAACACTATTACATACGATATGTTTCAATCCTTAGTATCAGATGTAGCCCGAGGACAGGCTAATATGGCTTTGTTTGCTGAGCAGAGTAGGCAGTGGAGTGATGATTTACGTAGAGGGATGCTGAGACATGAGCAGATGCATCTTGATCCTTCTTTCGATAAAACTGCCTATCCGCCCTGTCAATCTAACCCATATACGTTACCAGAATGGATAGCACCTATTCCACCATCTCAGAGCTTTCATCATATGCCAAATCCTTTTGAAAGCCAGTCTAGTGGTCGGGGTGTCTTTTACACAGGTTCTCGGGGTGCTGTTACATCTAGCTGGGGAGGATTTTCGGATTTTGCAAGGATGACGTCAAGTATGAGTTCGATGGATCTCGACAGTTCAGTTCGGACCACGACTACGTTTCCACAGCCAGTTACGTCATCGGTTCCAAGTTTAAATGATCCAGTTTATCCAGCTGAGGATGATGATGTTGACATTATTTGATTTCATACAACTTTGTTAGTTTTAAACATTTTCTATCTGTTTATTTTATTTTCCGCATTTTAAATACTAAGTTTGCTAATTTAATAGTTTTTCGTTTTCATAATCGTTTTATGTCGTAGTAGTAAATTTAATCATTTTTAATAGTATTTAAATATTTCATAAAAAATCTAAAAAAAAAAAAAATATTTTCGTATGTCGTTTTTAAAATATAATTCGTGTATCGTTTATCCGTATCATTTAAATATGTTTTATTAACTTATTTGAACACTAATAGCCATGAGCCTATTAAAGATAAACAAGCAAACTTGAACTTTACAACCTGTACACGGTAAAAATATCTTAAAGCCGGACCGGTCCGGTCAGTTTCAGGACCGATCCGGGAGTAAAAACTGCTGAGTCATGTTGAGAGTTTTAATATGCAGCCACGTACACTCTCCATACTTGTCCATTTAAGGCAAGAAAGCTGAAAGTAAAAACTTGCAAATTCACTCAGTAACTTTCACCTTTCTATCTGTTTAATTATTTTCATCTGTTTCAACTAAAATGTCAAACCGATCATCACCATCAGTCAATTCATACAATCTGGAGGCAGTTGATGTTTTTGTCCCGGAGTCTAGCGCTTCAAATGTTAATTTGTTGGTGAATGCGAGGTTTGCAAATTCTCCTATATTGATGGAAAGGGGTATCAATTTTGAAAAAATTGATCAGTTCGGAAGGGTTTTAATTCAGAATCAAGGATGGAAAAAATTTGTTAAGCATCCTCGAGGAAGAATTAATGTTTCTATTGTTAGGGAATTTTATTCAGCTCTTTCTACTGTTACTACGGTAGATCCGTCACAGCTTATATCTGTTCGTGGTACACTTATTCACCTGTCACCTCATATTATCAATCATATCTACGAGATACCGATTTTCAATCAAATCCATAATCTTCATTATGAATATCAATGGGCATTAGGAAACTCTTGTCATGTTGTTAACTATGTCACGGAAGCTTTTCCGTATTTGTTTCCAGAGTTCGATCAAAATTACGACTCTACCACTTCCGCTCTACCTGCTCATCTGAGAGCATGGAAACACTTCATTAACTCACGAGTCTATCCGACTAGTGACTTTGCATGGGTTAGTGATAGTGAGATACTTTTGTTATTTGCGTTGATAAGCGGAGCTCATGTGGATTGGGGGATTTTGATTTTTAGGACGGCAGTAAACTTTGCAGTGGAACGGTATAATAATGGAAGGCCGATGCCTTTTGCTTGGTTAATTTCAAGGTTATGTATTCATTTGAATGAAGTCCCTGAAATTGCTTCTGATGAGATATATCCGTCTCGTGATTGTCGTAGATGATTGCTACCGGTAGAGAATCCGGGTTGTTCGTCAACTATTTGAGATAGTTGTTAGTGGTTTTATTTAATTTAGTTTAAGTTTGGTTTGCTTTAATAAGTTAGAGTTGATTAAGGTTAGTAAGTTAATAGTAAGTTTGTTTTATTTTTATTTTTATTTTTTTTTTTAGTCTGTAATAGTTTCTTTTTGTTTAATATATATGTTGTTTGATTTTAATATACGTGTGTTATCGATGTTTATAACGATCATCTATAATTTTAATTTAATTTTCGAACCTACTTTTCATACTCATTGAACATCGGGACGATGTCACTTCGTAAGTGGGGAGTAGAGTTAGGTTTGAAAATTCATTAAAATTTTCGAAAAAATAAAATAAAAAATAATTATAAAATATAACCTTTTTCATATAAATTAGTACTTTAATTACTTATTTCTTAGTTTTAATTTTTCTTGAATAATTTAAGTTGGTTAATATATGAATAAAAATGATATAATTGAGAGGATTAATTTTTGATTTAGTAAAATATATTAGATATATAATGAATATGTTTTATATCTTTTATAAGATTTTTAAGATTTTGAGTATGTATAACTAAATAATTTTTGTCAAATATTTCTTTTATGGAATTATTCAAGTAATTTTTATATTTATAAATTGAAGAGAGTTTGAGAATGTGATAAACACAAGAGTAAACTTCAACTTAGTTTATTCATTGAGTAAAAAGATGTATAAATAGATACAATTGAGATAGAGAGACTAGCTAGCTAGCTTGGGCGGCCACTTGAGTATGTAGATGTGGGCGGCAAGCATGCAAAAGTAAAAAGTAAAAGTTATGTCTATGACATAAAGTAAACTAGAGTTTGACATATTAATTGTTTATATGACTCACAATTAATATGTCTTTTACAATTAATTTTACAATTAAATAAGGTGTACAAAATATTATGCACGAAATCCTAAGGCTCAGCAATCTGCTGAGCACCCTGCTGAAGCCTCAGCAGACTGAGTCTGTCGAGTAATATTTCCACACCCCCCTCAAACTGGGCTGTATATGTTGATGCAGCCAAGTTTGCTACTTAGTCTGCTGAACATAAGAGGTGGAATAGCCTTGGTAAGAATATCAGCATTCTGATCTGCTGAGGGAACATACTGGAGTTGAATAATCTTGGCATCAATCTTCTCCTTCAGAAAGTGTCTGTCAATGTCCACATGCTTGGTTTTATCATGATGGATTGGATCTTCTGCCATGCATAAGGCTGAATTATTGTCACAACAGAGTGTGATAGGTTGCTGATACGGTTGCTGAAGTTCAGTCAGTACCCTTTTTAGCCAGAGAGCTTCACAAATGCCAAGTACAAGTGCCCTTAGTTCAGCTTCAGCACTGCTTCTTGACACAGTAGGTTGTTTCTTGCTCCTCCAAGTAACCAGGTTTCCCCATATATATGAGCAATAGCCTGTGGTAGACCTCTTGTCAATGTGACATCCAGCTCAATCAGCATCAGTATAGACCTTGATTGATCTATCAGTAGACTTGGTGAAGAGCGGGCCTTGGCCAGGAGTGGATTTTAAATACCTCAGTATCCTATTCACTGCATCCCAATGTTGCTCAGTAGGGCAATGCATGAATTGACTGACCAGACTGACCCCATATGCAATATCGGGTCTTGTGTGAGAAAGGTATATGAGTTTGCCTACAAGCCTTTGATATTGTTCTTTCCTGACAGCAATGTCACCATGCAGTAGGGTATGACTGGGGTCTACTAGAGATACAGCAGGTTTGCATCCCAGCATGCCAGTTTCCTTCAGTAGGTCCAGGACATACTTCCTTTGGGAGACTGAAATGCCATTGGTGGTTCTAGCTACTTCCATACCAAGAAAGTACTTGAGGTAGCCCAGATCTTTAACTTGGAACACCTTTGCCAGTAGAGTCTTCAAGTTCTGGATCTCAGTAGAGTCATCTCCAGTAAGGATGATATCATCCACATATACAATTAGAATGGACCTCCTCTAGTTGGTTGTCTTGACAAACATGGTGTGATCAGAGTTGCATTGATGATATCCAGCAGCTTTAACCACAGTAGTGAGTTTGCCAAACCATGCCCTTGGTGATTGCTTCAGGCCATATAGAGATTTCCTCAGTTTGCACACCTTGCCTTGAGTATTAGGATTGATAAAACCAGGGGGTACAGTCATATAAACCTCCTCAGTGAGGTCCCCATTTAGAAAGGCATTTTTGATGTCCAATTGGTGAAGAGGCCAGTCAAGTTGGACAGCTAGGGAAATCAGTACCCTGACAGTGTTGAGCTTTGCTACTGGTGCAAAAGTTTCCTTATAGTCAATGCCATAAGTTTGAGTGAATCCCCTTGCTACCAATCCGGCTTTATACTTGTCAATTTTACCATCAGCATTGTATTTGATAGTGAATAACCATCTGCAGCTAACTGTTTTCTTGCCTTTGGGAAGAGTTGTGAGGTCCCAAGTGTGATTATCCAAGAGAGCAGTCATCTCTGTTTTAACAGCAGCCTTCCACTTATCATTTTGAAGGGCCTCCTGAATATTTCTAGGGATAGAGTGAGAGTCCAGGTCCTGTGTAAACATGGCAAAGATAGGAGACAACTGATCATAAGATAAATAAGTATGAATAGAATGATCAGTGCATGATCTTTTCCCTTTCCTTAGAGCAATAGGTCTGTCATCTACTTCAGTAGACTGCTGAGAGTCAGTAAGCTGGGGTCCAGCAGACTCTGGTTCAGTAGGTTCTGGGTCAGCAGACTCTGGGTCAGCAGACTGCTGAGGGTCAGTAATGTGAGTATCTGCAGGATGCTGAAGATTATGAGTCTGTTGAGGGTTAATGGTTTGCTGAGGGAACGGACTTAGTTCAATCTCAATCAGGTTTTCATCAGTGACTGGCTCAGTAGGTTTGCTGTAATAAGGAGTCCTTTCAAAGAATTTCACATCCATAGAATTGTAAAATTTCTTTTCAGTAGGAGAGTAACACTTGTAACCTTTCCTGTCCTGTGCATATCCAAGGAAAATGCACTTATGAGCTTTAGGATCAAGTTTACTTCTGTGTTGAGCATGGATATAAACAAACACAGTACAACCAAAGATCTTTGGAGGCAATTGGGTAATAAGATGAGAGCAGGAGTGTGTGGTCAGAAGGGTTTGGAGAGGAGTTTTGAAACCTAACACTCTGCTGGGAAGTCTGTTGATTAAATATGTAGCAGTCAATATAGCTTCACCCCACATGTATTTAGGAACATGTGTAGTGAACATGATTGATCTGGCCATTTCCAACAGATGCCTGTTCTTTCTTTCAGCAACCCCATTCTGTTGAGGTGTTTCCACACAACTATTGATATGAACAATTCCTCTGTTTGTCAAGAAGTTACTGAGGTTAGACTCATAGTATTCCAGAGCATTATCAGTCTTTAAGATCTTGATCTTAGTATCAAATTGGGTGGAGACCATGTGATAAAATTCTTGGAAGATAGGTCCAACTTCAGATTTGTCTTTCATTAAGAACATCCAAGTGTTTCTGGTATGATCATCAATGAAGGTTACAAACCACCTTTTTCCTGTTATACTTTTCACTCTTGAGGGTCCCCATACATCACTGTGAATTAGGGTGAAAGGGAAGAGGGCAAGTGAGGTAACTTAGCATACACAGATTTGGTGAGTTTAGCAAATTGACAAATATCACATTGAAGATCATTAAGATTACATCCTTTAAACAATTCAGGGATTAAAGACTTTAAATAACCAAAACTTGGATGTCCTAGTCTATAATGCCATAACATGATATTGTCTAGGTTTTGAGTGCAGGCTGCTGAGGCAGATTCTGTCTTCAGTCTTCTGTCTTCAGCAGGGTTGATCACAAACAGTCCTGAGCATGGTTTAGCTTGCCCAATCACTTCCTGAGAAGAAAGATCCTGGAATGTACACTGATTCTTATTAAAAACAACAGTCCAATTCAGATCTTTAGTGAGTTTACTGACAGATATAAGGTTACAGTCTAACTTTGGAACAAACAGGACATTCTGTAGATATATCTGATTAGTAAGTTTAACCTTCCCAACACCTTTTGCATAAGAAACAGAACCATCAGCAGTCTTAATTCTATGAATTTGGTTGCATGGCATATATTGGGTAATAAGGTTTTTATTACCAGTCATATGGGAAGAAGCCCCAGAATCAACAATCCAAGTCTCATTACTAAGAGGTGAGTAAAATATACCTGTTTTAGCATGAGTGGCCATTTCAGTAGGGGAGCTACCTTCCTGATGCTGAGCAATAAAGGCTCTAAAGGCAGCAAACTGAGCATTCAGCTTAATGTCATTCTCCTCTTCACTGATAAGTTTGCCTTGACTTTCCCTGGTTGGTTTTGAGGTTTTAGAGGGGTTAGGTTTGCCATGTAGCTTCCAACAATTGTCCTTGGTGTGATTTGTGCGTTTGCAGTGATCACAGAACAGCTTTCCAGCTTTCTCAGTAGGCTTCCTGTAAGTCTCATTAACCTTCGGCAGGGCAGTACCTTCAGTAGGGTTGTCAGCAGGGGGGTTCAGCAGCATCACTTTCCTCCTGCTTTCCTCATGTTTGACCTCAGCAAACATGGATTTGAGATTTGGAAGAGGTTTAGTAGCAAGAATTCTACCTCTGACATCATCAAGAGTAGGATTCAGTCCAGTAAGGAATTTGAATACTCTTTTTTTCTCGATAATGTCTTTAAAGAGTGCAGCATCTTTAACATCATTCCAGGGGTGAGTTTCCAACATATCTAGGTGTTGCCATGCCTTAGATAGTTGATTAAAGTATTGAGTTACATACATATCCCCTTGTCTGCAATTTTGAATCTGAGCTTCGAGTTCATAGACTTCAGATGTATTGTCCTTTTTTGAGTAAAGGTCTCTGGCATTGTCCCAGATTTCCTTAGCAGTGTCATACATCATAAAGTTCTCACTGATCTCTTTTGTCCTAGACCTCGTGAGGATGGTCATGACTTGGTTATTTTCTGTATCCCATGCTTCAAACTTGGGGTCAGTTTCAGCAGGGGCAGGTTTGGAACCAGACAGATATCCCATCTTGCCCTGGCCGGAGATATACATTTTCATGGACCTTGACCATAGCAAGTAATTGTTACCATCAAGTTTATGATTTGTAAAAGAAGAGTGTTCAGTTATCCCAGTCTGCTGAGGCAGCTGTGAGTCTACTGAAGAAGATGAAACTTCAGATAATGTTGACATTTTTCTGAAAAAGAACCGAGTTTTGCAGCGGATTTTAGAACTCAGTAAGGCTCTGATACCATGAAGAGAGTTTGAGAATGTGATAAACACAAGAGTAAACTTCAACTTAGTTTATTCATTGAGTAAAAAGATGTATAAATAGATACAATTGAGATAGAGAGACTAGCTAGCTAGCTTGGGCGGCCACTTGAGTATGTAGATGTGGGCGGCAAGCATGCAAAAGTAAAAGTTATGTCTATGACATAAAGTAAACTAGAGTTTGACATATTAATTGTTTATATGACTCACAATTAATATGTCTTTTACAATTAATTTTACAATTAAATAAGGTGTACAAAATATTATGCACGAAATCCTAAGGCTCAGCAATCTGCTGAGCACCCTGCTGAAGCCTCAGCAGACTGAGTCTGCTGAGTAATATGTCTGAGTAATATTTCCACATAAATAAATTTTTAGATAATTTTCTTTTCAAGATTAATTATGAATTTGGAATCAAAATTAGGAATGATGATTTTTGGCACCACAAAAATATAACTATAGCCAAATAGCCTACCTGAATAAAATTTCCAATTTTTGACCCCATCTCAGCTTTTTAAAGAGTGATTAAGACCTCACTCGGAATTTAGCCATTTTGATTAACTAGAAATTTCCGACCCTTAGCTTGTTTTGGTCTACATTTCTTTGACATCCTTCGAGTTTGTACGTACTTATGAGAGGAGATGATGACAGAAAAAGTTAAGAGTTGAGAAAAATGGTATATGATTGGAATGAGTTCAGATATGTTAGTGTCCTATGAACAATTTATATTAGGAACAAAGCACCATTTTTACACAGAATTAATCAAATATCAGGTATCTTCCCTATCTTTGATCGACAATATAAAAATAAAATATATCGGTAGTAGCTACCAATGATTTGAGTGCAGTAGGGTGTTATCTAGAAACGTCCTATATCACTATGAGGTATAAAGCTCGATAAAAATTGAATCATAAGATCTCAAGAATAATTACGGGTTTAAGGAAACCGGACTCGTAATTTTAGATCGAAAGAGTAGTACTCCGATCAATCTTGATGAAGCAATGCTTGTAAAATTTGATTATTTACACACACTCACGCTTTAGTTCTTAATGTTAAAAAAAAAAAAAAAAAAAAGAGAAGAGAGAAAATCTGAAAAATAGTTGGAATAAAAGGATGTTACTAATCAGAACTGTTTTTGATCAAGAATGTGAAGACGTAGGTACGTACGACTTGCATCTTTCTCTTTTTGATTTCCTTTTCTATCTTTTCGATTAACCAATGTCCTATCCTAATATATTAAGCCAATATGTCTTCTATCCGACTTAGTTAATGATTCCAGAAATTAGTAATAATCGAGATAGAAAGTATTTCTAATATTTTATTTATATTTCTGAATTATTGCATGCATGTTTCCATCTAATTCATATTTGATACTTAATTCATTTAAGTTATATAATCTCCCTTTCTTAAATTTCTATAAAATTTATAAATTATATGTTTGTAATATTGACGATATATATTACTTTTGAAATTTTAATCGATCAATTATATTATCTGTTATTACCGCTTATTTTTGCTCGAGGACGATCAAAAGCTAAGTGGGGAGTAATTTGATGTATTATTTTTATATGATTGAATTTACGTGATTTTATTACGTTTTGTTGACAAATTCTATGTAAAATATCTAAAATTATGATATAATTAGTATAAATTATTAATCTTTATAGTTTAGTATAGTTAGTAGTAAAAGTTAGTATTTATAATAAAAAGTTGTAGTTTTTGTACCGGTTTTAATGACCGGAATATTGTGTCTATTTTACACGGGTATTTTTTGTTTATTTCATTGCAGAATCCTAAGATGAACTGAAATCCCGAGTACAGACACTTTTTGAAGTCAATTCAAGTTGTTGAAAGGGAGTTATAAAGCGTCACTGATATAAATGATCAAGAGAATAATTGTTTCCGAATCTCGAAAAAGGACGTATAATACAAATGGCTCATCGAGAATACGTTTTCCGAAGAAATGGTCTTGATGAAAGTTGTAGAGAATTCAACGAGCTTTTCAACGGAAGTTCGATTATGTCATTCTGATATCAAGAATTCAAGTTACGATTTTTAGAAGATAGTGTGTAATTATATATAATTATATATAATTACAACACATGCTAAGTAATGATTAGAGGGTAACATGGGGGCACATGCTTGCAACTAACTGTAATGATTGCCATCATTACACCGGACCGATCCGGCAGATTTTCAGGACCGGTCCGGGAAGGAAGAAAATCTATAAAAGGGGAGCAGCAGAGACTCATTAGAGAGTGTACCAATATATATATACAATATTCTATATATATTCTCTCCCTCTTCTTTCTCTTTTTCTTCTCCTTTCTTAGTTTGTAAATAGGCTTTATGCCAAAATAAATTAGTAGTAGTAGTATCGTAGTAATGCTCGGGAAATTATCGGAAGTTCAGTGTTGCTAAAGTCGTTGTAATGTCCGGAAAAAGACGATTTCTAAGTCAGCAGTTGTAATCGGGTAATTTCTATAATAATTATGTTTATGTTTGTTATTTTCTTCTTTTTAGTTTTTATAATGTTATTAGGCTAAATCTAATAACTAGCCAAAGTTATGTAATCGTATTATTTCGATCTTTTCGTTAAAAGAATGATGTTAAAATAAAAATGATCAAAATTGAGTTAAAATGAATCTTTTTCTATTTCGCTACGTAAAGATAACATATTCGAATGAAGTAATCAATCGTGATGAATACCACATATAACCTGGCGATGAACTGACCAGAGAAGTCGGGATATGAGTAAAAATAGAAAACCGGAGGGTAAAAATGGCCGTCGATTAACGGAATCCTATTTCCTACCCGGGGGCGATTTGTCCTAGTAAAACAAATCTTATTAACATTTGTACTCGAGATCTTAATAATGTTAAAATCAGCAGTTTAATTGAAACTACACCGTTTGTATTAAATCGATCCGCTTGACAACCGGAGCCTCTTGAATAACATCGGCCATCTGACAAATGGAATCACCTCTTTTATCCGGGGTAGATTTGTACTCGGTACTGTTTTGACTAACTAAGTTTAGCATGGGGCAGTTGTGGACATTGGATGATGACAATTTGACATATGACAATTTCATACGCTCGTGTGAGGAGGAATTGTTGACATTAGGAGTACACCGTTTCATTTACTCAATTGGACCTAATAAAAAGGAAGATCGAACACATTCTATTAATTGAAAAGATCGAATAAATTGATTACATATACTTTGGCTAGTCTAGTCTATAAACTATATATTGGTATCTATATATTTATATATATATATATATATTTTACTATTTATGTACATCTATATATATTATATTAAAATAACTTTTAAATTACGCATTTATTTTATGTTGGTTAGAGTAGTAGTAATCTGTGTTATAAAATTGCGGTTTAGATCGAGTTAATAGCAACTCTTTGGTGTTTAACCACACTTAAAAGAATTACCACTTTTTTCCCCTGAGGATTCGACACGACTCACCACTTTATCACTACAATTTGACCCGGTACACTGCCGGTTAGGATCCGTCTAACCTAGAAAAGGTCTGTCCCTTTCTTGACGCCGTTTCTAAGGTCTGGTTTGGTGACGTCATATCTCCAAGCAACAACCGGTGGATGTTGATCCTTGATGCTTGACCTCCTTGATATGCTACCCGGAAAATCCCGAAGATTTTCCCAACTCGAAACCCTAAGCTTGGCCGAAATTCCTAGCATATTTTGGTGTGTATATACATGTATATGTGATGTTGCAAAAGGCTTAGGAGAACTCTCTTTATATAGGAGAGAAATCCTTGTCCTCCAAGGATTTAATAATTAATTAAATAATCAATCATAATAATCCTTTATTAAATATAAGATAAATCTAATATATTCTAAAACTAATTTAGATATATATAATAGATAATATCTAATATCTCCTGATTAATTATTTAACAAATAAACAATTAATCACATAACATGTAATTATCCAAGAAAACTAATTTCTCTCTAATTACAACATGTAAAACACGCCTATTACCCTAAAATTAGGGTTTCACATGCCACACTTAATTATGGGCCGAGTCCACGAAAAATGTCTTTTCCATGTATTTAATTATTTAGCCCACTAAATAATTATTCGCACATCAATTAAATAGTCCAACTACTTAATTATCATTGAGGCCCAACGTCAAGAAACATATGCATGTTAGGAGCCACATTGGGGACCATGGACCTATAACCAGTTAGAGGTGGCCAAATGGTGTAACCGCCGGTTTTTCTAACCGCCGGTTTGACGAACCGCCGGTTTGAAAAACCGGCGGTTTACTGTTCAAAACCGCCGGTTGCCGGTTTGGGCCGGTTCCGGTTTGCTCCCGGTTTGTTCCCGGTTCAGATCACGCTTCCGGCCACGGTTTTAAAATTTCATTTTTTTTTCTTTTCATTTTTATATAACACTTATTATTTTCACTACAATAACAAATTATTATTATTTTAATTATAATTATTAAAGCGAATGTAATATATATATTATTTTAAATAGATTTCTATTCGGTTTTAAAAATAATATTAATATTGTGTTATTTTATTTATATGTAAATAATGTTATTTTAAAAAATTATGTTGTTTTTCTTATATGAAAATTGTGTTATCTTTTCAACGCTTGTACCGGTAATTCGGCTGCCTACGTATTTTTTATGTGTAATCGTGTCGGAGGCACAACACATATAAAAAAATCAAAGCGAATGTAGTTCTAATTGTTTATGTTTTTAGTCTTTTATAGTTTGTTGTAATGATTTTTATAGTTATTTAAGTAGGTTTTAAGTATACTTTGATTATAAATGTTGTTTTATAGTTTCTTATAGTTTTTTTTTTATAGTTTGTTATAGTTTTTTTTATAGTTTGTTATTGTAGTATTTTATAGTAATCTTATGTGTTTGTATTACATAGTTTCATATAATTTTTTAGGTTTGTATTGTTAGGAAATCTACGCGGGAACGCAGCGGAATTCAAAAATTTATTTCCTATCGACCCAAGATCGACTTCGTTTAAGCAATAAACAAATAAGCTAAAGACGGTGGTTACCTTGGTTGATCTAAAAGATCGACACTTTGACCGTCCAAGGAGAGTAGTTCTGCATAGAGCCGCCCAAGTGTTCGGCCTCTACCGCTAGTCCACACGAACACCCCGCCGGAATCCCATCATGGATTGCTATTGGAAAACTCCGGTTGCTAGACCGGCCTTTTTCCCTCTCTCCAACTCTCTATATGATGCTCTCTATTTTACACAAGAACTATTAGTTCTTGGAATTGTGATGTACAAAAGAGCTTGACACCCACCTCCTATTTATAGTAGAAGTGGCGCCCCAAGTAGAGTAGAAAGGAAGAAAACCTTTTTCCAATAAAATAAGGAAAATATAATTGATTGATTTATCTCATTTATTATAATATCTCATATTAAATAAATCTAGGATATTGTCAATATCTCATATTGAATATATTTCCAAGATATTGTCAATATCTAATATTGACTATCTTTATTTTATTACCATAAATCAATTTACACATGTGTATATATCACATATATATTACACAATTAAATCTATTAATAAATATCTAGCCATCACAAATGTGCACATGTATATCTTATATACATGTAGCACACGCATGTAACTATATATATTTATATATTAATATCTTATATTAATATATGGTAATCTTATTAATTAAATTGCACAATCCAAGTGTATCTTATACACAAATAAGTTGCGCCACCTTTAGCCATATATTTGCTTCCGGAATATTCTTTAATTAATATATTGTATTTAATTTATTCATAATAAATAAATACCACCATATTAATTTACCACTATAACCTTTATAGTCTCGAGATAAACTTTCCTTATTTGGTTATCATCTATAACCACATTTTAATCCGGCTAGATGTTCTTATGTGTGTGACCCGATAGGCTTCCGAATATGTTGGCCGTAGACACAAAGTGCAAATTACGAAAATGCCCTTCATGCCTAACGATCACGGGATAGCGTCTAGCAACACACCGTGACCCCCAATCATCGGAAGAGTCAAATGCAATGACTACTACCTTTCATGTGAAACAGTTACCGTGTAACTTACAATCCTATCGCTGTAATAATATCCATACGGTCGTACGTCGAGTGTCAAAACATTAACGACCGTATCTTATAATCTGGATATCATGCTCTCTCGAAATAACTCGTTTACTCCCACTTTGCAAAGATTCACGAGTAAGACATTCCTTATAAGAAGGCCATTTCGGATATTCGATCCCAATCATAGGATACGCGATTCCCGGACGACCAATCATGTATACTCCGCGTGCTTCAATATCATACCCAATCACTACCGCATGATCGCCCCGTGGTTAGGAGAAATCTCAATAGTGTCAAAGCATGACAATCCACACCGTGATGCCATGAAGACTCCGGTCAAAAGGATAATTACACAACCGCCACATAGTGTGACACTTAATGTAAGTGGGTCAGTCTAACGTACGCATTCTCTAATACACGTCCACGTATAGTCCAAGTGTCTCTACACTTCGATAGACGAGATCTATCCCTACCTTCTAAAAGATAGAAGACATCCAATACGTGCTAGTCCGATTATACTATCAATGTCCCATTTGATAATATGTAAGACTAGAGACATTTAAGTACCAACCTTGTTATAGTGATTAGAGATCTCATCAACCATAATCACTATCATGGTTTCTCTATCACAGTTTAATACTAAGGACGTTATCATATAACAATTCATAATTGGCTCTTTAAAAGAACAGATATATGACAACATAAAAGCCATTTTATATATGTATAAACATAAAGAAATAGTAGAAATGATCCGACCCGGTCGGATCCGGTCCAACCCGATTGGGTTTAGGACACTATTCCAACATGTATATGGTTTTTTTTAGGTTAGTATATAATTTTATAGTATTTTTTAGGTTTATAATTTTTTAGGTTTGTATATAATTTTTTAGGTTTTTCTTAATATAGTTTTTATGGTTTATTTGTTTAAATTGTTTTTATTGCCGTTACATGCATCCAGAAAAAAAAAACTGTTGGGCCGGTTAAACCGGCGGTTCCGGTTCCGGTTCCGGCCATCCGGTTTCGGTTCCGGTTACCAATAACACAAACCGGCGGCAAACCGGAAAACCGGCGGTTTTCGAACCGCCGGTTTGACAAACCGCCGGTTCAAAAACCGCCGGTTCCGGTTCGAACCGCCGGTTCCGGTTTGGCCACCTCTAGCAGAACAATTCTTATTCATCGAACATAACAATTCTTATTCAATCTATTAATTCCGGGATTACGCCACCATAAACCCGAAATGGAACTCTATCGATTATAGATATATACTTACACTCTAATCACTGAGTCGATAAGCGTCCATTGATATAATCATTACATACGGATAAATCCTCCATAGACTGTTCGTTTTGATTCGGGATATTTCTGTAAACCCTTCTCAAAACATCTTATCCGTATTTACCATTAACCCCGTAGTGATCAATTAGTTCATAACTAATATAATATGAACTGGGCCCATCGATCAGTTTCTAGGATTAACAAATAAGGGAACTGTCTGTCTACTTCCCGCAGGAAGGAATGGGTTCCATAAATGTGAAGTCATAGACTACTCACTCATTCAAGAATAGAGCCAACGAGAAGTGTTCAGATCACATGTATCCAAGTGATCCTTAACTAACACATCAAACCCTACTTTGAACCAAGCAGAAGATTGTGATCACATCAGGATTGAGATTAATCCATATATGATCATCTTGTGATTCGATAGATTTCTCGATCACAGAATTATATTGAGAATCCAAATCAAATCGGTCCAGTCCTATATGATAGACATCATATATAAATGCCCCACTATGTACCTTATACCGACGGTCCGGATAAGACGGTCACACCATTAAGTGTTCTGGGCGCATTATTGGTATATTAATCATGAGACTCATACTCTGATTAAATTCACCACGGACTAAATAGTTTTAAGCATATCATCACTAACTCAATCCCCGTGTGTATGCCATACACTGAGTTATGTGATTACATACCGATATACTTAGGGTTTTCAGCAGTGTATCAATATAAGCATAAATGAAAACATTAAGATGAATTATAAATCCTGTCAAAAACAATTACAGAAATTGTCTTTCGGGCACTGCACCTAACAATATCTCCGTAACACCCCCCCCCCCCCCAAGAAAAAAACACTGAATCGTAGCTTCCAGCGTCGCAATCAAGGAGTCGGGATACTAAAGCACTGCATTATTTATGTAGAAATGGCATGTAAAACACTTTTGATGAGGATCTCCTTACCACCCGGCGATAGGAACTTTTCTTTCCACCCGCTAAGCTTCTTCCGCACCTTATTCTTCAGAAACTCGAAGATTTGCATCTTAGATATGCCTGTCATAAAAGGTAGCCCTAAGTACTTACCAGTCCCACATCCCCTGAAGGACGACCAGAATCTCCAGCACCTCTTGCCTATCCTCATCCTCAACCAGCTAACTAAAATATAAAGTGGATTTACGCCTATTAATAGACTGCCCGTATAGTATCTCGTAGCGGCCCAAAATATCCCGTATAGTATTAGCCCCCTCTCGTGTGTCATGGAAAAATAGGAGACTATCATGACCAAGTGCTCCTTTATCCCGTATAGTCTCCTATTTTTCCATGGCACACGAGAGGGGGCAAATACTATATGGGATATTCTGGGCCGCTATGAGATACTATAAGAGCAGTAGATTAGTAGGCATAAGTCCACTTTATATTTTAGTAAGCTGGTTGGAACGAGGATAGGCAGGAGGTGCTAGAGATTTTGGTCGTCCCTCAGGGGATGGGGATTGGTAAGTGCCTTGGGATACCTTTTATGACAGGTAGATCTGAGAAGCAAATCTTGATGGAGATGAGCAGTGAGTGAAAAAAGGTATGGAAGATTCATTGAAAAAAGTGGGAGGTTTGTACTATGCCTAAGGATTTGGGTGGGTTGGGATTTAGTGACCTCAAGTGTTTTAATATTATGTTACTCGTTAAGCAAGTTTGGGGGGTAGAAGCAGCCGGGCAAATTAGTCAGTCGGGTGCTCATGGCCAAGTACTTTAGCCGTTAAAACATCCTTGATGCAAGATTGGGTGCAAGGCGTTCCTTTCTGTGGAGAAGTTTGTGGTTGTGCTTTTCAAGAGCCAAAGAAAGGTTAAAGCATCGGGATCTATTGGTCGGAGAAGGCTCGTTGATTGAAGTTTATATGGATGCTTGGTTGTCTTTGCGGCCTTCCTTTCGAGTCGGTTCGGCGCAATTAGACCATGACGTGAATGTTAAATCACTTTTCCATCCACACACTCGTACTTGAAATTGGGAACTTATCAATGCTTCCTTTGTGATAAGGACTTTGTCCTAGATAGACACATTTAGTAGTATGAAACCGGAATTTCTGGTTTTGAAAGGGTCTAAGGTAAGGATAACAAGCACACCCAAAAACCCTGGAGGTTTATGAAATAAGCCTTCAAAGGGAGACCTATTTTGGGGAACATAAGTAGGAAGGAAATTAATAAGTTGAACATCATGGGAAAAGCTTTCCCACCAAAATCCCAAAGGCATAGAGGCTTTGGATAAGATGGTGAGATCAAGTTCTGAAATATGCATGTGATTTCTCTCAGCCCTGCCATTTTGGGCATGGGCATGAGGACAATGATGTGTACATGGAACTCCATTGGCTTCAAGATGTGACACAAAGGACCTGTATTCCTCACCCCAATCAGATTGAACACATTTAATTTTGGTAGAAATGAATTTTAACAAGCAACTTAAACTTATTGAAGGCATTGATGGCATCAGATTTTAATTTAAGAGGACACAACCAGGAGAACCTAGTGCAATCATCAATAAAATGGATGTAATACAAATAGCCATTAGTGGATTTAACTGGGGCAGGTCCCCACACATCAGTGTGAATCAAATCAAGGATTCCAGAAGCTTTAGACAAATAAGTAGAATAAGTAAGACTATTACCATGAGCAGCTCTCTGTTGCTGAAATCACCAACACATCATTTGAGCCTTCTTCTATGATGGTCAAGTGTGATCCTCGACATGGAAAGATTAAGTAAGACTGTAGTTTTCCACACTGACAAGCATTACAAAATTTAAAATCAACATAACTGGAACACCAGAACAAAGTTGAGATACAAGATTCAGAACCCTTTTGGAGGGGTGCCCTAACTAACCCTCTATGCCACAAGTTGGCTTTTTGGAATACAAAAGTAGAACTGACAAAGTTATTTGTTTCAATATAAGCAGACTTAGTAACCTGACAACTAAGAGCAACATGGGATTTAGAGTGCAGAGAGTTTTGAGGCAACTGCAGCTGGTATAAACCATCCTTAAGGTAGCCTTCCAGAATAACTTCCTTGGTGGCTTGATTCTTCACAAAGCATCTATGTGAGTGAAATTCCATGAAAACAAGCTTTTCATTAGTTAATCTAGAAACCCTAAGACGGTTTTTAGTTATGGTAGGAACATGTAGGATGTTTCTAAGGAGTAAGGAAGTGTTAGGAGTAGTAATATAGGGTTGGCCAGTATTAGGAATAGATAGAGACTTACCATCCCCTACAGCGAGGGTGTCTGAACCATCATACCCAGAGTTTAGCTGCATACGGTTAAGATCCGAGGTAAACATGGCTAGAAGCCTCACTATCAGCATGCCGGTTATAATCAGAAGCAAACTAAGATCCTGCTACAAATGCTGCATTAGGCCTATTATGACTATTCTACATAGGAACATAGTTAGTATCAAACCTATAGCAGCACTTGTCAGCAGTGTGCCCAACTCTATTGCAAACATGACATATTGGCCTATTTTGGTTGTTCTGATTCTGATTTCCATTGTATCCACCATTTGAGCGGCCAACCCTGCCTTTAGACATGCCTCCTCTATAGCCTCCCCTGCCTCTGCCACGATTAGAATCCGAGTAATTCAGATTACCTCTGCGTCTGCCCCTATTGGATTGTGCACCAGACTTGTTCATAGCTACATTGGTAGAGGACTGAGAAATGTCAAGTGTAGGAGTGGGATTAAAACTGGACAACAGATGTTCATGGGTTATGAGCTGAGATTGAACCTCCTGCTAGGACAGGGACCCAATCCGAGATGTGATATGGACAATAATTGACTCGTATTCCTTGTTTAAACCACCAAGGGCAGCCAAAATAAGTTCAGACTTGCTAATCGGATACCCGGAAGCAGTTAAGCCATCCGAATAGATCTTCATTGTAGCCAAATAATCGATAATGGGTTTGTTCCCCTTCTCAGCCTTGGCAATGGAGGTTTTAAATTCGAGCATCTGAGCTTCAGACTTGGTGTTAAAAAGCCCTTCAAGAGCACTTCAGACTTCAAATGAGGTGTTACAGTCGATAATTTCAACAAGAGCCTGCTCGGTCATTGAGCTCATTAGCCAGCCTAACAGAAGCTGATTGCGTTCCATTTTTCAAATGCCAGATTTGGTTGGAAGCCAAACCCAGGTCCTACAACTGAAAGAGAAGGCAAGAATTCCGGTTGCTTTAGTTTTGTTCCGAGAAGGTGACCATCCAGACGGTGACCACACACAATGGGTAGAATAATCGACTTCCAAAATAGATAATTGCTCTAATCTAACTTCACTGTGCAAACTTGGTTAAGACTGCCGCCAAATGATGAGTGAGAGGAAGCCCCAGACGGACTGTGGTTTATGAAGGGAGAGGCGGCAAACGACTGCAAAGGTGGGAAAGTAGATCTAGGAACACCGGTATAGACGTCGGACCTTCCATTTCGTAGATTGGTGGTAGAATAGTACTGGGCAGATGGAGCAAAGGATGTGGGCAAGAAACTGTAGCTGTAATAGAAAGAAAAAAAAAAAAAAAGCTATAGTGGTCACCGGAGATGATGGAATCCCAGTGCCGGAGGTGGCGTCGGCCATAAGGCTCTAATACCAAGACAAATTCTCATAGAATATTATTATTAATGGAACATTCTTCAATACATTATTTGAGACTTATCTATCCTTTATACTCCAGGATAGTGTACCAGAAAATCGAATACTCCTTCTGTCCTATAATATAAGGTCTTTTGGCCATTTCACACAGTTTGAGAAATTTCATAAATGAGTTACTTTTTAATATTTCAAGGTAAAATATTGTATTGTTTTTTGGGACTAATTAATAATATTGCATTGTGTAGTATCAAAGTGAAAATAATACATTTAATGTTGTACTGGAATGCGAGGACTTATATTATTGGACAAAGCTAAAAAGTTAAACTGCCCTATATTGTTGCGGGATGGAGGGAGTACTTAACAAACGAAATCTAGTATAGATATTATCTATCCTAATCATACACTTTTACCCTCAACACACTTTAAAATCGGCCTATGTACACTACAGTACCTATGCATCACTTTAAAACCAGCCTTTTGAAAGTCGGTTTTAGAGTCAAAAACCGACTTCATGTAGGTGTATTGTGAGAACTGACATTTGGAAAGTCGGTTTTTGGCTTCAGAACCAACATTCTAAAGGTTGATTTTCTGAAATAGGTGAGGTGCACCGATAGCACCTTTGTGGACACCGTTAGAACCGGTGTGGTGCAGATACCAACTCCCTAAATATCAAGCACTAAACCTGAGTATCATCAAAGACAAATAAATGATAAGGTTTGAGTTGTTGTACAAAGAATGTGTGCCATGACTCTATAATTAATCAGCGGATAAATAAAGAAAAGAAGTCCTAATGCAACAAACCTCCTCCAAAAAAAAAAAAAAGTTTAATCCTTGAAACTACTGCTACACTACCAGCATAGCACCAACCTGTATTGAAGAATGAAATTTGTGAAAGGCTAAGCAAAGCTTCAAGGGTGTGAAACCGAAAAGTGGAAAACATGCTTCCTTATAAATTGGCGGATTGATTAAAAAATGCTGCAGAATCCACCAACTAATAATCCCAAGAAACGCTAAAGCCATCATTAGCTTCAACCATGTCCTCTTCCTCCTCTTCACTACAGAAGCCACATCCTCGAAGAATGTCGAAATCAGAACAAGAATCCCAGCTTGAGCATCATCCGAAAAAGAAACCTGCAATTTACAATGAATGTTTGTAAGAAAATGATTGCATTATGGAAGGTTAGGTTAGTGACTTTGCACACAAGAATCACCAGAGCACAAGTAGTGTGTCTGGTGTCTGTGTCTATAATAAGATCGATACACATTACCGTTTTTGAAGGGGCCAAACAGCCTCTTGGGATCTTGAATATCGAAGTTCTCTTTGTCCCTATAGTACTAGTATTATTGTTTGTGCTGTGAATTTTTCTGAAAATCTTGGGTAACTTTGTGAATCGTAATATTTGTGCAAGCTTCCAACTTCTTGAATTGTTTCTGGGCTTGAATTCCAACTTGATTAAAACAGGAGAAAGCTTCAACCTGATTGAAAATGGACAAAAACAGGCCAAGACTTTTGTGGGCTTGAGGCTGAGATTGACGTTCTTGGTTCTTGCCTGAAGACGGAGCTGCCACCTTCCTCCCATTTAACTACCTATTAACCAAGTAATCTGAAAACAATCAATCAAAAGTCAAAACACTAGTGTGCAAATTCAGATTTAGAGTAAAGAAATGATATATTTATTATTCCTTTTGATGAGAATATCTTGGTATAAATAGCTGTAGAAATCTTCTAATCAAGAAAACTTCTAATTAGTAATCAAATCTCCTAATCAAGGTAATAAATAAAATCTAAAGAAGGAAATAACAGTCTATTATCTATATATTGTCCGTTAAAGCCCAATTCAAGATTCAAGAAAACAGAATATTCTGATCAATCAAATGCTATAATGAAGGCATGATTTCCAACACTGATTTGCAGTGTTCTAAAACTCGCTAGGAGAAGTCGGTGCGCTACTGGGGCGCCTAGGCGGTTTTCTTTTAATAATAATGCTTGTCCCATATAAATCATATGATCATAAAACATAAAAATCAAGTAAAAATATGTCAAAATATTAAAGAAACGACTAGCCAAAGCCCAAAGTACGAAATCAATGTCAAGTTGTCAACACTCAATGACTCAAAACAACCGAAGAAGAAGAAGAAGACGGGAGGGGGAGGGGGAGGGGATCACAATCGAAGAAGAAGAAGAAAGGGGGAGGAGGCGGCAGCTAAGTTTTTTTTTTATATATATGTCAAATCGCCCGGGTGGAACCCTAATCGCCTAGGTCGCCTAGGCAGCGCCTAGGAGCGCCCAGCACCGCCCAGAAGACCGGATCGCCCAACAGAGGTCGCCTAGGGTATATTCGAGATGTTCGGGGTGCGCCTAGGCGATCGATTTTATCGATTTTTAGAACACTGCTGATTTGTGTCTTAAAAAAGGAAGGTAAGAGAACCATAAAGAATGAAGGTTGAAACCAATAATCAAGCTTAGTCTAAGGTAAATACAAGTGTAGTTTAGTAGAACAAATCTTTTGAAGTCTGCCAGCAAATTTCAGACAAACATGTATCAAGTATTAAACTAGCTGTTGCTGTTGGTGCAAATTTCGACTCTAACTTACTAGAATGACAATGATCTTGTTGCCTGCTAACAAATTATAAAACAAAACTAAAAATAAGATAATGTATGTGCCAATTTCACAAGCCGATTTGGTTCGTGCCCAAAACCAATTCATTAGCATTTTCAAGAAATGGAATGGAAAAGGGCAGCATTCAAAATTAAATCTTGCTTAATGCGAAAGGTCATCCTTCAGAATTATCAAAATTAAATCTGGCATATGAAGGATTAGTTCTTCAACTCAAGGGATTGAAATGCCTTGGAACATCAAAACAATAGACAGGAAACTACCAATTATTAATCTTTCCTGCCACCAACAGTTGGATTGGATCCAACAGCTTCATTTCAAAATATGGAAAGCAAAAGCAATTCAAATGCAAATGGTTCGTCATTAGAGAAAGAAAAAAAAAGGTAAAAATGGACAGAATATTAAAATGCTGAAAGCTCCAATAGTCTCTCAGCTATTTGTGCATAAAGAAAGGAAAATGACAAGAAATCAAGCAGTAATTTTTACCTGAAAGCAAGAGCAAAAAAGACACCTAACTCAGGCTGAGGCACTTGAGCGTCCGAATTTTTCCAACCAGACACTACTCATGGCATGAGTGTATCAAACAACAAGAGAATCCAGGCAGTCTGGCACACTGATACATTCAGTGAAATGACTCGAGAAAGTATAGAATCAGGTTTTTATATCACTCCGTATTTATTTACAAGTCGCGTCAGATCTGATATTTTTTTGAGGTAGCCCGTGCAAAATTACACAGGGTCAACACAAAGGCATGTGGAAAATCGCACGTGAGGGTACATGGTTGTTATACATGGTCCAAAAAAAAAAGAGAGTGGAAAATTGCACGTGGATTGTGTTGAGCCCGTGCAAATTGCACGGGCTTTGCACGGGCTCTTTCCAAAATTAGCATGTGTTAACAAAAAAAATGTCAAACCTGACACGATCTGAAAATAAATACGGATCCCTAAAGGGAATTGATTTTATATTTTCTTAAATGACTCAACCTAGTTGGTCACATACTTTAAAGGGGAAATACTTACGTGTGGAGTATATATATATATATATATATATATATATATATATATATATATATATATATATATATGACACATGGACTTGATGGGTAGCAATTAAGAGTTTCAGCTCATGTATATCATCCAAGTATCTCCATGGGATAGCCATGTTACCAAACAACATATCCACTAATAATCGAGAGTCTATTTCCACATGCAAATGATATGTGAATGCAGAAAGATAAAGCTTCAAACCATCCTTCAATGCTCGAATTTCAACTTCCATATTGGTACAAATGCCATAAGCTGCATAACCATCCTGCAATACCTTTCCTACATGATTTCTAACTACAAAGCCACCACCTGCAAAACCAGGGTACTCTTGGCCTGCTCGTTTTACGTAACTGCTTGCAACTACCAGCTTTGAGACTTTCTTGAAGCACCACCTTCTGGAAGCACTCTTCATTTTTAATGGAGAGTGCAAATAGGTTGTCTTAGTCCCTTATTTTATGCAGTATCTATTCCGGACAAAGGTTCAGCTACGTTTTTGTTGTCCGGTCTTTGCAGGATCTGAGGGGATTAGCATTTGGAAGCAGTCAATGAATGATCACAAAGCATTATTCCCCTGGGCGCACTCTTCATAGATTATGAAGAGTGCACACAGGTTGTGTTCTTTTCTTTCTTTTACTTTAGTGCTTTCCTTGATCTGGACTCCAGTTGCTTTGCTATTTGATTACTCCAGATGAAAATAAATATTATGGCAGCACGAAGGCACAAAGTTGAGTAGCAGTTTCTTGGCAGTATTGCTGTTGTTATGCTTAGGGAGATGCTGCCCCGGATAATCCTAGTTTTCATTTTCTTTTCCTGTTTTTTAGCTGTTATGTTTGATGTAATAGGTTTGGTTTGGGTGATTTGTAGATCACCTTTCTTTTAGTTTTCTGGATGGATTTTTTTGTTAATTTATATGGTCTATACTCTTTCCCTAGCACCCATTTTTTTCCTCCCCGGGTTTTGCGGACTAGGGTTTTAAGGAGGTAGAACTATACATTGATGACGTAAAAGGTGTTGAGGAGGCCATGGTGACACAAACCTTGTAATCTTTTTACAATGAATAAAATTACAGGTTTGAAAAAAAATACTTATGTGTGGAGTGTATTGTAGGATGAAATGACAAATAAAACAATCAGAAACTCACAGTTTAAATTCAGTTTTAAAACTGATGGCACGGTGAAACCACCTCCGCTTTCTGCACGAGTGGAAGTACAATGTAATAATTTCCCTACTTTAAGGCCAAACGGCTTTTATTTGAAGAATTTTATTTACTCCTTCATTTCTATTTAATGGTCGTAGTTGTCAAAATAAAAAAAAATATTTTTATCTGTCGTAGTTATATTTTCAAAACATTATTTATTGTATTTTTCTACATCTACCCTTATTTATTAAGAGGTGAGATTGAAAACGACATAACATAAATTATACTCAAAGGGTGTTACTGTCATTTTGATTTTAAGTCAAAACATTAATTACTCTTCTTAATATGGTTTTTAGCAACTGCCAATGACAGAGCCATGAATTGAATCTCGGGTGGGCTAGTAGACTATATTTAAACAATTGGGTGGGCTTAGGTAAGATGTTTTGATGAATTAAGTTACATTATATAAAATTTTTGGTGTAGAATTTTTTTCGCCGGGTGGGCTTAGACCCCTAAGCCCTGCACTTGCCTCCGTCCCTGACAACCGCGATAGTTAAATAAGAACGGAGGGAGTAATTTAAAATTTTAAATACGAAGATTTGAAAGACTCTTGTGTTTATCTATTTATTTAGTAGACATTCTACATCATTTGATAATCAGAGTATAAGTTTTCCCTATGAGCTGGGAAAATAGCCGGATCCGTGGCGGTGTGCGGAGCTGATCACTACAAAAAAAAAGAATTCATTTGTGACAAATTAAATGTGAGGAATCAAGACTTTGTCAGCAGAACTTGACTTTTTTTGTGACAATTTGTTACTAGAAGATAATAGGAAATAATATCCCCTCCGTTTCCTTTAAAATAAAGTGGGACAAAACATTTAAACACCCACTGATTCGATCTCCATTTCCTAATTTCAGCTTCATCCCATGCCCTAAACCCTATTTTTGCTTAATAAACAAAAAGTTTTCCAATTTCCGATCAATTATATCATTTTATCGATAGTCTAGACCATGAAAAACAGAGGACGACATGCGTCACGTCAAAGTATTATAGGCGACCTCGGCTATTTGAAGATTCTGCCCAAGATGAGATCAGAGCCCATTCTAGGCCCATTACAGAGTCGAATTGCTTTGGCCCAAGTATCCAGAAGATCCGTATTGGTTTAGCTAGTGTCACGTATAAGTTCAGATCATATCCATGTAAGCGTCATTTTTCATGTAAAACCTTAAACGAGACACAATATAAAATAATTTACTAACAGATTTAGAAAATCGCCCGCTAAAGTATATATAGGAAAAAGTCGTAGAAGACGGGTTTACATCTTATTTGTGTAAAAAGGACAAGAAAATAATGCAATGGTTGTAAATGACAAAAAGTAATGTTTATCCAAAAATACCCTTTATAATTATAACTACCCTCATTCCTCCATTATCCGACTCATTCATCCATTATCTCAAAATCTAGAAACCCTAGCCTCCATTATCTTCTCTACAAATCCCTCTTTCCCCTTTTGTATTAACTACAAATCCCATGAGGCGACGCTCCATCTGCAAATCGTGAGAGGTGGTGCTCCATCTACTTGCCTATTCCATTTGATATCGAGCAATGAATTCTCGATTTGCTGATGATTTGCAATGAATTCTCGATTTTATATGAATTCAACAGCTAGGGTTTGGCAGTCGGTGGCTGCCGCCTTCTAATCCCTATAAAGTACACGGCTCTACCACGGTCCATAACCAAGTTTCTAAATTCCTGTCTCTTCTGCTCAGTATTTGCTTCGGTTATGGTTTTAGCCCTTGTGTTTTGAAGATCAGGATTCGTTGCGGTGAGAATTAACATCGTCTTTTTATCTGTTTTATTTTATTATCAAAAGCCACATTGATTCGATCTCGTTTTTGTTTTGTTTAGAATGCATCTGAATTCTTATCCTGCTATCGGTGGTCAATCGATTTTATCAGATATTTTTTCATCGACGGTTTCATTTAATTAGGGGCGAGCTATTCATGTGCTTGTATAGACCCTAGTGTAAATCGTCGAAAATCAATAGCGACTCTTGTTGAGAGACTTGATCTTTCCGAGGGTTGCTGGTTGTCATATTCCGTTGCCTTGGGTAGCAGAGTCTCTGCTTTTACCATTTGGGACTGGCCATGAGAAAAACATTCATTTGAGACTGGCCATGAGAAAAACATTCACCATTTGTGCTACCGTGTCTACGTTTTGTGAATGAAAATCTGCCTGATTTTGTGCTACTGTGTCTACGTTTTTACAGATTCAATGCTCCAATTTGGTTAACTCTTTCCATTCATCTTGATTTACTTTTCAATTTCTTTTCTGAATCGTATTTTTGTATAACCGTTGTTTTGATTGCAGTGAGTCAAGGCTATGAGCTGAGAAAGGCAAGAAGAACCGGGGATTTGTTCTCCCTGATTCTCCGGTGACAATTTAATGCCTAAAGATGCCTACTTTCAGAGTTTAGAGGCAAGATTAGTTGCAGCAAATAAAGAGAGGGAAAAAATAAGGATTGGTTCTACTATTTAGTTTAAATCACCGACAAGATTTTGCTACATGATAGCACAAACGAGCATTTTAAAGATGTTGTGATACTCAAATTAGAAGCAGGCAAGCAGCCCTATCAAAAGAAGGCAAAGGCACTTGTATATATCATGCTATTTTTGACAAAATGAAGACCATTTGATGTATATGTAGTAACACCATCATTTTTGGCAAGCAGCCTTATTTTTTCTTCCACCTTCATTTGATGTATATGTAGTAACACCATCATTCAAAACCGATCAATATTATTGACACATAATAATAGTCATGTAGTAACATGAACTTTACTTTCTCTGTAGTAACACTTGTTGCAACACATGCCCTTTTCATCATGTAGTAACACCACTATTCATACTCCATACAAAGAATGTATTTACGCATAATGTAGTATCACAGTGAAAGCCCACATATGAAATAACACGTATTTCACGTTGGTTCCGTGAACACTATCCGACGTAGTAACACCACTATGCAAACACCCTCAAACATAGCAACACATAATGTAGTAACTCGTAGTGACACCAACACGTAGTAACACCAACACCCTGCAAATCCTTACCAGCCTTTAATGTGAAAAGAAAAAAAAAATATCATTAAGGGTATTTCTGTACATCTTTTTTTTTTTGTCCTTCTCAACCACTGTCTTTGTTTTTCGTCCTTTTTCATCATTTACCATCTTATATTGTCCTTTAGGCCCATCGCCCGTATATATTTCTCTCCAACGGTCCAACCAACCCAAATAATAATATAACCTTTTAAAACGACGTCGATCTGGTAGTAATATTTAAGGTCGTAACTATTATGACATATTTTGGGTGGAAGTGATGTGAGATATAAACTTGTATATTCAGAAGTTATAGTTTTGAGAACTTTCTATGTTGGTGTTTTATAACCAAAAAAATCAAACTAATATATTTCGGTTTGAATAATTCTGTTTCTCGTAGGTCTGATTTATTCTTGTTTGTATCAACCTAATTTTCTGTTTGATTTATTTTTTCAGTTTATTATTATTATCAGCTCTATGTGGTGTCAAAACATTAGTTGTGTGTGCAACAAGGGCTATATAGGAATTAAGGATATGTGGAGGTAGTTGAAATGGTGAGTAACAATTGATTCCTGTCTTCCTTTAAGGGTTTGCACTGCTTTAGGGCATCCTCAAAGATAAAGGAAAAGTTTGTGTACAAGACAGGTGGGTCAAGAGGGTGGATTGCATTTAGAACCAATTTAAGGGAGATGGTCTTCATGTGTGGAGACATATGGACCACACAGTTTCATTATGTGATGAAACCATTTGGTCCGGATGGATGTCTCCACATGTGGAGACACCACAAAAATTACCCCCTATTATGGTGTGAAGCTCGCAATTCGACATCCCTAAAAGTAAAAGACCATGAGTAGAAATGTTAAAGGTAAAGGCAGAAACAAAAAATAAAAACTTTATATTTTATCCTTAGAAATATATGTTGGACCTCGTTAAAAAATTTATTTTACTTAGAAAAAACATTACCGACACCCCTTAAAAAAAAAACATTTCTGGATCCGCCACCGGATACAGAATGACATATGCATTTCAATTATCATCACTAAATGCAATATATGTATCTTAGCCACTACAAAACTAACCAGTACAGTACAGTATACATTACAAATATCAGTATATGTAAACCAGACAAATAGGGATTCAGGAAAGGGCTCAACTTTTGCAATTATTCATCATATATACATGTCTATGCGCAACCGCCCACAAGTACATACATAAAGATCAACATTTGGACACATGTATACCATGGGGAGTGTCAAACAAACAAACAAACAAAAAGGTGGACAGCAGCCAACAAAAGACACCCTCACATATTCATTCATTCATGGGCTAAAGTTCTTTATTATTACAACAATAATACTTTGTACATCTAATCTTCAAACCGGCTTGATGCATGCTAATGTCCCTATTTCACTTGAAGGATTTGCGACTTTATACTTTATACCCCCCCTCCCCCCTCCAAAAAAAAAGCCTCTATTCCTATTGAATATGTTTCCACAGTCCTGCAATTTGCTTTAAGTGGCTCCTATTCGAACAGTGTCGTAAACCAAGATAACTTCTAAGGCATTTCAAACAAAAGGAAAAAGTGGCCATCCAAATTTGTGTACTAATAAACTATATATATATATATATACACCTTATTAGCATACCACAGCACTCCCATCTTCCTTCTTCTTCGAAAGTACCTCAACAATATGGCAAAGCCTCCAGAATCCTAGATTGGACAGCAGCAATTAAGCCGCGGCTTTATTTAATATCCCCTATGCTTCTTTCCTAATAATTTTGCTCTAAGTTCCAGATTGCCACCATGAACAAGCCAAGCATTCAGCTTTCATATCAATCCAGTAACCAAGAAGCAACTACACAAATAGATAACTTAAAAGTTAAGTTACCCGATCATATCATTGTGAATTTCGGCTCTTTTTAGCAGCAAAGAGCTGACGAACAAATGCAAATTTCCCTTTGGAACGGGCAGAGAATTCTGTGATATTGCTACTATTGGTTATGTCTGTTGCTGCCTCGTTGTTGGTCTCAGCTACAGGCAAAGATGGTGAAGGGGAAGGAAGAGCAAGGAGAAAACCATTGAGCATTTTGAAGATCTGATTAAAGCTGGGTCGTAGATTCGGATCCTCGACCCAACATGACTGGATAAGGAAACCGATATCAGGAGGAATATTTTCTGGGATACTAGGCCTTTCTTGCTGCACCATTCAGACAAAACATTATATTCATTAGTACCTCACAAATTAATCGGTAACAAATAACGTGATACATCTACACTACATCACTTGAAAACATACCAGTGGCACAAAAGAACACCAAAAATAAGTTTTACATGCAACAAAGTAGTTGCTTTCTCCATGTGCAATCACACAAGTGACGTATCTTAAGCTTTTGTGAGAGACGTAAATCAATAGAAACATCCAAGAATGAAATAGTCTGTAAAAATCCATAACACACCAGACCAAAACAAACTCAGGGCACTCGACTCTGTAAAACAATGAAGAAACTGTGACACCAATAAACGAGATACATCAACTTCATGTTAGCAAAGTCTACGAGGGCTCTCACGTGCATATAGTTAAGGCACCAGATGTAAATGCTTACAGCTAGGTCATATACAAACTACGCCTTTCTATTTGAGGCATCACCAGTCGTTTTCCAATCTTTCAAACCAGAAACCAGGTTAATATATGATGGAACCCAGGAAACGGAAAGCAATACATCTTAATGATACCGAACTTCCCACTAAAAAATGTAATAAACATCATTGTAATGTAATATAAATAGAAACATGATTTTCACGCACCTTGAAAGCAGCAGCATAAGCAGCCTGCAAATTGGACATACCCTCAAATGGCATGCGGTTTGTCAGTAATTCCCATAGTACAATTCCAAAACTATAGACGTCAACCTTGTTACTGTAATGCTTCTTATCTCCTAGCCGCAATGTCACAGTGCTGTATAACTGCAATTTTATTTTTAGGTCACTGGCGAAAAGCATTTTCAAACGAAAAGCCTAACCTAGATGTTAAAGCAACCAGTAGGTTGTAAGTGGATATTTATAGTTAAATGTAATGCTGATGGCAGTGTAAACAGATTTAACGCAAGGCTGGTGGTTAAAGGTTTAAGCCCATCCTACTATCAGGACACTTTTGCTCATGTTGCAAAGATGAACACAACTGGAGTACTTCTTTCCATTGTTGCAAATTTAGACTGGCCACGATACCGTTTAGATGTAAAAATGCCAATCTAAATGGCAATTTGCAGTAAGAAGTGTATATGGAGATACTAACTGAGTTCACTTCACCCGCTATCAGGAACAAAGTATGTAAATTTATGAAAGCTCTCTATGGACTGAAGCAGTCGTCAAGAGGTATAGATTTATCCTGTGTAACACTGAACATACAAGATTCAATAAATGCCCAGGTACAGGAAATAAAGCAAATTTTGATTCGCTATGGAGATGAAGAAATTTGCAAGCTGTAGAAACAGCTCAAAAAACTGATTTAAGTACATGTCCAAACTGAAACTTTTTCTTGGAAAGAACAGAATGTAGGTAAATGTTACTACCATCCACTACCCAGCTCCCTTCCCTTGTTTTTGGGCCAGCTGTGACTGAAACTAGAAAAGTTCTATACAGGCATGAAAGAATGTGTTTCAAAAAATGACAATGTCAGCACAAACCTCAGGGGCCATCCAACGGTATGTCCCCGTTTCTGCAGTCATCATCTCGGTGAGAGTTTCTTCCCTCGCAAGACCAAAATCAGCCAGCTTTATAGATTTCTGATTGGCCGTAAGTAACAAGTTATCTGCATATATAATTTAAGCATTGATTTCTTAATCCGAAGTGTCATGGGTAGAACTTTAGTAAAAATTCATCTCCTATCCACCAGCACGAAACCCTGAAAATTAATTTGGAAAACTTCGCGACTCATGAAGCATGGAAGCAGAGCTCCAGATTACAGACATGAAACGGAATAGAAATAATAAAACATCAGTATATGCTTTGAGAACAAAAACCAAGACAAAGTTTGCAGTATGAATCGAGGCTAGCATGATGTTCAATTCAAAGGGGATATATTACTTAAGGGCCCTCAACGAGACTAAAAGGTCCAACGCTGGGTGGTCCAATACTAGCTCCATTAGTCCCATGCTCAAGTTCTTATTTGTTTTCCCCCTTTTGGCTTTTGCGTTCCAGTTCCATATTCAATTTTCCGCTTTGACTGCAGGATGCCAAATAAACTATTTGGGTTGTTACTATAACATGATCTGGCTCAAGAAACCTAGATTTTGTGGATTACAGATAATTTTGGCCAACCTGATATGCATCATAGCCGACTTCTATAAACAAGTCAAATGCAGAAATCTGAAGTTCAAAAGAAGAACGTCTCGTGCTATATTCCAGTAGAATTGTAATAAAATTAATAAATAAATAAATCGGCGCTGAGCAAACCAAACTGTACCAGGTTTTAAATCTCTGTGAATAATTCCATTAGCATGGAGACAGTCCATAGCCGAAGCGATGTCAAGGGCATATTTTATTGCTACGTGAAGATCCAGCTGCTTTGGTCGAATGCTGACTAAATACTTCTTCAGTGACATTCCTGTTAACAGCTCTGTCACTATGACCATCAAAGGATCCTTACACGCCCCAATAAACTGCCAAAGTCAAATCAACGTTACACATAATCAAAGGTGCAATAAAAACTTTAGAACAAGGTGCAACAGACGATAGAACTAGGTTAACTTTTATGCAACTGAAAATAGAACACCCACTCTTCCAAAATACTACTCCAAATGAAGAATACACAAACCTTGACAAGCTTGTCATGCTTAACTTTTGCCATCATCATGACCTCACGTGCAAAACGGCCTTCAAGCGAAGCCCTTTCCTCAGGGGTATTCCCATTGTTGAGGACCTTTATAGCTACGATTCGATCTCCATATCTATAAATAGCTGCACACTTACTAACTGAAGAAAAACAAAACATTCGACATGATCTAACAGGCACAACACATGTATGCTAAAAAGGAACTCTGCCTCAAACGGAAACAACATTTTATTGCACAAACAGTTGATATCAAAAAAGAACCAAATACGCGTCTTTCTCTAGCATTCATATACTCTAGAATAGAAACCATTGCAGATGTTACAAACATTAGTTGAAAGATTAAGATTGAACCAGCAAAGTACCAATTTTACAAGGGCACTGAGAAAGATACTTAATTTTCTATGACGGGCGGGGTTAAAGAACAAGAAAAAAAACAGAGGGGTATAGCATCAAGTAGAAGTACTTGGCAGAACACAAAACACAAGGATGGAGCATCATAACATACCTTCCCTGGTAAACTTTTCCATGAGCCCCCTCACCTATTTTGTTACCAATAAACAGTTTCTTGGGGTCAACTAACATCCTCTCATCTATAGTTAGTTGTGGAGATGCATAGATGGATCCATTGCGCGAGCTCCCCTCGACTGATTTCCGAGCAGAGCCTTCAACTGATTTCCGAGTAGAAGAACCCTCAACTGATTTAACTGTTCTGAAGTATACCCCCTCCTGACTGCCCGTGTTTTTCCCACTGCAACTCATGGTTGCATATACAAATTGAGAGAATCAGACTGTTGTTTCATATCCAATACTCCCAATCGCAACAATTCACTGATATAATCATCGCCCAGACTATTATTATTATCTCCAAAACCAATAGTTCATGCAAAACACTGGATGATCATATATCTCTCAACCTTCTCAATTTCTCTGTGTTCTTTTCACAAACAACACACGGACACATACAAAAGAGAATAAATTAGATTAACAGGGCCCCAGATGATGAAAGAGGATAAAATTCTAGAAAGAATTCAACAATACGTCGAAATACAATAACTGTCTAACTAACAAATCACCATCAGGATTTCAACGGAACCCACAGTTTGTTCACATAGAAAGACAAGTTGCAACTAACCTTCGCCAGTGGACTTAGTCCAAGGCCATCAATATCATCATCATCATCAACCAGGAACCAAAAACCAATAAATTATAGTAAACGAAAGCACCAAATAAAAAGAAAAAAGAAAAGATAAACGTGGTGCAGATGAAGTAAAAAGAAGCAAAAACTTGACTTGGCTCTGGAAAAAGTTGCTTGCAGTAGAAACCTTGGAAAACGTGCAAAGGTAAAAAAGTAAAAACCTAAAACGAAGCAAAAGGGTCATCAAGCTAAAATATATACTACTAGTATACAAAAAGCATGCAACTTGCAGATATTACGACATGAAAATCACTATCAATCCACTTTTTAAAGACACTAATAAAGTACTAATAAGTGTTTAAAGAAGGAAAGTATATCCATCAATGGTCACCTTGGGAATTGGGACGCCGGACGGCCAGAAATAGTAAATTAATGAAGGTGGGAGAGGGTAATTCTTTGGCGTAGACTTCCTACGGGAGTCCCCGTTAGATTTGCGTCATGTGTGTAAGAGGAAAAAACAACGTACATATGGCGCATATATAACGTATATCTAGCGGGGTATTCATCGTAGGGAATCCCCGTCTAAGATTTTCCGGTGGGAGAATAACATTTTGGTTGTTCAAAATTCTTTTTTTTCCCACCATGCCCCTGCTTTTCTCTTTTTTCTTTAGTTTATTACACAGTGTCTGTCGTAAGGGAACTTGATGGGGCAGACCACGAATGGCAAATGAACACGTGAACATCATTTGATCTACGTTTTGTTCAACTTGTCTTGAAAAATCTATTTAATAAAAATAAATGTAACAAATGTTGTGTTTGTTTTGCTAAGAATTTTTTTTGATTTTTTTTTACATCACTATCACCAATCATTTCTTACAATTCTCCCACCAATCAAATCTTTAACAATAAATAAAAAAATATTAAATCATCTCTCATCATTTCACTTTATCAACTTTATTACTTTTTTACCATTATTTTATTCATTATTCTACTTTATTTTACCAATCATTTCATAATATACACAAATTTCAAAAAAAGATATTAACTTTCTAATCATTAATTCAATCACTTTACCTTAAAAAAAAACTCCAACCCAAAACAAACACAACCAAAGTTATGACTGTTTTTCTAATAAAGTTTTTAGCCAGACTGATGTTTGCCAAATTCAATTAGTGGCAGTGACGGACCCAAAATATATTTCCAGTGGGGGGCCAAATAGCCAAGTTTTGAACCCATGACCTTAGAATATATATTCAAGATCCCAACCAGTTGAAGCTAAATGGAAAATTAATCTAAAAAATGTCAATTTATGCGGATACATGATACTGGATCCGCCCCTGTTTAGTGGTCAAGCTGAAACATTTCGGATAAAAGTTTTTAGGTTCAAGTCATATAATTGTCTTTGTAAACCAATCACAGTCATCTTTTAGGATAGCACCCTCTAAACATATTGATCTATTATGTTTCAGTTATACTTTTAACACCGAAAAACAATTCATTTCAATAAACAACATACTCCGTATATATAACCATCTAAAAGATGATCATTAAAGGTACTACAATAAATCTATATTTGCCCTTTAAAACAACTTAGTAACCGTCTATTTTTAAATATATTTATGGTGACTTAGATAAAATTACCATGTGTTTTTTTTTTTTTTGAAAGTCGAGCCGTCGAGGTGCCTTTAAAGGCCTCATTTAAGAGAAAACGTGTCTTCTTCCTTAAGGTTTTAGCTGCTTTGTCAAACAATTCACCCAATTGCTCCGACAAATTTCTCCAACTAGGATTTTGATGGACTTTTGCTCTCCGACCACAATAATTGCTCTAACTACATATTTTCTCGATCTTCCATATCGACCGACAAACCTAACTCTCAGCAAGTTTTCCTTCTTTTTCTTCTCGCTGCGATTGGAATAATATAATTTATAATTGTGTGTTTCTAACATATAAACATTGTTAATGTCTAAAATGTATCAATCTTATGTCATTTTATCCAACCATATTTCCATACAACATTGTATAATCATAGTGTACGTTCTCATAGGGAAAGTTTTCATTACTAATCTGATTATTATTGTTGTTCTTGTTGTTATTTATGATTTCACAACTTTAAAATGTAAATATGGTCCAGTATCAACATTCATTTTGTTATGGGTATGTACAATTTTTATGTAGATAATATTTAAGTTTGTTTCATTAATTTATTTTTTTAAACAATTCATAGGTTCATCTAACACAACATATTTCATCTAACGTCTCATATTAATTTTCCACAACATTTTTCAACAACTCTCACCGTTTTCTGCCATACATTTCACCGACATTCCAACTCTGACCTATTACACATCTCACAACCGCCACTATAAACACATGTTTGTATATAAACACTATATCACCCCTCAAATAAATCCATTCATAACATCCATACTAACTTCACGGCAACTCTTCTATTTTGATGCGCGACCTTGAGATATTCAAGCTTGTTGTCGATGCGGCTAAAGAGCCTGAGCCCGAGCAACCTCGCCTATATCTGCGCACGTTTATAAACTGAGATCGTGCAAAACACAAGACAACGTCGATGAGGCTTAGCTCAAATGGTTAAGCTGAGTCCCTACGGGTTCGACTCCCAACGTGTGTGTAATAGTCCTCTAAATGAGGAGGTATTGTCGGAATTTATTTTGTCCATAACCCTAATTTTCCACCACTTCATGTTAGTCTCATTACAATCTATCGTTGCGCCGCAATTGGGTAATAGTCACCACTTCATGTTAGTCTCGTTACAATCTACCGTTGCACCGCAATTGGATAATAGTCCTCTAAATGATGAGGTATTGTCAGAATTTATTTTGTCCATAACCCTATTTTTCCACCACTTCATGTTAGTCTCATTACAATCTATTGGTGCACCACAACTTAAATTTGATACAGTGTTATATCGTCTTGACCGCAACCACTATACACGAAGATGGGGAGAACATATGTAATATTATGTGTTAAAGGTACAAATTTGAAGGTTTATGTTTGATGGGAAGACATCCCGAAACTGAGGTTGTGCTCGAAGGGATGAAAATGAAGATGAGGACGAAGATCAAATGAGCATGAAGATTGACGAAGGTCGGATCGGCACCTCGCTACGTGTCATCCTTATAATAGCCCAACATTAAATGAAGATAGAGAAAAGCCTCACAGTATGCCAGAACTCCCGGTACCCAAGCTGCATGAGCTCGGCCATCACCCCCCGACCTCTACAGGTTGGCCGGTGCATATGATCACTCTTATTCGGGCCCGACCCTACAGGTCGGCCTAAGTCCTTCTCAGAACATATCCCCTTACGCACGCACTAAATCGGATAAATAAGGAAAGAATCATAAATCATAAAGTCTCTAATACTGGCATTCGAATATGCTCATAATTATCTCCTAAAATCAAGGAGATCAAATCATCATTATCTTTTCCTTAGGGAACATGAAATTAGAGTCCACCGTAGACACGCTACACGCAAACGCTAGGGCACAAGCCCCTCTATATAAACCATCCCTAAGAAACTACGAAGACTTGATTCCAATTGATACGTTGGATACGTAGGCAACTTGAGCAATATCATGTGCAGTCTAAATCACCACAAACACCCCCCTCTTTTTATAGTTTTTTTCATTGTTCTTGAATCTTTGACAGGTTGTCATTGAGAGGAAAAAGCCCTAGATTTGTTCAGACGATATCCAGCATCGTCAATTGGTGCTAGAAGGAGGGCCCCTTCACAGACAATTGTTTGAAGTTCCGGAACAGCCCCTTCACATGACAACAGGCGGACAACAGCAACCACGCGAACAACGCCACTGAGTCAGACGCCAATAACCAGAATCCACAGTAGGAGGAAATCGTTTTTGATGCTACCCACCAGGAATTGGTGGATCAACTTGTAGCCCTCGACGATGTAACCAAACAGGCCGTCCTTAATGCCGCCTTGGCAGAAGAGGACGAAGAAAATGAAGATCTTGAGGAAGAGAATCCTCTAGAGGAAAATTCGCAGGAACATATCCTGCAACAAGGAGATCCATCTGAAGGAAACTCCCAGGAACATGATTTGAAGGAGGAGGATGACCCCAACGATGGGTCCTAGCAGCAAACTCCTTCTCCCCCCGGCATAGAAGTGCCAAGAGGGATGATCCGTCGTCCTCATCGAACTTGAGAAAACAGTTGGTTGTCCCGCAGGCGATGGACGCGGCCCGAGCTGAATTGGACATCATAGCAGGAAAAAGAGCTGCGCAACTGGCTCTTGAGTCCTCATTTTCTGAGCAGATAGATAGCTACCCTCGACCCGCGAGATTTAAGATCCCGAAGCTGGAGCCTTATGACGGAACAAAGGATCCCCAGGATCACTTGTTCTAGTATCTCATACATATGAACCTCGACTGCACCCCTGACGAGATGAAGTGCAAGGCGTTTCCTACGTTACTCACCGGCCGAGCTCGAGAATGGTTTAAAAGGATCCCGGCCAGGACAATTTACAACTTTGAGACCTTAGGGAAGATGTTCCTTAACGCTTTCATCACGGTGAAGCCTTTACAGAGGAATGCTCCTCATATGTTTACCCTTAAGCAGAAGCGAGATGAGACCGCATTGCAATATCTTAAGCGGTTCAATAAAGAGTCGATGCAAGTCTGAGATGCGGATGATCATATCCGAATTGCATCTTTCTTAGCAGGGCTACGAGAAGGAAAATTGTATGCCAAGATGAGCAGTAGGCTACCTACATCTATGGAGGAATGCATGGAGATGGCATTCAAGTACTGTCAAGGAGAGGAGGCCAACCGACTGAAGCGAGAGTTTGAAAGGTCGGGTGACAAGAAGGAAAGGGCCGAGGACCTTTCTGATAAGAGAAAAAGATCTTCTGGAGATCGTATACTCGGCTCAACCACAGGCCGATCCGAGAGGAAACCTGCCCTACAGCATCGGCAGTTCCCAAGGCTGAACAAGCCACGTGAACAAGTCCTCGCAATCATGAAAAGGAAGGGCTTAGCGCGAACTCCCACACCGCTGCGAAGTCCTCCCGAGAGGAAAGACCAAAGAAAATTATGCACATACCACAAAGACACGTGGCATGATCTAGACGGTTGCAGGGATTTTCAAAGAGATGTGGAGGTAGCGATTGCTGAAGGAAAGTTGGACGTGGTCGTGGAGCGACCTCGGTATGGCGAACAGCGGGGTCGGCGCGACTACCCGCGGAGAAACTTTAATCAAGATCGGGGGCGGCAAGGCGAGCCCCAGAGAAAAAGAGACCGATCACCGGAGGGAGACTGACAGATAGACAACCGCCCGATCAACACCATCAACACTATCGTGGGCGGTCCCAATAACAGGTTCGGAGAAGTCATAAGCCTTGAAGCTCGACCTGAGAGCTCGCAGCCAAACAGGAGGGGTCAAACCCCTACCCAGACGGTAATTTATGGTCCCAGAGACCCACTCCCGCTGGTTACAAATAATGAAGGTTTAGTCATTGAAGTGGTGGTGAATAAGAATTTGGTGAAAAGGGTTTGCATCGACACCGGCAGCGCTGTCAACGTTCTTTACTTTGCGGCTTTTCAGGCGATGAACCTCAAAGAGACCGAGCTGACTCCTGTCTCGACGCCACTGTTCGGGTTCGCTGGTCCCCATGTCCATCCTATAGGAATAGTGTGGCTCGCAACAACGTTTGGAAAGGAACCAAAAGGAAGGACTCTCATGGTTACTTATGTCGTGGTCAAGGCCTCATCTGCATATAACATCATCTTGGGAAGGCCCGCTCTAATCGACCTCCGAGCCGTGATCTCTCCGGCTCACATCAGTCTGAAGTTTCCAACCGCCCACGGCTCGGTCGAAATCAAAAGAGATCTGGAGGTCGCTAGAAGCTGCTACGCGGCAACAATAAAGAGCAAATGAGTAGTCTTAATTTGAACCGCTCAGCAGGTTCCTTTTATCTGCTGTTTTTCATTCCTGCACTTCATTATGCTCGTTTTTCCCTGTTTTATTGCCAGTGTTGGATATTTGGTACTTTGTGGAATAAATTACGCTCTAGGAGCGCTTGGCTTTTAAATTCTGGTTACATGCTTGCTTATATTGCCTTATTGTGTACGAACGCCCATAAACCCGTGGGGACAAAATAAACTGAGCTCCCTCCTGCTCGTCCTAAAAACTTTCACGCGAGAAGTCAGTCCGACCTGGCCCAGCTTTCCATGCTCTGAAAACGAGAAGTCAGCTTAGTCCGGCCCCGCTCATCCTAAAAACTTTCACGCAAGAATTCAGTCCGACCTGGCCAAGCTCGCCGTGCTTTAAAAACGAGAAGTCAGGTTAGTCTGGCCCCACTCGTCCTAAAAACTTTCACGCTAGAAGTTAGACCGACCTGGCCTAGCTCGCCGTGCTCTAAAAACGAGAAGTCAGCTTAGTTTGGAACCGCTCATCCTATAAACTTTCACGCGAGAAGTCAGTCCGACCTGGCCCAGCTCGCCGTGCTCTAAAAATGAGAAGTCAGCCTTGCTTGGCCCTGCTCGTTCTCAAAACTTCGCACGAGAAGTCAGTCCGACCTAGCTCAAGTCGCCATTACCTATCAAACGACAAGTCAATCCATTATGACCATACCCGACACAATAGAGACTAGTCCAACCCGGCCCATCTAGTCATGAATTAAATACTAAACTGACTTAGTTTGTTCAGATCTATTATCTGACCTATGAATGTCCGAGCCTCGCACGATGGGCTCGGCCTTATACATATGCAATCACACAAACACAAGTATGCCATCCAAAACCATAGGTTAAAGAATGGCATACTAAGGGACAACATACCCATCATCAATAGAAAGAAAATACTCAAAAAAGAAAATGCATTAACCAAAAAGCATCTTTCATTATCGCCAAAAGTCATAGTACAAAATTTTCAATCAAAAATAAAAAATCCCTAAGCTCTAAGAGTCTGAGGTCGGATTCAGCAGCAGGCTGGGCAGCATACTTGGACACAATATCCACTCCAACCTTAAAGCCCCATATGCGCTCGTTGTAGACCGCGCCCATCCGTTGTTTATAATAAACCTTCTTGGGAAGGTTGTCCACAACAATGGAGGGAAATTGGAGCATTGCCTCATCCACCCCCTGGGTATAGCAATGGTTTAGGACGGGAATGAGCAACACCTTCAAGGCCTGCTCAAAGTCCCTCGAGGCCTTGTATCCCTGAATAGCTTCGGCGCACTGAGCTGGAATTGTGGGTTCCAGCACGGACACCTTTTCTTGGAGCTCGGCCACCATCTGCTCCTTCCCCTTCTTCTCTTCGGCAAGCTCGCTAGAAAAAGACTACAGATTGGCCTATTGAGCTAAGAGTTGGGCTTGGAGAGTTTTCATCTCCGTATCCTTGAGCTTGGCAGCCGCCTTAAGCTCCTCCCTCGTCTGCCTTAGCTCGGCGATCTTATTCTTTTGATCGGCCGAATCCACAGAGGCTCTCCCGAGTCTCCGAAAAACCTTTTGACCAACCAAGGTCCCCTGCACGGTCAAATGGAAAAGGTTAGTAGGGCCCTCAAAAACCTAACATAAAAATAAGAAGCACAATTACTTACAGATTCCATGGATTTGAAACCCACGGTAGCCAGCTCCTCGTCAGACATATTGGCGAGCTGCTGCTGTTTGGATGCAGCCTTCTCTTGAGGACCGAACTGACCCTGAGCTCCTCCCAGAGATTTTGCCTTGCCCCTTTTTGCAAGCCTACCCTCTTGAGTGGCCAAGCTCGGCCTGGATCTCCCCTTCTTCCCGAGATCCTTCTCCTTTGTTTTCTCCGGATCAACGTTGTCTGAAGGATCCAGATATGCATACCCCTGAGGAGGGACGGAGGCGGAGGTGCCCGCCACGGTAGCGTCCTTAGGAGGCTCCTCGTCCATTATGTTCCAAGAGAAAGGGCCTGTTCAGGTTGCCTAACCCCAACTTCACCCTCGGCCCCGGCTAGAAGATCGGCAAAGTCAGCCTCTGAAAACATAAGCAAACTATCAGTCAAACAGACGAAATGAAAGACACAACAACAAAAGTGCAACGAGAAAAAAACCTACGGGACTTCCACTCGGCTTTATCGAATTCTTTGTAGGGACTAGTCCCCGCATCGTCTAACCGAGCCGCTGCGATCCGCTTGTCATATAAGTCTTGCCACTCGATGGAGTACCCAGACTTATGAATTTTCTCCACAAACTTATCCTTCAGCTCGGGACGATCATCCTCATCCATCTCGTCCATGTTCTATTGGCTTAACACGAGATGATTTTCGTGACGGACAAAAAAGAACCGCTCCTTCCATCGCTTGAAGGAATCCTTGCCCTTAGGGATAATTGGGACATCAGCAGAACGACCTATCATCCGGGAGATGTAATGCCGCTAAGGGTGGTCCTTCACCCCACCGCGGTGGTATAAATACCTGAATTTCTTCACGCAGAACCTCATGTTAAGCAGACGGCACCAGATAGCGAACCCGATGATGGCTCGACGCCATTGGGGGCTATCTGGGATAGCAATAGTACATAATACCGGAGCATGGCGAGAAGTGTGAGGCAAAAGGGTAGCCTCAAACCCACCTCGAAATGCTCCCTGTGAACGGTACAAAATCCCTCCGGCGGATTCGGGGCAAATAGGTGGGGCCCTGAGGGTAACATAGGGGCGTACCTTCCATTATTAACCCCATATAACTCACATATCTCATCCAGGTCCCTTTGACTTAGGATGGATTTAACATCCCTACTATCAGCAATGCCATCTCATAAATCTAGGGTTCCGGCGAAGTTGGCTTGCTTCTAAGGATAACAAAAGGTAGGCTACAAAGCTAAATTGTGAAGGGGTGAGCACTTACTTGCAAGGATGATTTGAAGATTGAAGGAATAAGAATGGCAATCGGAAACTGGAAGAAGACCTTCTGTTTTAATAGCAAGTGTTATAGTGAAACGATTGATATGACGGGGTTATAACTCCCCACTCACCTAAATAACGACCGTAATCAGAGTTAGTGGGCAACAACGCCTCGATTCCTGGGATAGTCATTACTGTATCATAATTAGCCTTGCCACCTGGCACTTCGAATTCAAAATTTACAAGTGTGGATGACCGAACCGAGCTGCAGTTTGAACAGATCCAAGCCGGCCTCCATATAATATCCCAACAATAAATGAAGATAGAGAAAATCCTCACAGTATGCCAGAACTCCTGGTACCCGAGCTGCATGAGCTCGGCCATCACCCCCCGACCTCTACAGGTCGGCCGGTGCATATGATCACTCATATTCGTGCCCGACCCTACAGGTCGGCCTAAGTCCTTCTCAGGACATAGCCTCTTACGCACGCTTTAAATAGGATAAATAAGGAAAGAATCTTAAATCATAAAGTCTCTGATCCTGGCATTCGAATATGCCCATAATTATCTCCTAAAATCAAGGAGATCAAATCATCATTATTTTTTCCTTAGGGAACACGTAATTATAGTCCACCGTAGACACGCTACACGCAAACGCTAGGGCACAATCCCCTCTATATAAACCATCCCTAAAAAACTATGAATACTTGATTCCAATTGGTACGTTGGATATGTAGGCAGCTTGAGCAATATCAATTTCAGTCTAAATCACCACAAACTCCCCCTCTTTTTATAGTTTTTTTTTGTTGTTCTTGAAGCTTTGACAGGTTGTCATTGAGAGGAAAAAGCCCCAGATTTGTTCAGACGATATCCATGATCGTCAAAGATGTGATGGAGAAAATGTTCATGATAAAATATTTTTATAGTAGTTTATGGTGTATAAAGTCAACCCATCAAAGAGTGACACATGTCATATTGTTGATAGGATTAGTGGGTAGTTTTGTGACTATTTAGGCTTAGCTCAAAGTGTAATTAACGGAAACGTTATCATTCAATTTCATTTATTCAATTTTTCAGATGATTCTCCTTGAGTTCATTCTCTAGATTGGTTGTTTATCTAATTTCTTGATGGCATCAGAGCACTAAATCTTAGTTATTGATATTGATTCTGCCTATTTGTCTTTTGGTTATGGCTTCGTCTTCATCGGAAGCACCGATTTCTCCGTCAAGTCCTTTTACCCTTCGTCCCATTGAAATTCTCCATTATAAATTCTACTTTCTAATATCGTCCATCAAAATAAAATAAAGGAAGAATTTGGAAGAAGGACAAAAATATTTTGTTAACTAGGAAATATGACGACTTTTTAAAATATTTGCATAAATGATAAAATTATTTATTTATTTATTTATTATAAATGCTGGACGCATGTTCCTTCCCAGAAAAAAAACACAATTTTTCTCTCATCCATCTTTTTTAAACATTTATATTTCTCTATCTGTAACTCCAAATTTAAAAATTATTTGACCAATTTTTTTATTTTTATTTTTTCATGTTCTTTATTTTGAGACCACATTCATCATATTCCGACGTAATTTCCGAAAATTCGCTGTCGAAATTCACTGCTTTTCGAAATTCACTATCGATATTCACCGAGTGAATTTCGACAGTGAATCTCACGAAAAACTATGTAATTATATCGAACCAAATCTCAAAACGAAGAGCTTGAAAAAATAAATAATTCAGTGAACTTTCATCACGTTTGGAGATTTAGATCAAAATATGTGACTGTTTGAAATTGGAGGATGAAAGAGAAAAAAAGTTTAAGCGTGCGAACAATACGCGATATTTTTTTTAAAAAAACAAGACATTTTATTAAAAGATGAGAAAAATGTGTGTACAAATGTTTTATCCTGGCCCTCCCATTATATTAGAAAACGTAGACGAAGTGTAATCCAGCCTCCTTAAAACATATGTATGGCAAACCCAATGTGAAAAATTCTATCGCATAGGAAAGAGTACAGTATCTTACGCTTCCAAAAATAAAAAACATCCTTACATAAATATTTAATTACATCAATGTATAGCAAAAAAGGATGCCCAAAAGAGTCACAACAGCCTCATAGTTTGAAACTTGTTTCCGATTCTTATAGATTTCCTTTGTGTCCATAATCATAAAGCGCCAAGAAATATATATATATATATATATATATATATATATATATATATATATATATATATATATATATATATATATATATATATGTCTTTGCTATAAAACTTATAGACGTTGTCATCCCTCTATAAAAAATATTTGGGTGTCCTGCTACTTAAAAATATTTCAAAATGTGCCTTTTTACCTAATTTTCTATGAAATAAATTGCATCGTAGGTATTTACATTTTAAATCTATACCAAATAAAATACTCAGAATCCAACGTAAATCGAATGATTGCTTTTATTAGGATTCTATAATAATGTAGCCGTAAACAGGGACTGTTTTTGTATGATGGTGTGGGTTGGATTAAAACACCTAACTGTGTTGGAGTGTGTTATATAAAGTTTTTGATGTACCAAAAATAAAATCTAAATGGGTTGCACTCACTTAAGCCTACCCTTGGTTCTGTGTCTGACCGTAAATAAATATAAGTAGACATAAAATTGTATTATTATAAAAAAAAAAAATCCAGCAATTTTGTCTTTCGCATTGACTTTTTAGTTAAATATCTTTATGTACTATAGTAATTTTTATTGTTTTCATAAAAGTAAAAAAATAAAATAGTGGAAGCCACGTCAGTAATTAGAAAAATTCTATCTTAGGGACTCCATATTAGGGAACTGTCTACGTGACAGCATCTGGACCACACAATTTCCACACACGGGGCACAGTGTATTCCACCTCAGGAAACCGTGTGGTCCAGATCCTGCCACATAGGCAGTTCCCTACTAGAGAGTCCCTACAGTAGAACGACCCCTGTAATTAGGCTAAAATTTTGATGCGACTTCTACGATACAACTATGTGGTCTTCGTGTGTATCGTACCGTTTATTAGATGTGCGATATGTGTGTAAAAAAACAAATATTAATTTATCTTTTTACACACATGTCGCATATCCAACGAAACAATACGCTCGAGAAAAGTGGGGGTAAAAATTTCCCGAAAGAAGGACATCGCATTCAGTCAGCCCTACCACAAAGTCCAATCTTTGAGATTCTCTAATTATATATTTTTTTCATTCTCCTATTTGTCTCAGCTTTCTCCATATCAAAACTTATTCACCCTTTGATCACGACATCTCCATAAACAAAAAACTTTGGTCATACTTATCTTCTCCTATTAAAAAAAACAACAAATCAAAAGATAAAAATATTTATTAAAAAAGGGTCATATCTTCATGGCCGACATCAATAATAATATTTTATCACATATCGATCCATGAAAGTTGCAAAATAATGTGTACGATTGTGAAGCACTTCCACCCAAAAAAAAGACTGTGAAGCTTTCTATTAGTTTTTTTTAATAAAGAAAATGTTTTTATACGGTGTTTTCAATAATCATTAATCAAGTCAATCTCGAATACATAGTTATTGATCTATTAATTAAAATCAACAAATAAGGGAATTCTCTATAAAAATATAAAGAAATTTTTATGTACATTTATTATATGTATGTATTTTTTATTTTTATTTTTACGGATTATATGTATGTACCAGTGCAGAGATGCTTATGGCATGTGAAAAAGGGACAAAGGTCCCCCTACTTAGTATTGAAAAAGGAAAGAAATATAAAAAAAAAAAAAAAAAAAACAGAAAATTCGAAGAGAATACTCCTTCTGTTTCCCACTATAAATCATAATTTCCTTCTGTTTTTGCAACTATCTTTTACATTTAAATATAATGGTTTATTTCCTCAAAAAAAATTGGTTTATTGCCTTTTATATCGACTAATCTATAAATTATGAAAAAAAAATATGAACTTCTAATAGTTGTTACCCGTATTACCTTTATCAACATTAATTAATTATTTACGCCAAATGAGTATCACTTTCTTAAAAAATTATTTGATGTTAATTGTCGCTTCTCCCTATTATATTATCATTTGTCATCATCTATAATTGTATTCATAACTTAGAAAAGAGTTAATCATATCATCATTGTATGTTGTCATTTTACGACTTCACCAGACATTTTTTTTAATTCTAAAGAATGTATCATTATTTGGGGGGCCCAAAATATATAAGGTTTTGTTCTATTCATATTATTTATACCCTCTTATGGGGTACATCCAACGGTAGACGAGAGAACCAAGATCACCTGCTGTGTTTAACAGCAGGATATGATGATTTTTAGTGTTAGATATATATATATATATATATATATATATATATATATATATATATATATATATATATATATATATATATATTTTTTTTTAAGGTGGGGGAGGGGTAAAAGAGGAAATTCATTGATTTAAAATAAAATAAAGGAAAAAAAACCTTTAAACACTATTTACATGAATACAGCCAGGGTCAAAGCTGTAGGGAGGTCACCGATTCGATTCTCCTCTGAAACGTCATATTGAAAGAACTCCTGGCCAGGCCTTACCTCTGAGTAAAAGTCAGACTGCAGGTCCTGGTCAGGGCTGAACTCCGGATTAATCGGACCAGTGGGTTCCGGATACCGGAGGCTTTAAGCAACAAAAATAAAGCTCAAAAAAAAAAAAAAACAGATGATCCAAAGTGCAACAAAAGATGGAATCTTAAATGAAATGCATTTCAGAGAATAAAGTGGGCACAGAGCGAGTAGTTTCATTTCTCAGATCATGTAAAATGGACTTCTGACAGATCCACCCCTACTAATCTCTCTCCCTCTTTCCTTTTTTTTTTCCTGTGTTCTCCTGGCCATGCCTGACATCCTATCCTCCTCTAAGTCATGCTCGTCATCAAAAAAACTAAACGTACATACAATTGAACGGATTTAGAAAAACACGGAAAAAAAAAAAAAAAATACTTTGATGCCGATGATCAATCGAATTCAATAGGTTGGCTGGCTGGTAAGATCGTATTATCTCGACATGCACTTTTTCATTCAACTTTAGCCACTCCTACACCGGTCATACTGCTTTCTGCAACTGCCTCCTTCACAAACCTGAAACATTTGGAAAGAAAATAAAACACCACTCGGCAAGTTACAACGAGGGCAGGCAGTCAAAGTTAACAACTAGTCAACTACAACTAATAGAATGGAAATGTCTTGTAGCTTATATACATAAAACACAATAGCTAAAAGAAAACCAATTCACCTTGCTATTTTATCTCGAGATGATTGCAGAACATATACAGACAGGACAAACGATAGCATAAGTCCTGAATATTCAAAACCAGTTTATTTGGTTAAAGGGACATAAACCAGCAAAGCTTGGCAGCAAGTAATTAAATTAAGAAATAGCCAACCAATATTATGTTTAAATGTTTTTTACCTGATCCAAAAAGAACGTAAAATCCAGAAGCCACGTCTATTTCAGACTGCTCTTCCCTAACACCAAAAAAAAAAAAAAAAAAAAACATAAAAAGGTATGATTTACTGAAAATTATTGAAAAATCTTCACAATCTAACTTGCATTTACTATCTTGATACTATTATACACCAAGTGACAACTAGTAAAAGTAGAAACTAAACCACAACATAACACTTATTTGTCTCCTCCTCCGAAGATTGTTGAATATTAAAAATAAAAACTTATTCTCTAGAACAACTTCCAAACCCAACATTTAGAAAGAGCATAGTACAGATCAACTTTGTTGTCAACGAGGAGCTCGATCTGATCAATAATTTGAAAATAAATGATTGGATATACGAACAGGAAGAACCCTTTATCATGCCAATATACAACATAATCTGGTGAGGTGGTTAGAAAAAAGCAGATTGTGATCAAATTGTTTTGACGACTAAATATAAGGTGTAGAACCAAGACTACCAAGAGTTACAAAACAAGTCACTCCTAACAATCGAAGGAACAACAAAACTGGGATATAGAAGACCTATATTCACTTTACAACTGCTTACCATTTATAAAAATCCACTATATAGATCAATTTAATTATATAATGACAATCATAATCTCAAAACCCATAGACAAAAAATGATGGAATAAATGAACAGACAGAAGCACCCTAGCTATCAAGCCTGCACCAAACATAATCTAGTGAGGTGATATCCAGATAGCACTTAAAATTGCTTAGACGATTAAATGTCATGTTTAGAACCAAAGACTAAGAAAGCAAATCACTCCTAATCATCTAAGGAACAGCATAACTGGGATTACAATCCATCAACGTGAGATTATACAACGTCCAAAATTTCAAGAGAATAGAAAAGAAGAAAAAAGATGCTAACCATGTGTATCTGACTAGAACATGTTTGGGCCAATGCTCTGCATCCCAAAATTGTTTACGGATCTCAGGATGAAGCTCAACATCTGCGAAAAGCAGCAGATAACAAACATTCTTTTTAGATGCTAAGTATAGAACCATTTGACTAGTAAAGGCAAACCAAATCAAGATGCTTCACAAAGACATCATAAAACCTCCTGCAATATCCTTCCCTCTTTCAACATCAAGCTTACAAGTTACAGAGAAGATATCAAACATGATATGAAAGCAATAAACCATTCAGATTGTCAAGTATCCCTGTCTAGCCCATAAGTTATAAGCTCAACGGTAACTTCTAATCATCTCATTCACCATTACATTTATAAAAGGAAAGTGAACAGATCAAGAAGGCAACAAACTACAATGGGGAAAATTTCACAGTAGACATACAAGAAATAGTTGTTAAGGTGTCGTCTAGGCGATAAGCGACAGGTCACCACCATAAGGTGGGGCGAGGCGGCTAAAATGGAAGGCAGTCACCTTGGACAACTAGTCAACGGCGTCATTGGATTTTTCTCGTCTTGCATGAACATAAGGTTTTGTTTCTTCAGACAAAGATGGGAAATCCAAGGCTTTTTCTTAACTCACTTTCTATATGCAAACACTTCTCTCAATTTCATCCATATACATGAGAACATAAACACTATCTGATTAGCCAAAAGGTATTGCTACTATGGTACATTTTTTCAGCTCTTTTTTTCCTGTTCAGCCTCCCTTCTTTCACATGGTACGAATCATTGTTTGATATGTAATAGACTTACATTTAGGTTTAGCATTATGCAACTCTCATTGACCCTTGGTCCGAAGGTTAGAGGATACTTTTTTGTGTTTCGTGGCATTTCTATACTGGATCATCAATATTCAGCTATGTGGGACAGGCATCCCCTGGCATGGCACAGGGCGTCGCCTAGGCGACCACGCGACCCTTGACACCGCCTAATGCTTCAACAACTATGATACAAGATTAAAAGTAGAAAAGACGGGCCATAATCAAAAGAGTGAGCAACGATTTGCAACCCTTTTCTCCTATACAAACTCAGAAAACAGTTGTTCAGCAATGTCATAATCATGGATAATTAAAGCAGAATATGGAACTCACAGTTATGAGGCATGTCTAAAACTTTCGCAGTCACACCAAGTAGGTCACTACCTGAATACCTCTGTATGACATAGACAAAACACTTGATTAAACCATTCCCTACAGAAGTTATATGAGAGAGAACATGGATAACCAACAAGTGTCCTTCAAGTTGAAAACTTGCTGGATACCAAGGTCGAGTTGACATGCCGATTTGGCAAGGACACAAGACCTTGAAGCTACATTAGCAAGGAGAGTTAATAGAGGATGGCGCTTTTCACCTTGAGGGGGTTGGACCAACTTGCTCAAACCACCAAGAGAATAATGAACTTGGAAAAAATCCACACTTTACAATGCATAAATTGCTCCAAAAGAGTTAGACTATCCTAAACAAGGAAACCTTAAAATTTGCCTAATGTAGTAAACAAAAACATAACAAAGCAAAACACCCAAAAGAACATACCAAATGTATATCGATCATCGGAACCTCAGCACTCTTTCGATTGATTACAAAAAGCCAAGGAATGTAAAACTTTTCCCTTCCAACTTGAAAAGATCTGCATACAAGTTCATATAAAAGTCAAGATTCTTTCATCGAGAAGAAAACAATCACTGATGGGCAAACATGACATTTAGCAGAAAAAAAGATAACTCGCTACAACTAGTATTCATTGCGAGCTATAAACTGAAACAGATCATGATCCCCCACCCGTCACAAGTCATGTAACTGAAGAGGCATCCTGACAGGAAGACCGCTTCAATTTAAATAAACCTCACAGGGAACAGTTAATTGGAGTTGTCAATATGAAGTCGTAGCAAAGACTGATACCAGATAATCATGTCGCTAATCACTTAGAAATAAACATGAAAAAAGTGAAGATGATTATCAGGAAATAAAGTCTCCAATCCAAGTAAGTGAAGTGGTTAATTTCAAACCATCCTCGGATTTACATGACTATGAACACGGGAATGTAAGGTATATTTTGCAAATTCATGAACCTTGCAACCATTTTGTTCCGGGAATGTAGGAGCTCAAACTCAAACAAGAGATTATTTGTATTCTTATACATAGATGATAGAACAGTTCAGTCAGGCAATACAATTTAACTGTACCAGATTGAAATGCCCTGCTTATCAGCAGAGCTCTGAAACATTTTCCCAGCAAGGACGTAAACAGTGAAAAGATTAAGATTGCAATACATTCATTGTTATCCAGTAAAACTGAAGTAGACCTTGTTATACTATATACAAATATGTCAGGATATATAGTACTTTTTCAATTCGAAATTGTTTCTTTTATTTGAAAAATATTCCTCTGCTCACCGATACATATTTATTCAGAATATGCACTGCCCGATATAAATCATACAAACTTTTGATGCAATACTAAAAGGTTCTTTTGAAGCATCTCTATCTTTTTTAGGGCAAAAGGAAATTTTATTAATCAATCAGTTAAACAAGCACGAATTGCATGAGAAGAGGGGCAGAGCCCCATTTCACACATCCAACTTGATGGAGACCTTCCCTAGCTAAGAGATGAGCTGGCACATTGTCACTTCTTTTTACAAAAGAAAAAGACAGTACAAAAGCAGATAAAAGTGTGCAACAGTCTCTTATAATGCTTCCTGCACTAGATAAATCCTCTGATTGGTCCTTAAATTTATGATGAAAAGATACAGAGTATCGTTTGATGATAACAGAGAAGAATCCCCACATTAGAGCAAACACCATAGCATGATAATTGATAAACCGCAAGAGCTTCACCAACCAGATCATGATCACCCCTAAGCTTCATAGAGAAACTACTACTAACATCCCATTTCAAATACAAAAATCTCATGTCAAATGTTCTGATTTTCCTCCCTCTTTTTCCCAGGAGAAATAAAGGTAAGCCTGCCTCTACAAATACAATACACTCAACAACCAAATTTTCCAAATATATTGATTGGCAAGACAAATTTGTTCCCAGAACCAACAAAAAACACAAACAAAGCTAGCACAATAACCATACGGCATAACACAAATAAGTGAGGTGAGACTAACATTTTGTAGGGATCGGCACCAGTGAAACCAGTGGGCTTTTGTATCGGTATCAACACCTGCATCAAATAGTAAAATCAAGAAAAGACTATTCCTTTTGCTATTCGGATATGGGAATATAGGATATAGAATTAGAAAAAGAATAACACGCAAATCCCTTCAAAGCTGAAATACAGTATTCAATTTCAAACCTCGCGATTAACAGCAAACATAGGGCAGTGCCGGCCTATCATATCATGCCACACTGTTCTAGACTGCAAATTAACCCAAAATATATGAGTGCAGAAAAGGAGAACAAATTGAGTTATAGAATTAATTTAATACAAAACAAATAAAACTGATTCATGAAGGAAGAACTGCAAGTGGAGGTGATTGTGTGAGCTCGACGAGCTATATGGTAATGAAACAAAGCAACTGTACTGACGGAATGGTATTGGCCCATCCGGCTCATGGGAACTATGTCACCGGGTCGATAACCGACGGCAGCTGATGCAAACGATAACAGTACCAACGGTACAAATAGTGAAGCAATTCCATCAATCTTCTGCATATTTTCGTCCACGCTCCTGAATTTGCTACAAAGAATCTTGTGAGATCCTAAGACGAACTTCTCACACTGAAATTTAGCAGAAGTATTTGAGGGAAATTATTGCGGGCATCCACCATATGCGAATTGCATCGGTGGCGGATCCAGTTGTCATCGGAGTCTTACATTATATTTTTGTTAAAAATATTGTTTCAGTGGAATTATTGAATCCTAAAATGACATTTTCTTATAGTAAAATGACATATTTTAATAATAAAACTATATGTTTAAATATTAAAAAAAAAATTCGAATCTCAGTGGGTCACATGACCCCACCTAATGAATGTGTGTCGTCCCAGAGAGATTTTATGGTGCAACGGTTGTAGGAAGGTTATACCAAGTGGCATACATTAGAGCCTCTCATTTTTACTCTCTTTCACATAATACACTTTTATCGTGTGTGAGAGGTTAGAAATGAGTGGTTGTAATGTATGCCACTTGGTATAACCTTCCTACAACGGTTGTATTTTAAAATTTCACTGGCACTACCATATGGCAACATGAGAACCTTTTATTTCTAAATTGAATACAAACTGTGTGTTCCAGATTTGTTTATATGTCAAATAGTTAAATAGGTGCAAATGAATGTACTACTCAAAAACTTCCCGTACTTGAGTCACGTTTTATTTTAGGGTGGTTCTATCGACACATACCTAATTACTTTCGGCACCAATTAAATGAATTTTTTTTTTTTTACTTTTAGGCACAACATTATTACTCAATACACAACATAAAAATAACAAAAACTACATAACTACACTCTAGTCCCTTAACCTTTTAAAATATTAATTAACTACCAAAATCATTCCCACTCCATTAATTCAAAACACTCTCACTTCTTCCCCAAACCAAAATCGTAATTCAACTTCACCCCACTCCTTCTTCCGGCCGCCGCCGCCCCCCTTCCAGCCACCGCTGTCGCTGCAAATCGGCTCCCCCACCTGTAAATCGAGCAACCCTCCTCCCCATATCTGAAATTCGAGCAACACATATCCCCAAATCTGAAAATCGCGGCAGTTGCCTCCCGCCCTCACTTAAAAAACGCGATGATTTTGGGGTGGTTTGATTTCGCCATTTTTCCCTCATTTCGAAACCCACCACCCTATGTACATTCTCTGGCGATTTATGAACAGAGAACTTCGGAGCTGATTTCAGCAACGCAATACCCACTGCAAATTTTCAGATTTGCAAAACCGGCCAACCACCTCTGGATTTCACGGCCCCCTCCCCTTTCCTAGCTAAGAATAGCATCGAATGTTTTATTTTTATTTTCTCAAAAAAGAACGAAGGTTTTGGATTGAAGAGGATGGGAAGAAAAGAAAATAAAAGGAACAGCAAGTGATGGAGATGGAGAAGAATTGTGATATGGGAGAATTTGTTGCAATATACGGGCGGTTGTGGGTGTTTTTTTACTTTTAAGGTTTTAATGATGGGGCTGTAAATTGGGTGGGTCGCCAGAAAATGGGTGGGGGTTGTGGTTAGCAAAAATGGAGAAGAAGGAAGAGGGTGGTAGTTAATTTGAGGGGAGGGATTATATTGTTGAATTTTTTTAATGAAGGACTCAATAGTATTTTTGAAGAATTGTGGTATATGAAGTAAACAAATTATTATTTATGTAGTGCTTGAAGTAACAAAATAATAAAAATATTATTATGGTGTTGAAAGTAATGTTATGGTGCCGGGAGTAAAATGGTGTAAATAGTAAAAACGCACGTGCCGATAAAACCACCCTAATTTTATTTTTTTGTTATTTTTTTCATGACCGCGAACAATATTAACATTATACTCATCAATACTTTCATTCTGTATTAAAATAAAAATAAAAACTTCATTGTCTTTGATTTTTTTTTCATGGATAAATAATATCAGTAGCAATGACTTTCATTTTCACGAAAAATAATGATAGTTTTCAAAATTTTCTTTTTCATGTGTGAATATAATTAAGGGTGTCATGCGTGAATATAATTGGTCCTAAAATTTTCTTTTTCATGCATGAATATAATGGTAACAAGCGTTGATTCTTAGGCCGTACAACCTAAAAATCAAAGTTTTTGCTGAATTTTGGACTTGAAGACAAGCGGAGGGCTCGTCGGAGACGCCGTGGAAACAGGTTTCGCGGCGGAGATGACTGTCGGAGAAGCCTGATTCTCGATGATTTTCCCGGTAACGGAGCCAACTGATATGGTCGGAAATATCAGGGTGGCGGTAATGGTTGAAACACATAGATATTTTGTTTTTAATGTGTGATTTCTCCGGTGAAGGTGTCTGTGTTTGTTGTGGTGCTTATGAAAGTATGAAAACTCCGACAGCGGGTTCACGATGATTATGAATACGGGTACAGAGTCGACAAATTGACAGAGCTTGGCTTGCTTATATTAATATGCCCCTCTTTAATGATTTACACGTTGCTACTATTTATAGACATCGGACTAATCGCGATTAAGCTTATCTTGACAAGACCTAATTAAGTACAATTAAGCATAAACAACATAATCTCGGCTTTGTATGCGGTAGTTAACCCGAAGCTGGCTACACTTGATGCGGGTCTATAAGCGGTCTTAGATCGTCAATCGGGTTGATTCTTAGCCGTGTAAGAATTGAGTCCGGTTTGTCTTGATCTATAGGGAGGCTTATGCAGATTGGGTCCCTGGGCGGCCAAGATTCGATCTTGGCCTATGAGCCCCTTTGCGGGTGAGAATGAGTCTGGCAGCTGGTAGCTTGTAACCGGCTTGGCAAAAGCGGGTTGAAGTTGTAGTTGTTCAGCTTTTGTGGTGTGACCTCTACTCGGGGCAGATTCCGGGTCCGTAAGACCGTTTGTGGGTTCGGTATATCAAATTACATGAATTTTATTCAAAAAAGTTAATTTATTATTTATCACATAAATAATTTGTGACTGTTTTATATGAAAAACGTTTTTTCATACACATAAAATATTAGACTTCAGAGTTTTTCATTGGTCCGAGAAAAAACTTATTTTTCTCTTACAGTGCTACTTTGTGATTTACGAGTGCATAAGTTGGGGATCATGAGAAGTTCCAATTATTCGAATGACCGACCAAATTCTTTAATCGAATCACTCGCTTCTTTAATCTTGGTAATCACCATATAGCCGAGACTACACCTACTATTTATATAGTTACTGAGCACCCACTGATATAACTATTACTTGTGGATAACCCTTCACTAGCGTTCGTATATAGACCAAGACATCGTCCTAAAGACCCCTCCATAACACATTATCCTCAAACTACCATTAACACACTAACTACGGATATCCAACGACGGAGCCATGTAGTGGTTGTAAGGGGGCTAACCTCATCCGGACAAAAAAATATACACTAAAAAAATCTATGTAGTCTAGTTCGATCCACAAAATATTCTTAATCCAGCCCATCCGACGAACTTGATATAGTCCATTAGCCCACCACAAGTTAAAATCATGGCTCCATCCTTGCTGATATCCATATAATCATATCAAATATGTGCACAATCGATCAGTTCAAGACTAATAATTGATGGAACCGTTTGTCTACTTCCTTTGAAGAAAATGAGTGGATTTTGTGACTTACATTCCCGGATATCAATCCCTAAGTGATGCCAAAACAGACATGATTAAGGAAATGATTACTTAGCCAACCGTACCGCCAAAATAAATGCCACCCGTGAAAAGACACGAGTCTATAGTCAAATCAGGATTAAGATTCAATCCTTAAATGGACATCTAATCATTCAATTAGAATTTCTTGTTACGGACTCAGTACAAGATCGTCATATTAAATCGGACAAGTCAGGGGCGCGCGGATCCATGATTTTTTTCCAGTGGGATCACCAGACCGTAAAACTACACTTTTTGTCCAAAAATTTGTTCCAGTTGTGTCACCGGAGCCTAAACCTACATTTTTTAACAAGTAAAAGACATTTTTTACAACAAAACTGCATTGTTTTAATACAAAAATAATTCCCCGGATCTCAGTGGGGTCACGAGTCCTACGTGAACTCTTTCACGTATAAGCATAGACACTAAGGTGTCCAACACCGATGTCCAGATGGCGGTCACACTCTAAGTGTTTTGGGGCATTCATGGTGGTTGGACTATGAGATTCCAATCTCTAGTCAATTATGAACTTAATCGATTCACCACAGGCTCAATGTTAAGGTAGTCCACCAGAAATTCAATACTATGGTACATAACTCTTATACAATGAGCTTTATGGCTACATAACGACCCATTGAGATTTTCATGCAGTGTCATTTATATATATATATACAATTAAGCAAATAAAAAATTAATAAGAAAATATTATGTTATTTAATTTAAAACAATACATTATAGTTTGGGGGCACAACTCCTAACATGTTCGAAATGTAAAGCAAAAACGTGATCTCGCGTGAATTATGTCCTTTAAACATTATTAAAAACTTTGTTGTTAACACATACTTAGGATTTTTATCAAATGATGTGAATCAACTTTATGGTCTTTTTACCATCATTTTACCCAGTATTATGAGTTTAATTGCATGACCTAGAGTAGGAACTGCGAACTAAATGTGTTAATTTGATCTTTCATAGCTCGTAGTTTGATATTGCATTTTATTTGTTATTTGTGGAGAAATTTTTTTTACTTTAGTTGTATTTTATTCTATGGCAGATAACGAGAATGACGGAGCATTTAGAAAAGTTTTCGTATTGAGAGAATGAGCGCCAAGGCAAGAGCTGAAGTTAAAGACTTGATGGATTATGCTGGCCCCGAATTTAAGAAATTGAAGGTTTGGGGATCCGGAGTTATTGGCCCAACGTCAGGACACTCTGGCGCCCAGAATGGTCCAGCATTAACCCTAAGTCGGCACACATATTTAGCAGCTCATGATTAGCTTCTAGGTTGGTCTAACACTTATATAAGGTAGATTTACAACATCGCTACAAATACTTTCAATAAACTTCATATTTTCTTTAGATTTTCAGGCAATTTACTTTTTTTGGAGCAATTTCTCGTGTGATGGGTATGAATGATTCCACCACCTCAACAGTAAGAGACAACCCACTGTGGCCACCCTCCGGCATGACAAGAGAGATCGCAAGAGTGGCGGCCACTTTGTCTCACCTCGCCGCGACCAAGGCATTTGCGGTCCCAGGCAAGTGCAACAGATCCTGTGAAACTCATCCAGGCAAGTCAAGAAGGGTCGCCAAGGGGGCGAGGCCGGAAAAGGCTTGCTCCTTGCGACCTCATAGAGATGGCCGCCGATTGATCCAGATCTTTTCCCCACTTGTATCTTAGATATTTCGTCTTGCTTAGTATCTAAGTTAAGCCTAGCTATTAGTAAAATATCTAATAAGGTTACTTATTCCCTAAGTTACCCACCTCTATAAAAGGGGTGGTCATTGTAAACTAGAGGGATATACATGAGATATATGGAATACACACTATACTTGCAAGCAAAAGCTCTGTCCACTCTCATTCCTCCGAGACACCACCCGCCGGAGTAACACCACACCAAAAAATACAGCCAGATATCCACCATCCATACACCGCAAGGACACCCGTGACGATTTAAACATCTTCAGTTGGCTCCGTTACCGGGAAAAGAAAGCTTCACCAGTTCATAAAAACTACACACAATCCGAAAACAGCGGTCCATCTGACCGGCTCCATCATATAGAAGATCACATCAGGTTGCCAGGGAGTCCGACCCAAGGCGAAATCTAAGCACAAATAGTCAACCTATGGCGGGAAGCAAAGGACAACTAGACCCCCAAACTCCTGCGAGAGGCATTGTACAAACGCATTTGCAAGCTGATGTCGCGATGGAGACACAAGAAATTGCTCAAGCAGGGGGGGAAGGATCACAAAGGGGAGTTTTGGCCCCTAGCGATGCCCGAAATTTGATAAATCAGAAGGCCAAGTCAAGAGAGGTCGTAACAGCATTAGATGGGAAAATCAGAGGAGCATCTCGATCGCAGCAAAGCCAGAGATCAACCCCTAGGAAGGGGCCAGATCTTCAAGAAGATCTGGAGATTGCGGAAATAAGGGAATACGCGAGATATGCGGAAACTATGTACCTAGCCAACTCCCGTCTGGTAGCAAAGGGCCAAGCTCCAATACCGATACGACCCCCGAATCCCCCTAGAGATGAAATCGCTATCGCGGCGGCGAATAAGGGTCGTCAGAGTCAGACTCACGGGGTCGAGATAGAGGAAAGTGTACGCTCCTCAGGCCGCAAAGGACCCAGGAAAAACGTTGTGCAGACTTCGGTTCTCCCAGATCGTGATCACCAGGAGGAAAGATCACATGAAAAAGGCTCGGCTTTCAAAAGGTTGGGTGAGAAGGACAAGGCCTCGGCCCCAAGTCGTCTCAACCTTCCTGAGGGAGGATTACTCCTCCGACGAGACAAGGACGCACCGGACGCCCGCACAATTATCCGTGAAAAGAGAGCTCTCCGGGAGGAGTCGGAGGACTGCGGGGAGTCAGAACGCAGGCCAGAGGGGGCTAATACACAGGCGTTATTACGACCCAGTTTCGACCCAGTCTGGGCAGAACAGATGGAGATAATGAAAAATGAGCTCGCCGATTTGAAAAAGTCAAGGCCAGCCGAGAGAACCGCCCCAATCTCAGGAATCGACGTGCTCGCCAAGAGAATTACAGAAACATTGCCTACCGGTCGCGAAAAGGTTAGCTATCCCAGTTATAATTACTACAACGGAAATTCTTGCCCAAACGACTGGCTCACCGCTTTCCAAGGTCGCATCACCCTGGCGACACAAAATAAGTCTGCCTGGTGCATCGCCTTAGTCGGAAGCATGCAGGATAGGGCCGCATCTTGGATACGTGGACTCCCCCGCGGCTCAGTAAAAGGTTGGGAGGATCTCTCCGAGAAATTCGTCAGAGAGTTTGAATCGGCGAGTAGACCAAAGAAAACTATAGAGGACCTATATGAAATTCGCATGGGAGGACATGAGTCCGGAAAAGAATATTATGAACGTTTCATCAGAATATACGATCAGACAAGGAACATTCCGGATGATGCAATTGTCACATGTTTCCTCACAGGGATCGCCAAGGGACCAATGAAAACTGAATTCAACCTACGACCCCCTAAAGCGGGTCTCAGAGAAATGTTGGAAAGGGCTCGAATGATGGGAGTCAGTGAAGCGCCGTCCTGGGGCAGGGCAAAGACAAAAGCAGAGCAGCCTTCACAAAAAGAGGAGCGTACTGAGGAGAAAAAGAAGGAAAAAGGGCGAGAGGCTAATCACGAACGCGAGGTAAAAAAGCCTTATAAATTCAGTGAGGACAATTTTACCCCGCTCAACACCAAAGCGTCTCAAATATTGTTCGAAATTCGCGAGCACTTTGACAAGCCCAAACCTATGAGGGGCGATCCCGACAGCCGCGACAAGTCCAAGTACTGTGACTATCACAAGGATCATGGTCACATCACAGATGAATGTTTCACGTTAAGGCGAGAAATAGAAAGGTTAATCCGCGAGGGGCCAGCGACTAAGTATAAGCGAGATGGGAATACTGGCACCAATCAAGGTCGCCCCCCCGCGTCTATCGAAAGAGGTCCAAGTTATCCATGGGGATATCCCCAGCAACAGTCGGCTGAAATCTCGGATACACGAGATCAATGCACGCGGCTTTGAAAAGCAGGTGGTATTGGGGGAAAACGAGAAGGGAATCATGTTCACTAAAAGCGAATTGGCCACAAGCGAGGGCCCCATGGAGGTACCCCTTGTTCTCAAAATCGGAATAAACGACAAACATGGAGTCAGCAGAGTGATGATCGACACAGGGGCTGGTCGCGACGTCATCTATTTCGACTGTTTAAAACAGATCGGATTTGGAGAAGCTAAGTTGAAACCTTACCTCGGGGTGCTCGAGGGCTTTACCAACGACACCGTGCGGGTCAAGGGAACGGTCGACCTCAACGTCACTTTGGGCGACTATGAGCCATGCGGAATCGAGATAATTATATTTTTAGTTATTGATCTTCCCTCATACTACAACATTATCTTGGGGATCCCGCCATGAAAAAATTTCAAATGGTGGCGTCCGTTCCCCACCAACGGGTCAAATTTCACGTAGGGGAAGAAGTTGGGGTCGCCATCACCGACCTGGAGCTTTCTCGACTATATGACCAAAAACAGGGTCGATTCTAAGCGACCCCGACTGGATGGTTTTAACACGGCCACGGATCGGATCGCTATGATGAAAGAAATCCCGGAAAAGGCGGTAGAAGTGGAAACATTGCAAGTTCGAGACGAGCCCGACTTCACCGCCGAGGACGAGTTGATCGAGGTTATAATAAACGACAAATATCCCGATCAAAAGATAAAAATAGGATCGAGGACCACCGAGGAAGAGAGGAAGAATTGATCGGGCTTCTAAAAGCCAACTTGAGCGCCTTTGCATGGGAAGTAACAGACATGAGGGGCGTTGGGTCGAGGTCGCTTTGCACTATCTAAATGCCGACCCCAACTTCGGACCAATACAGCAAAGAGCACGCCAGTTCTCTCTGGAAAAAGAGATCGCAATAAAAGGCGAAGTCAAAAAACTTCTAGCAGCAGGCATTATCAAGGAGCTCCAATATCCCACATGGCTGGCGAACGTAGTAATGGTGAAGAAACACAACGGCAAGTGGCGGATGTGTGTCGACTTCACAGACTTGAACAAAGCTTGCCCCAAAGACCCTTATGCGCTGCCCCGGAGTGACAAAATGGTCGACGGGATCGCAGGATTCGAGACACCGAGTTTTCTGGACGCATATTCCGGTTATCACCAAGTCAAAATGGCAGATGAAGACAAGGAAATGACGGCCTTCAGGGCCGCAGGTGGACTCTATTACTATGAGATGATGCCTTTCGGCCTAAAGAACGCAGGTTCGACATATCGGAGAATGGTAAACCGAGTTTTCAGCACACAAATAGGCAGGAACATGGAAGCCTATATTGATGATATGGTCGTAAAGTCAAGTCGCCAGGGTCACCTGGAGGACCTTCGCGAAACCTTCGCCAATGTAAGGGGCCACTCAATGAAACTAAACCTACGAAATGTACTTTCGGGGTCCAGGCAGGAAAATTTCTGGGCTTTATGGTAAGTCAAAGGGGGATCGAGGCAAATCCCGAGAAAATCGAGGCCCTGGTCAACATGAGCGAGCCCACCAGTATTAAAGAAGTACAGCGGCTTAACGGCAGGATCACAGCTCTGGGTAGGTTTGTCTCAAAATCTGCAGAAAGAAGTCTGCCTTTCTTCAAAATTCTGAAAGGGGCTGGTACCTTCTCTTGGACAGCGGAATGCTCCCAGGCATTTAAAGACCTCAAAGAATACTTGTCGAGACCGCCGTTGTTAACCAGCCCGAGGCTCGGGGATATTTTGTTTTTGTATTTGGCAGCCTCAGATAGGGCCGTAGCTGCAGCACTTGTAAAAGAGGAGGAAGGCTCGCAGAAGCCAGTTTTTTATGTTTCCAAAGCTCTAAGCCCCGTTGAAAGTCGTTATTTTAATATAGAAAAGTTGGCTTATTGTGTTGTTATAGCTGCCCGCAAATTAAGGGCTTACTTTTCATCGCACACCATCGTAGTCTTATCAAATGCATCGCTAAGACAGGTTCTACACAAACCAGACCTGTCCGGTCGACTGCTCCGATGGGCCATCGAGCTTACTGAGTTCGATATCCGATATGAGCCTCGGAAGGCTATAAAGGCCCAAGCTCTCCCAGATTTCATAGCAGAAACAAGTTTCAATGAAGAGGTGAAAGAGCAGGTCCGCTCCGAATGCGACCAGGATAAGGTCACCACAGAGGATGAGCCTATCAGGCCAAGTCACTGTTGGCAGCTCTACGTCGATGGCGCCGCTAGTCACAAAGGGTGTGGCGCGGAAATAATCCTGTTAGAGCCGGGCACCTCAGAAGAAATTGAGCAGGCTCTGAGATTCGATTTCACCGCCTCTAATAACCAGGCAGAATACGAGGCCGTCATTGCTGGGTTGAAACTCGCCAAAGCCATGAAAGTCGAAAACATACAAGTATTTTGCGACTCACAGTTGGTGGTGAATCAAATCAATGGGTCCTTTGGCATTCATTGCGAAATTTTACAGAGGTATATTAACCTCGTCAAAAGACTCGAAAGCAGCTTCGCGTATTGTCAATTCAAAAACATCCCTCGAGAGGACAATCATAGGACAGACTACTTATCCAAATTAACCAGCGAAGACGCGTCGTGCGATCCCAGCGTCATGGTCGAACACCTATCGGAGCCCGCCATCTCCCAAGTCGAGATCATGGATTTCCAACCCAGTAACACTTGTTGGGTCGACATCATGAAGTCTTATATTGAGTTAGGGGAGCTTCCCAGCGATCCTTGCAAAGCTAAGGCCTTAGTAAAAAGGGCCGCAAGATATATGATTATGGACGATGTGCTTTACCGTCATTCATTCTCGAAACCCCTTCTGCGGTGCGTACGACCTGAGGAGGTAACGGGAATTCTAACAGAACTACATGAGGGAATGTGCGGCGGCCATCCCTCCAATCGAACACTAGCACAGAAGGTACTTCTAGCCGGATATTATTGACCGAAATTAGCAGAAGACGCCAAATCTCATACCCAAGCATGTGATACTTGCCAGAGGTTCGCAAATATCCCCAGGCTACCCTCAGTCGAACAAAGCATAGTGGTAGCTGCCTGGCCTTTCGACATGTGGGCGATCGACCTCATCGGACCTTTGAAGAAGGGTCGCTCAGGTTGCGAATACGTGGTCGTCGCAGTTGATTATTTTACTAAATGGGTCGAGGCTAAGGCCTTGGTAAAAACCAATACCAGGGACATAACATACTTTTTGCTCGATCAAATATGGACAAGATTTGGTGTTCCGAGAGTGATGGTTTCCGATCACGGACCTCAATTCAGAGACGAATTCGACAGATTTTGTGAAGAGAACAATGTTAAACATTGGCAATCATCCGTGTGCTACCCGCAAGGAAATGGGCAAGCCGAAAATGCCAACAAACAGGTCCTAAGTGTGTTAAAGAAGAGCCTGGGTGAGAAAGCAGGCCATTGGCCGGATCACCTTCCAGCGGCTCTATGGGCACTCAGGACGTCGCGAAAAATCACAATGAGGGAAACTCCTTTTGCTTTAACATATGGATCTGAGGCTATGGCGCCTGTGGAAATGGCCTTACCAAGCCCTAGGGTCGTTTTTTACAGCGAGGTCAACAATACAGCGGCGCGTAAACTCGAGCTTGATCTAGTAGAGGAACGGCGCATCCAGGCATACAGTCGTCTAGTCAATTATAAACAGGCGGCAAAGCGTCATCACGACAAACGTATTCGCGATCATCACTTCGCCGTCGGGGATTACGTTCTACAAAAAGACAAGCCACGGGCCACGGCGAAAAAAGGAAAGCTATCGGAAAACTGGGAGGGCCCCCTACGGATTTCGCGAGTTATCAAAAAGGGGACGTACATGCTAAGTGACAAGGAGGGCCGCGAGTATAATAGGCCATGGCATGCAGACAATCTGAAAAAATACTATATGTAACAAGCCAATTCAAATAAAGCTGTTCTTCCAAATTGTATTTACATTCTTGTCTTTTCGTCGTCGTCGTCAAAAAAAAAAAAAAAAAAAAAAATGACGATGAGAAGTTTTTTCAAACATATCGATCAAGCCTGGACAAACTTCCATCAACTGCAGAATGGTTATCTTCCTCCGATCACATGTGTGGAGGTCCAAAAACGACACCACGCTTGCAAAGGGCTCCACCGGATAAGTTTTTCAAACATATCGGTCGAGAGTATGGAAGGGAACCCTGGCGCCACTGCATAATTTGGTTATCAGCGACGCGAAAGGCATGCGGCGACCAGTACCTCGGTGATCTTGACTCACCGAGCACGCATATCTTAGTGCCTCGCGATGGATCAACACTCCCCAGTCTATATCCACTCGATGGTCGCGAATGACGTGCAGAAGGAGCGCCTCGCTCTCACTAACGACATCAGCGTCGGCAAAGATAAGAGCGCGGGAATTTATAAACTTCTTCCACTCGCGGTCGCTGCGAGAGAGGTCGGACGCAGTCACTCCCAAAGACCAAACCCGCTGATTCTCGGGGAACAGCTCGCACATTGCAATACCTAGACGAATCTGCCTATTTTCCTCATCTGCAAGATCTCAGGCGATCTCATAATGGGAAGAGGGATTTATAGCGGGAATGTTAAAAACTTGGTTAATTCTCTCCGGAGTAAAGATAACGGGGACACCCCGAAGAGAAATACTACTCACTGACCCGCCAGAGGCTACCTCAGACAACACGGAATAAAACTCCCGTATCATGGTAACATTATCCGCTGCCCGAGGCTTAGCAATAAATTCCCACCAGCCAGAAAGCCGAACGCGCAGCATGGAGCCATCTTCAATTCGTTGTTCATTTAAGCCCCTCTCCCTCATAGTATCACGCCACTTAAAATAATCCCAGAAATAATCCTTGGCTACGGGGGAGGCAGTGGTGAAAAAGGGAGAAACATCCCGGATAGGACGAGCTTTCCATATCCGAACCTGGCTGCTTTCCCCTGGATGAGACATAGAGTCAGGGGATAAACGGTAAAGAGGATAATGAACGATTGAGGAGGAAAGAAAGCAAATTCAGTATGAGGCAAGAGGTAGAGTGAGTCCCAAAGTAACCCCCTTTTATACCAGAAAAGGGACAAAATCAACGGTTGGGATTAACTGGATCCTAGGGCCAGATATGCAAACTGCCCTGAAAACCAAGGCAACAGAAGCGCCAGACCATGAAGAGACCGAAATTTATGGCTACAGTTACAACTGACGCCTAGTCATTAGGGGTCATAACTCTGCTTTAATGACAGTCAAAGGCTGCTCTGAGAGGCACTGTTTTCTGGCAAAGCACTGCTCTCAATAGGGCCGCTGAAGCTTTGAAAAATTAGCGTCGCATAGCGACTATGGTTAGAATGAGACGTCGACGTTTCATGACTGCTTGACGCCGCCAAATTATTGAACAACCTCGCACGAATCAAGAGGACAGCACAGAGAAAATAAAATGACCTGTCACAGCCTCGCGAAAGGCCGCCAGATTGAATCAGGGACAGGAAAAATCAAGTGTTGTAAATTGAAAAATGCGGAAAGTAAATTGTTAAGATATTACAACTCAAGATTCAGTCAAATCACAAAATAAATAGTCAACATTACAAATCAAATTTTCAAGAGGCTCGCGGAAAAAGCCAAGAAATCTAGAGAGCATGAGGGGTAGGCGGGGTGCTGATAAACTCGTCGCCTTGCTCAGAGGGCTGAGGCTTCTTCAACGTCTCAAAGTTTACAGGATTAACAGGAGCAGGATCCCAAACAGGCTCGCCACGACTAAGCTGTTCTGTCTGAATCGAGGTAATAAGCTCACCGGCATATGGGATCTCCGGGTGAAAGACCACTAAATCGGGATGACCTTGGTGCATGTTCACCCACCGCAGCATATCTTCCAGAGTAATGTGCTCCCTGCCTCGATCAGCCCAGATACAGCGAGCTAGGTGACTAAAGCCCTGGTCAAAGCTATGCTCCATAAGGTCGAAGAAGTCATCCGAATTCTTGTAAGCGGCGACGGCCCCAGACTTGGCCTCCTCGACAGCCTCAGCCGTTTTCTTCGCAGCTTCCTCAATAGCTTTCTCAGCAGCCTCTTTGGCAGCCGTCTCCGCCTCAGCAAGCTTAACCCTCAACGTGGCGATCTCCTCCTGCGCCCCCGCATAATCCTTTGTCAAAGATGCAACCTTCTCATTGATCTCGGCATCCAATTTAGCGTGCTCCTCCATGATTGCTTTCATCTTCTCCATCTCTCCAGCCGCATGCTTAGCTTTCTTTTCGGCAGTAACCCTCGCCTTATCAGTCGCTCCCAGCTGCGCCGTCACTTTCCTCACCTCTGCCTCGCGCCTCTCAGCGGCCTCGAGCACCCTATTCAAGCGAGCGCCGAGCTGGGGAAAGAAAGGGACGGTTAGCAAAAAAAAAAAAAAAAAAAAAAAAAACTGGTCTTACCAGAGAAGCTGCAATCCCAAACTGGCCGCTCAAATCTCTGATTTCAGCAATCTCATCTTGAGGCGGAGAGTTGTCTTGAGCCGCAAAGCGGGCTAATATGCCCCGGCCAATCTCCACTTGAACATGATCAGGATAGCCGAAAGGGATCGGCCCAAGAGGAATCACATCAGCAATTGCTTCACCAACCCGGCGAGCTTTGGATAGGTCAAGATCCTGGGTAAAGCTCGGATCCAACCATAGGGCCTCTTTCCCAGAATAACCTCGAGGCAAAGTTTTTTGTGGCAGCGTCTCAGCGGGTGCGCTCTTCTCCACCGGAGTTTCAACCTCTTCAAGATGCGCCGGACTGGGAGCGGACCGTTTGGGTGGGCGATCATCCTTCGCCTTCTCTGGTTGGGGTCGCTTCATTCCGTGCGACTCTTTAGTAGGGGGATGAGTCTTTGTTGAGGCCCCAGCCTGACCTGGGCTCGCAACAAGGGCAGAGAAAGTCGCAACAAGGGCAGAAGAGGTCGCAGCTTCCGGGTTATGTGTCTCTTCGACAATCGAGGCGTCTACAGTTCGGGGCACCATCCCTAGAGCTTTCTTCAAAGCCTCCTGTCGAGCATTGGCCGCCTTGTCTGCCTCCGCATTAAGCTTGTTTCGGCGAGCCCTGCGAGCATTTGGATCCATACCTACAAAAAGAAAGCGGTTTAGAACCCAGGAAAACAAAATGAGCATTTACAAATAAATACAAGTGGACAAAGAAAGTTACAAAGCGGCCTAAGTATAGGATCGCCCCCACATTCCGGACACTCAGAGGGGAAACATTTGTTGATATGACAACCCCCAATCCAGTCCGGATCGCAGCTCTCAGGACCCATTCGTGCCAAGGGCGCGGCATTCCCCCTGCCCACTAGGCCCGCCATACACACAAAAGGCTCGGCCAGATCAAGAAGTTCAACCCAAGAAACATTTCTCCGAGAGGGCGCCGCCCCGTCCGACTGAATTAACGTCATCAGCCCCTTTACGTAGCGCCGCTCACTCACAGGGGGGTCAAGGATTAAAAGCGTGGATTTGCCTCCGCGGACTGCTGCCTTAGGAAAAGGCCAACCTACCTTCGACTCGATTTTCAGTACCCGCTGCCCCCACTTATGAAACTTATTGAGAAGCGGGAATAGTAGGCGGGGAGTCTTCGCCCTCAGGGAGACTTGTCCGGGAATAGACGTCCCACAGAAGGAATAAAATTGCCCCAGTAAAGTTAACGTCGGCTCGATCTTCAGAATCCGGCACATGACGGTGAAGGCCATCAACTGGATAATAGCCCCGACGGCAAAATCAGAGGGAAGCGCCTCCAACTCCTTGCAGATCTTCACAAAGAAAGGATCGAAAGGCGGTCTCAGACCCGCACACAAATGATGGAAGTGGAGGATAAGGGTGTCCTCGGAGCGACGCGCACTTACGTAATCCTTATGGTCCCCGGGTTTAAATTTATCGGACTCTTTCTTATAATCGAAAAAAGAAAACCGATACACACTGGTGTCGATTCCGAATATGCTATTAATGGTCCTGTTGAGATCGTTGCTCTTGCACAGTCGGGACCACTTCTTATCAACGTCCTTCTCATACGCCGCCATGATCGCAAACTCTCGCATAGCTTCAGGATTGTTAGGACGAGAGCTCTTCGGCTGGGTGTCGGCCGCGGCGGCCTCACCAACTGTCATGGTTTGGCTCGCAGTTTTCCTTTTCTTCTGCTTCTTTGCAGGCCTCCAGATATCCTTCCGAGGCAAATCGGCATTTTCATCCTCACTGGACCCCATTAACTCATGAACGGCGGCGTCCTGAACATAAGCTTCGTCGTGGTCGGGAGCGCCGCTAGTACTCGGGACCGCAGTTTGTCCTTCGGCCGGGGACGCGATCTTTTCAGCCCCATGAACAGTTGGAGACTTTTGAGCCCGCGCCTTCTCCTTAAGGCTCACTCTACGCGGCGGATTTCTAGCAGCGACGAAGGCCTCCAACTCAAAAGGGTCGGCATCCATTTCAACCTCGCCAATATCTGCGCGAGCACTTTCCACTTCAACCTCGTCCAGTAGATCGCCAACGGAGGCCGCAGATAATATAGGGTCATCCTCAGCATAATCGTAAATCTCCCTCTCCGCAGAATCATCGCCAGAATGATCATTCCCCGACATCCTGCAAAAACAAGGGAGGAAAAAGGTGGAGCTTTCAGACCTGGTATAATAATAAATTAACCCAGGAAGGTGATCGCACCCACTTCAATACCGCCTCCTCCGTTTTTGCAAGAGATCGCAAATAAAATTACAGAGGACAGCAGGGGAGCGGGCGAAGCCCCAATTTTCCCAGGAAAGCTATAATCTCTCCCCAGGAAAAACCCCCGTTATTAATCGGAAACAAGGCAATGTTGCATCTCCGTAGCAAAAAGAATGACAAAATTGATATGTATGAAAAAACAAGGCAGGGATGGATGAATAAACGAGTTAACAGAAAGGATTTCTAACCTGATTTACTGAGAAAGATGGGAAAACCGCGTAAAAACTGGGAAATACTCAAGGAGGTGGCCGGAATCTTCAAAAGAACCGCCGTGAAATCCTAGAACCACCGCAGGAACGCCGTTGAACCTTCAAAACTCTGCCAAAAAACTTGAGAATTCTAAAACAACAAACAACGGAGAAAATAAGGAACGCTAAAAGTGTGAGGAGGTTGAGGGGTGAAAACCTTATATAGGCAAGGGGGCCACAATCGAACGGTTGGGAACCCTTCATCCGACGGTTCAGATTGGGGCGGCAGTTATCAGTTTCGAAATTCGAAGAGGCGTCCCATCTATCCCCACGTGCAACTGCCTAGGCAGTTGCAAAGGCGGCCGCATTACTCAGCAGAATGATACCTGTAGGACTGACGTCAGCCACGATTGACGGTCTCGCCCCGCAAAAACAGACCCAGAGTTGCTTTGAGGTCGCTTGCTTTGAAAGCACGACCCTTAGAGAACAAGTCGCATTAGACGACAAGGTCGCAGAAACAGACCCAGAGTTGCTTCGAGGTCGCTTGCTTTGAAAGCACGGCCCTTAGAGAACAAGTCGCATTAGACGACAAGGTCGCAGAAACAGACCCAGAGTTGCTTCGAGGTCGCTTGCTTTGAAAGCACGGCCCTTAGAGAACAAGTCGCATCAGACGACAAGGTCATAAAAGTGTTGATAATTACTCCATCCTTTATATCCTCAGGGAATATCATTAAAGCACGGAGTAGGGGGCCATTGATGGGTATGAATGATTCCACCACCTCAACAGTAAGAGACAACCCACTGTGGCCACCCTCCGGCATGACAAGAGAGATCGCAAGAGTGGCGGCCACTTTGTCTCACCTCGCCGCGACCAAGGCATTTGCGGTCCCAGGCAAGTGCAACAGATCCTGTGAAACTCATCCAGGCAAGTCAAGAAGGGTCGCCAAGGGGGCGAGGCCGGAAAAGGCTTGCTCCTTGCGACCTCATAGAGATGGCCGCCGATTGATCCAGATCTTTTCCCCACTTGTATCTTAGATATTTCGTCTTGCTTAGTATCTAAGTTAAGCCTAGCTATTAGTAAAATATCTAATAAGGTTACTTATTCCCTAAGTTACCCACCTCTATAAAAGGGGTGGTCATTGTAAACTAGAGGGATATACATGAGATATATGGAATACACACTATACTTGCAAGCAAAAGCTCTGTCCACTCTCATTCCTCCGAGACACCACCCGCCGGAGTAACACCACACCAAAAAATACAGCCAGATATCCACCATCCATACACCGCAAGGACACCCGTGACGATTTAAACATCTTCATCGTGGTATGAAGTTCGATTCGAGAAGTGTTTGTTTTTGTGTTGAATATTCAATCAAAGTATTCCGTTCGAAGTTTAATTATATGCTTTCTTATACCTTTCGATTCATTGTTTTATCACTTTTCAATCTGAATCAATGCTAGGCTAAACGTTTTGTTAATTGAATCACGTAGAAATAATTCGAACTTAGTCTATGTAGTATAGTAATCTGTATTTGTGATTAAAAAATCAAATGCATAAACTGCATTTTCCTTCTAAGCGGCAGGTCGTGCCATTATCTAGACGACAAATTAGAATTGCAACCAGTCGCTATGGTCTGTTAATTCTGATTTCATGTTATAATTTGCATGCTTGTAATCTTGATAATTGTATGTTTACTTTCGTAAACTGTTCTTAATGAGCCACAAGTGGAATGAATAATTATGACGTAGGATTTTAGATTGCAAGGTTAAACTAGCATGTTCACGGCAGTTGTAGTTTTCTTAATGAGGGTTTCCACCTTCGTATGAGCATCCCATAGAGTAGCTTGCATGTTGATTAAATCAGACCTATCCCGTTCACGATGGGCCATTAAGGCAACATAGACGTTCTTCTGCCCGTTCACAGATTAGAATGACTTCCGGGGTTCGTAACCATTTAATTGACTCGAATTAGGTTGTTAAACTTGAATCATACAAATCAATTACGTAGTAGACCGTGGGATGTTATTTGCGCATGGTTCAATTAACTATTCTCTGAATCGTTAGTTCGAACTACTTGATTTGTTTCATTGTTGTTTTAGGTTTAGTTTTAGCTTTTCAATGACAATCTGGTCCAAGACCACCTATATGTTTGCTAGATTATAGATCTTCCGGTTTGTTTATTCGTTGTTGTTTTGTCCTTGTGGGATCGACCTTTGCTCGCCTATGCGATACGACTATTGGCCTTGTGCTCTTGCTTGTATTAGTTCTTAGAGCGCGATCAACAAACTTTATGCATTATTTATTTTCCTCCACCCCTAAACCTTGATCTCCTAGAACATATACTTCATTTAAGAAGCATGAATGTACTCACGTTTGCTTTAAATGACCACACATTTTGGTGAATAACATGCCTTAGAATTGTTGAAAATGGTCTAGTTACTTGGAAGGAATAATGAAGAGAGTTGAGGGGTGAATATTTGGAGAGAAAATGATGAAAAGAATGGCTGTTCGCATCTTTCTGAGTGCAACGAAATTCAGACAGGTGGTTTGACAGCCACCAACATATCCCATTTCTTGAAAGGTCGCATTCGCATACGGCCACCGTTGAGGCGGCTCAACGGTGTAAAATGCCGGGTTTTGAAATTTGATGACTCCAAAAGGTCTTTAATATTATATAAAAAAGGACTTTAATGTAATTTAAGTGTTTTTATTTTATTTTATGAAGTTTGACTAATTTTGACAAAATTCTTATTATTATTAAGCTTTGAGCACGCTAAAATTGTCTAGAGGCGCTGGGTTTATTTGGAAAATAATTATTTCGACTTAAATCGAATAAGAGAAATAAAATAAAATAAAATAAATTTATCTATTTATTTATTAATATGTTTTCGAAGGTGTCTAACATTAATTATCCGATTACCTGCACCAAACCTGCTAATTACCCGCCCAAACCCCATACCATGTATTACCATGTATTAATGCATGGAATTTATCTTGAAATTTTATTGCAGCTTAACATTTTTTTCCGATAAATCATTTCTTGTGAATGCATCTTTGACTTCCAAAAAATAAGCACTCTCAATTAGTCTCATTTATTTTTTCACAAAAGAAAATAAACAAATCACTAAAAAAAATTATTAAATAAAAATATTAATGTATGATATTTAATGTGTGATTCAGACAAATCATTTTTTCTTTAATTTAATGTGAATGCATTTTTAACTTCCAAAAAATAAGCACTCCCATTTATTCTTCACAAAAGAAAATAAACAAAACACTAAAAAGAATTTATAAAATAAAGGGAGAATTGCAATTCACCCCCTCGAATTATACCCATGACAAAATTTACACTCTTAAACTATTATTTATTTGATTTACAACCTTAAACTATACATTTTGATCAATTCACAGCCTTAAACTTTTAATTGATCAAATTTCAACCCTAAACTATCATAATTTTTTATTTACTACCCTTTATTCATAATAAACCATTTAAAAAACTTTAATGAAGGATAAAGTTGTCTTTTTTCAATTCATCTCTGGATATACCCGGATTGGAATGGGGCCCTGTTCAACCATATTGGGCCTATAATCTTGGCCCATCAACATAGATAATGGGCTTCTGCGCCCGCTGGCCGCTGCCCCCAAGCTTCTTCTAACCGCTAGCTACAAGCCAAATCGTGTCCGCCAACAGTAAGCCGGACTCATTCTCTCCATATGATTCTAGCTAATATACTCAAGGCACAGACGAGTCCGCTGTTCGACCATTCTTCTCGCTGCTCGCTGCTCGCCATTTTTGTCCAGCTGGCCAATCCAGCTGGCAACACTTTACAGCTGGCTAAGACACTTGTATTCCATGCATGTTTAACTTAGCTGTATACTCTTAGTTGTCTTATCGGTGAACAGTAAACCGACTTACCTTTTTTTAGCCTATATATATAGGATCACATTGTAATAGAAAGGGGATCCATCTCTCCCTAAAAAAACTTTAAGCTATTAATCTAATACAAGCAGAAACTCTGCCAATTTGTCGACTGATCTACTTGTTCTACACAAACACTTAAACCGCCACCACACTTCTTGATCACCACCGTGTCCTCACCGTTGAAATCATTCATCACAGCCCTATATCCTCAAGATAGACACTGTTACCGCAAATCTGGTGTTCAACGCAACATCAGTTGGCTCCGTTACCGGGAAACTCATCATCATTCAGCTTTTGGAGATCACTCACTCCACCACAAGGACGATTTCACGGTGTCTCAGGCGAGGAGGATCATTATCATCAGTCTGTCGGTAACTAAAGCTTTGATCTTTTTGATAAAACAACCCAGAAATTGATGCTCTCCTCATCTCAACGACTTACACAGAAGAGATCACCAACTTCATCGCATACTCACGCTTGAGTCCATCTTTAAATATCCAGGTTGGTTTTTACACTCTCTTTGGCGGTTTTAGATCTTCAAGTAAAGAAAGTTTGGTCATTTTCGCTATAAGCCGCCAGGAAAACGCAAACACTTTTTACCCTGATATACTGAACCAGAAATACCCACAAAAATCATAAGTAGTGGCTGGCGGGAAAAACTTGAACCCAGCAACACCGACTAAGCCAGTCAATCAGCGCCCGACACGTGGAGCGAGCACGCTGCGTGGAGAGGCTAGCCGAAGGGTGATGTCAGATGGGGCAGACGTCAACCCTGCCCTCACGACCGACATACGAGCATATATACGGGAAAGAACTAAAGCCCGCGAAATACATGAGGAGGCGGTGAGGAAAAACAAAGGAAAAGGAATCGCTGGGACATCTAACCCAAATAACGAACACGCGGCTATTATAGCAGGGGAAGCTCCCCCACAGCAAGATGCATATAGAATAGCTCTACAAGCACACATGGAATACGTAGAGGAAATGCGAACTGGAAATGCCTTACTAATTGCTGAAGGATTACCACCCCAGCCTATCCGCAAATTCAACCCTCCTCAACCCACACAAACAGAGCTACAACCAACTTTCATTCCTCCAAAAACCGTTCAATCTCAACGATCAGAAATGGAAGAAAGCAGCCATGCGACCTCACATCCAAGGGGAGACAGGAGATCAGCTTTTGGTCGGTTGGGGCCCGTGGTCGACGACCGCGGTGCAGCCCCAGGGCGACCAAAGAATCCTAGACAGTCCGCACTCGCACAGAGGGACATGAGGATTCGCAAGATCAGGGAGGACATATGGCGTTCCCGCCAATTCCCCAAACTCAGGTAGGAATGGGCATCATGAAAAAACAGATAGAGGAGCTGCAGAAGGGTACAAAGAGTGTTAAGGTGGTTCCGACATGGGGAATGAGTGTGCTCCATCCAAGTATATTGAAAGCCGCACCAAGAGGGGGGACTCACTACCCCAATTTCATTAACTACCATGGAGCCACAGATCCACTGGACTGGCTGTCAGCTTTCCAAAGCAGAATCAGTTTATGTACCTCTAGCGACGAGGCTTGGTGTATAGCATTTGTGGGATCAATGCAAGATAGGGCGGCATCTTGGATCCGCAGTCTTCCTCCCGGATCGATATTATCATGGGATGATCTGATCAACAAATTTATAGCTGAATTTAGGTCGGTGGGAGGACCTAAAAAGACACACATTGACCTGCATGAGGTCCGACAAGGCGACAACGAAGCCACCCGCAGCTATTATGAGCGGTTTTATAAAGTGTATGAGCTAACCAGGGGCATAGCAGATAACGTTGTCATGAATAGCTTCGAAACAGGGTTGAAGCCGGGGTATTTGAAATCTTATTTCGCTTTGTCGCCATCAGCGAACCTACAAGAGATGTTGAGCTCAACTAGGAAGTACATTGCAACTGCGGGAAACGAAAGAGTGCCTTCGTCCAGCAAAGGCAAACAGAGGGCTGAGCGTAGCCCGCCAAGAGATACCCGCCGTGGGGCAGATCGGGAAATCAAGAAACCTGAAAGATTTAAGGAAGAGCACTTCACGCCGCTCAGAATTTCCTATTCTCAGGTATTAAATGAAATAAGGGACGAAATACCTGAACCATACCCGATGGTCCCTGACACACGTCGCGATGCATCTAAATATTGCGGCTATCACAGAGATAAGGGTCAACTACTGACGAGTGCATTCAGTTTAAGCGAGCAATAGAAAAATTACTTGCCCGCGGACACCATGATCATCTCAAACTAGATGCTAGTGGTCCGGACAGGAGGAATCAGCAAGCTCGCCAGTTCGACAGAAGCATCAGAATGATAACTGAGCCTCCTCCCAGCAACAATCAGATTAAGAATCGCATCGGCTCCATTAACAAACATGTGGAGAAGCCTATAGTTTTGCGAGGAAATGAGCAACCTCTGGCCTTTACTCGAAGTGAGCTAGTGACTTCGATCAACACAGAGGACATGTGCTTATGCATTTCAGTGGTCATCAATCGGGCCTGTGTCAACAGAGTAATGGTGGATACAGGAGCTTGCCACGACATTTTGTACTACAACTGCTTTAAAGAATTGGGGTTCAGCGATTCCAATTTGAGGCCGCACAATGGCACCCTTGAAGGATTTACGAACCACAAAATACAAGTCAAGGGGGCCATCGACTTGGATGTACAGATGGGAGATTATGCGCCATTTCGCACAGAAAAGGTGATTTTTTAGTAGTTGATCTTCAGTCCAATTATAACATGATAATTGGGACACCCGCTCTGAAACATTTTCAAATGGTAACTTCCATTCCACATCAGAGGGCTAAGTTTTATGTTGGGGACAGGATCGGAACGTCGATCAGCGAGCCTGCAGCTGTCCTAACATACATACACGAGATGAGAACAGGAAACAAGAAAGCACGAATCGAGCAACCCCCGCACATGGAAAACATTGACATGATCAGGGTCGCTGTCCAACAGACGCCTGTTAAAGTGGAATGCGAAACATTGCAAGTCAGAGATGAACCTGATTTTACAGCAGAGGATGAGTTAATAGAGGTGATCATCAACGATAAATATCCTGATCAGAAAGTTAAAATTGGAGCTCGGCTGAGTTCTTGTGAAAGAGAAAAGTTGGTAAAATTACTCAAAAATAGTTTGAGCGCTTTTGCTTGGGAAGTCACGGACATGAGAGGGGTCGAGGCAGACGTCGGCCTCCATCGCCTTAACGTCGACTCCACCTTCAAGCCGATACAACAACGAGCACGCCAGTTTTCAGCTGAAAAGGAATCGGCGGTAAAAGTCGAGGTTGAAAAGCTCTTACAGGCGGGGATAATAAAAGAGCTCGCCTACCCATCTTGGCTAGCAAATGTGGTTATGGTAAAAAAGCACAATGGCAAGTGGAGAATGTGCGTCGACTTCACGGATATCAATAAAGCTTGCCCCAAAGATCCTTATCAGCTTCCACGAATTGATCGGTTAGTAGACTCTATCTCTGGCTTTGAAGTATTAAGTTTCTTGGATGCATATTCTGGATATCATCAAGTACGAATGGCTGAGTCCGACAAGGAGAAAACGGCTTTCAGAGCCGCTGGAGGGTTATATTATTTTGAGATGATGCCATTCGGGCTAAAGAATGCAGGGTCGACTTATCAGCGAATGGTTAACAAGGTCTTCAGCTCGCAGATAGGAAGAAACATGGAGGCTTACATTGATGATATGGTAGTCAAATCCGCTGAGAGCGGCCACACTGTTGACCTTCAAGAAACCTTCGACAACGTTCGAAAACACTCAATGAAACTCAATCCAGCCAAATGTACTTTTGGTGTTCAGGCAGGCAAATTTCTGGGGTTCATGGTTAGTCGTCGGGGCATCGAGGCTAATCCAGAAAAGATTCAGGCCCTAATCGACATGCAAGAACCTACAACTATCAAAGAGGTTCAGAGGCTTAACGGCCGCATCATCGCGTTAGGTCGGTTCATATCAAAGTCAGCAGAGAAGTGTCTTCCTTTCTTCAAGATTCTCAGAGGCGACAATACTTTCTCATGGAGCGCAGAGTGTTCGCAGGCGTTCCAAGCTCTGAAGGAATATTTAGGGAAACCACCTCTTTTGGTTAGCCCTGTAGAGGGAGACATTTTGTTCTTGTACTTGGCGGCTTCAGATCGGGCTGTTGCCGCCGTTCTTGTCAAGGAGGCCGGAACCCTCCAAAATCCCGTCTATTATGTAAGCAAGGCTCTCAGTCCGGTGGAGAGTCGTTATTTTAATATTGAAAAATTAGCCTACTCGCTTGTTGTAGCTGCCCGCAAACTCAGGGCTTACTTTACTTCGCATACAATAATTGTGTTAACGGATAGTCCAATGCGTCAGATATTGCACAAGCCGGATCTCTCGGGTCGACTTCTCAGATGGGCTATTGAAGTTACTGAATTCGACATACAATATCAACCTAGAAAAGCTATCAAGGGTCAAGCACTACCGGATTTTATTGTAGAGACAAGTTTCAGCTCGCCACAACCAGATTCGCCATTATCTCAGGAGCCCGCTGCGGCCAGGAATAAGCCCAATCAATGCTGGCATTTATATGTGGATGGGGCATCTAATCGAAATGGTTGTGGGGCCGGAGTAATCTTGATGGAGCCCGGAACAACGGAAGAAATCGAAAAAGCTTTGAGATTCGAATTTCCGCCACAAATAATCAAGCCGAGTATGAAGCAGTAATTGCCGGGCTCAAATTAGCCAAAGAGTTAAACGTGGAGAATGTTGAAATCTTTTGTGATTCCCAACTCATCGTCAACCAAATCTCAGGGGATTATGACACGCACTGTGGTATTCTTGAGAAATATGGTGAAATTGTTCGACGACTAAAAAACAACTTTAACTATTGCGAGTTCATCAGAATTCGAAGAGAGGACAACGAGCGAGCAGACTATCTCTCCAAGCTATCACTCAAAGAGGAAATTGCAGATCCCTCGATAATGATTGAGTATCTAGCCGTACCCACTATTGAGGAAACACAAATCATGGAAATTGACACACCAGCACCAACTACATGTTGGATTGATGAGGTTCAAGCTTACATAGAAACAAGCATACTACCAGAGGGGGCGGACAAAGTTCGTGCTCTTAAGAAAAGAGCGGCCAGGTATATTATAAACAATGGAATACTCTACAGAAGGTCCGCAACTAGGCATCTTTTACGATGTGTTCGAGAGGAGGAGAGCAAAACAATCCTTATCAAACTTCACCAAGGAGTGTGTGGGGGCCACCCCGCTAGCCGTTCCTTGGCACAGAAGGTCATAACCGCAGGGTATTATTGGCCAACCATTCTTAAAGACTCAGAAAAGCTGGTAAGAGAATGTCCAGAGTGTCAAAAACACTCAGACATTCCCCGGATACCATCAGCCGAACAGAGCATCGTGACCGCATCCTGGCCTTTCGACATGTGGGGACTCGATCTTATCGGACCTTTTCCACCAGGAAGAGGCGGATGCAAAGTTATCATAGTAGCCGTGGATTATTTTACAAAGTGGATTGAAGCAAAGCCTATGGTCAAGATAACCGCAAAAGCGGCAGGTTATTTCTTACACGATCAAATTTTTTCACGTTTTGGCGTCCCGCGGGCAGTAGTATCGGACCACGGCCCATAATTTAGGAAGGACTTCTCAAATCTTTGCGACGAATTCAAAGTTAAACACTGGCAGTCATCAGTAGCTTATCCTCAAGGAAACGACCAAGCTGAGGCCGGCAACAAACAAATAATCAAAATGTTGAAGAAGAGCGTGGATGACAAAGTAAAAGCAGGAGGGTGGGTGGATGAATTACCCAATATACTTTGGGCACTCCGCACCACTATCAAAACACCCACAGGAGAAACTCCTTTTGCTCTTACTTATGGATCAGAGGCCATGACTCCAGTTGAAATGGCTCTACCCAACATCAAGGTCGCTTTGTATAACCCGGCGGATAATCTTTTAAACAGACAAATCGACTTGGATCTATTGGAGGAAAAGAGACTAGCGACATACCATCGACTCGCGAACTACAAGCAAATCGCTAAACAAAAACATGACATGCGAATCCGCAACCACTCATTTAAAATCGGGGATTTTGTTCTCCGAAACAGAAAGGCCACGGGTATGGAGCCCAATAAAGGGAAGCTAACAGCAAATTGGGAAGGCCCTTATCAAGTCGCAAGGGAGATCAAAAAAGGGACTTATGTTCTCAGAAATCATCAAGGCTACGAACTCAATAGACCTTGGCATGCGGACAACCTCAAAAGGTACTACATGTAATAAATCGGTTAGGGTTATGGCTATCCTCTCGTTTACAACGTGAGTGGTTAAGCTTTCTTATTTTGCTTGTAATCTTTACTCATCTAGCGGGATGAGTCGAAATTAATAAAGCCCGATTTTACATTCTCTTTTTTATATGCAAATTATTACAAGAATGCACGGGTAAGAGAGAATTGCGCTCGAAAAATTTTCAACAAAACTTCGGCTGGACTTCAGAGTTGTTGAAATAGGGGCAATATTTGGGAAAATTTAACGCGGCCACCTTTCCCTGGCGAACAAGTTATTTCAGATAAGATTCAAGAGGGGCATATCTCATACAGGAGTCCGCACAAGATCGACCTAAAATCTTATCTAAAAGAAGGGGGACATATGTTATTATCATCGGACTCAATTTAGACAATAAATTCGAGCAAAAAGCAAGCATACGTAAAAAATTATAAGCTGGACAAAGTACATACTAGCTATTACAGAGACAAATGTGCGGACAAAAGTGCGAAAATGGAAAAGAGTTATACATATGCGAACACAGAATAATGTTTTACAAAACAGAGCCAGAAATCTAAGAACCCTCGGGCCGCATCTCTTCATTATGGACGTTCTCTTCGCGGAGAGAATGGTGCAGCATCTGATCAGCATTGGTCTCCGACTCAGTAGGCTCTGTCGACTTCTCACCAGGCTGCTCGACCTCGCCTTCTTCAGCGGCTCTCTCTCTCGCCTCTGTGGCCAAGCGAACACGCTCTCTCAGATTTGCTTCAATTACAGCGGGGGCCACCCAATCAGGATCACACTCAGGAACATAGCGCTGAAGCTCAATATCAGAAAAGGGTATGCGATCATGAAACTCTCTTAGATAATCAGAGAAGGGATGGGTGAGAATCCACTCCTCTAAGACATCAAGATCGGGGGTACCACCGTCATGAGCCAGAACACACCTCGCGATGTGATAAAACCCTTGGTCGTATCCCATCATAAAGCCATCATCATTAGCGGCCCTGATCTGACCTTCAACACTTGAGCCCAGATCCTTAAGTTGTTTCCGCAGGTCCACACACACTGCTTGCTCGGCCTCCCAATGAGCTTGAGCCTCCGATACTTTCTGCTTCATTTCCTCCATAGTTTGATCAACGGACTTGCTCTGCTCAATAAGTTTTGCATTAATCTGGTTAGCCTCAGCAAGCTGTGCTCTCAGCTTCTCATTCTCCGCCTCAGCAACGGTTAATCGCCCACGAAGACCGGCAGACACTGCATTTGCGGCACCAAGGGCTTTCTGGGTTTCGACCAGCTCTTTTCTGACATCGGCACTCTGAGCTATGGTGTTTCTATAATCATTGACGAACTGTGCCAAGCCAGTGCCAACCTAAGGGAAGAAAAATAAACAGCAGAGTCAATATTGACATGAGAAAAACGACAATAAAAAGAATGAAAAACAAAAACAAGAAAGGAGGTTTACCATGCTCACCGTGGCGCCATATAAGCCCCACAAATCTTCAATATTCCCAAGAAAGGCACGGCGGGGATCAGTCTGATCCGCCAGAACAACCCTGTCCGCTATCCCACGGCCTATCTCCAGCTGGATATCACTAGGGATGCCCCATCTAAAATGTCTCAACGGGGGCACATCAGCGATACCCCTTGAGATTGTCCGCGCCTTGGGCAGGTCGAGAGGTTGTTGCCGCATGAACTCTTTATCCAACCAGGCGGCGGGACAACCTCTAGGCCCAATAGGAACTCCAGCAAAAGGCACCACTATCTTTGTGCCCGCAGATGCCACCTCATCAGCCACAGGTTTGCCTTGATCAGCAACCTTTTCTTTACCTTTATCAGATCGGGGTTTTTTAAGAGGAGGGACCTCCTGCCCGCCGCTATCATCTCCCTCGGGCTCAATCTCTTCAACAGCAGCCCTCTTCTTCTTATCACCAACAGGCGGCTTTATCAGAGTGGTCTGCTTTATAGTTTTGCCCGCCGCGGCTTTCTCTACTACTGGCGGCTGTGATGCTTTCACGACCTTAGCCCCAGAAGCTCCGGCCGCCGATGTCTGTAAATCGACCATGGGAAGGGATGTCTTGATCCCCTTTAGCTTAGCGGCCCTCTGCACCTCGTCGACGGTCTTTTTCTTCGTCAGCTGGCTGCGTCGAACTAATCTATCCATAGTACCTGCGAAGAACAAATGTTTGTTAGCGACAAGAAGATATGAAAAGAAACATGTTATGTAAAAATACAAAAGTCCTACTCGGTGCTCGCATATTAGGATAACCGCCGCAGATTTCACATTGAGAAGGCATGAACCTGCCATGATGACACTCGCCATACCAGTCGGGATGAGTCGGCAACAGGTTGACTACAACTAAGGGTTGGCTGACACCGGCTCCAGAAAGTCCGGCCTGTCTAAGGTAGGGCTGGCCGACGTCCAACAACAACCTCCAGTTAAATGCTCGGGCTTGAGGTTCACCTTTGCGGGTGTAGCCCAGATCACCTTTTAGCTCGGATATGAAGGTGTCGTCGTCAAACTGAGTCTTTATTTTTACCAAGTGTTCGGTTTTAACCGAGTTCACCGGCAACTTCGGAAACTGCCATCCCACCCGGGATTCTACCTTCATACATCTCTTATCCCAGTCCGCTACCTTGTCTGGAAGATCGAACAATAAACGGGGCCTCCCATGGCTAGATCTACTTCGCGGCTGAATTTGACCGGCCCCGCCTTTCCGGGAGAAACTATAAAAGTATAAGAGCACTGGCATCGACGGCTCGCGTCCGCTCAACCTACTGATTATGATAAACGACATGACCACGCGAACAACCCCAAGGCTAAGGTCGCAGGGCATCACCTGCAGCTCCTTCATGAAATTAACAAAAAATGGGTCAAAGGGAGGTCTGAGCCCGGCCGCGAGATGGTCATAATGCAACCACAGGTAGTCTTGATGTTCCCGGCCACAAACCCACGACACATTGGTCGCACCCATGCTGGCAAAACGATAGTCCGCTGGTATATCGTATGCTGATAACACCGAGGTATAATCTTCTCGATCCTTGAACTCTTTCCATCGAGATATAAGATCGCTGTCCGCACGCTTTTGTTCTGCGAGTTCGCTCTCGACGTCATCGGACCTTTTCCTAGGAGCCCTTTTCCTTTTTACGGGCTCAGGGACAGTTGCGGCCTTCCTCTTGGACACAACAACCTTTGGAGATTTCCTTGGTTTCTCCGAGGGATCTACGGCTTCCACGGCTTCCTTGAGCTTGCCGCTACGTTTGGCGGCTCCAATATTCATAGCTGTTTCCATTCTGGTTAGTAGCCCGCTCAGTGCCATCTGGTCGTCATCTTCGACCTCGACCTCAACATCGCCCTCATCACCAACGGATACGTCCAGGTCAGATTCTATGGTAATGAGTCCAGGGTTTGGATTTTCATCAAACTCTTCCCCATCGCCGCTAGAGGAAGCATCCTCCATACTTACCTCCTCTGATCCATAACCTGCCGCGGCCCTGGCCTCTTCGTCTGATTGAGTATGCTCTGATGACATTCTGGAAAAGAAAAAGGGCAAGGTGGATTAGATTATCACCCGGACATGGAAATTGGGCCGGGGTGAAGCAATCACTGTTAGGAAATCTACGCGGGAACGCAGCGGAATTCAAAAATTTGATTTCCTTTTACCCAAGATCGACTTCGTTTAAGCAATAAACAAATAGATAGTAGACGGTGGTTACCTTGGTTGATCTAAAAGATCGACGCTTTGACCGTCTAAGGAGAGTAGTTCTGCATAGAGCCGCCCAAGTGTTCGCCTCTACCGCTAGTCCACACGAACAGCCCGCCGGAATCCCATCATGGATTGCTATTGGAAAACTCCGGTTGCTAGACCGGCCTTTTTCCCTCTCTCCAACTCTCTATAGGATGCTCTCTATTTTACACAAGAGCTATTAGCTCTTGGAATTATGATGTACAAAAGAGCTTGACACCCACCTTCTATTTATAATGAAAGTGGCGCCCCATATAGTGTGGAGGAGAAGAAAACCTTTTCCCAATAAAATAAGGAAAATATAATTGATTGATTTATCTCATTTATTACAATATCTCATATTAAATAAATCTAGGATTTTGTCAATATCTCATATTGAATATTTCCAAGATATTGTCAAGATCTTATATTGACAATATTTATCTTTTATTATATTACCATAAATCAATTTACATATGTGTATATATCACACAAATAAATCTATACATATATATATCTTAAAAACAAATGTGCACAAGCACATTCAAGTGCAAGTCACGCATGTGACTATATATATATTTATATATTAATATCTTATATTAATATATGGTAATACCATTAATTAAATTGCACAATCCAAGTGTATCTTATACACATTAAATGTGGCGCCCCTTTGACCAACAAATTGACTTCCGGAACATTCTTTAATTAATATAATATTATTAATATCTTGTATTTATTTTATTCATAATAAATAAATACCACCATATTAATTTACCACTATAACCTTTATAGTCTCGAGATAAACTTTCCTTATTTGGTTATCATCTATAACCACATTTTAATCCGGCTAGATGTTCTTATGTGTGTGACCCGATAGGCTTCCGAATATGTTGGCCGTAGACACAAAGTGCAAATTACGAAAATGCCCTTCATGCCTAACGATCACGGGATAGCGTCTAGCAACACACCGTGACCCCCAATCATCGGAAGAGTCAAATGCAATGACTACTACCTTTCATGTGAAACAATTACCGTGTAACTTACAATCCTATCGCTGTAATAATATCCATACGGTCGTTAGTCGAGTGTCAAAACATCAACAACCGTATCTTATAATCTGGATATCAAACTCTCTCAAGTAACACATTTACTCCCACTTTGCAAAGATTCACGAGAGCTAGACATTCCTTATAAGAAGGCCATTTCGGATATTCGATCCCAATCATAGGATACGCGATTCCCGGACGACCAATCATGTATACTCCGCATGCTTCAATATCACACCCAATCACTACCGCATGATCGCCCCGTGGCTAGGGGAAACCTCAATAGTGTCAAAGCATGACAATCCACACCGTGATGCCATGAAGACTCCGGTCTTAAGGATAATTACACAACCGCCACATAGTGTGACACTTATCTGTGTAAGTGGGTCAGTCTAACGTACGCATTCTCTAATACACGCCCACGTACAGTCCAAGTGTCTCTACACTTCGATAGACGAGATCTATCCCCGCCCTTAAAGACAGAAGACATCCAATACGTGCTAGTCTGTTTATACTATCAATGCCCTGTTTAATAGTACATCAGCCTAGAGACATTTAAGTATCAAACTTATTAAAGTGATTAGAGATCTCATCAACCATAATCGCTTATCATGGTTTCTCTACCACAGTTTAATACTAAGGACGTTATCATATAACAATTCATAATTGGTTCTTTAAAAGAACATAAATATGACAACATAAAAGCCATTTAATATATGTATAAACATAAAGAAATAGTAGAAATGATCCGACCCGGTCGGATCCGGTCCAACCCGATTGGGTTTAGGACACTATTCCAACAATCTCCCACTTGGCCTAAAACCAATCACTCGTACACACAAGACCAAGTTGAAACACAAGAATCTTATGCAATACTCGCAACCAGCCCTAGCCATAAACGGATCGCTATCCGTGGGGACTCAGACTATCTTCATACCATGCTCCAAATGACCAAGTCAAAGGAACCGCCTCAACACACACATGAATCTCTGACGAGACCCCGGTCCTTGCTTCAAGCAATGAATCCACTTACTATATCAACTATATAGAAAAGGTGGAAGAACCGTACAAGGTTCAGGAATGAACCTTCTAGATCCATGTACCGCTCCCGCTGCGCCTTCAAGGCACTACTGTGTTTTGGCTTAGTTGTAGAATTTACAGCGACCCATAGGCTAGAACATTTCCAGCTCACTGTATCACTTAATCAAAGTGACTGCAAACCCAGATCGTAGCTCCCACTCGCCTTCGTAAGACTCAGGATATACGTCTGTATAACTATATTTATTCGCTTCCAAGCTTCAAGGAAATCGTCCTTAACTTGTTTAAGGATATTCTCGACATTCACCAGATTTACTTTCATACTTGCTCATGACAGTTCATGAACTATGAACATCCGGCATTTCCTTTATGATGGTTCCTATCGCAGTAGCGAAGGAAACCTTCCATAAGCATCATCTTTCACCTTATCTTTAGGACTAACGTCCTAAAATAGATAGATCTTGAGATCTATGCTAAACTTCTTTTAGCATCACATCTATATAGGTAAACAATAATCTAACAGCAGTTAAATCTATCACTATAGATTCTCATTTCTAAAATAAGAACTGCTAATCCAAGTGCTTTCGTAAAGACCTTGAACTACCAAACATTAATTGACTGTGACATGGGGTGATAATTCTCGAGAGAGATATCTAATACCTTACTCAAAAATCGTAACACACTCCCACTATCCATCTTGCACATGGGCATATCCTTATTTTGACTCAATCAAATTCCTTTGATCATCAAACAAAGAAATCGTCTAGAGAAACTTGTTTGAGTCCATAAATGGATCTCGTGGGCTTACATATCATGTTATCGTCTATGAACATCGAGCTGTCTGCCCAACGTCTTCAACACTATCATATAGTCATGATACGAAGTTATAACAAGCATAATCTGAATAGAACTAGGCTCAGCCTTACAGGGACATTCCCTCAAGGTAAGACAGACTAGGTTCACAACCTGGTTGTCACTGATGGAATCTAACTCAGATACTATGGCTCCTGGCCATATCTCTCAAACCTGCCTTTCAAACATTCTTTCATAAGTCATGAGATATTCATTCTTCAAGATGAACATACCAACAGCCTTTTCAGGCTTGAGGTTATCCACAGACTTACAGAACTTTTGTGTGCACTGAGCAGTGTTTTACACCTCATCGCTATGTGGCATCCGCTCACGTTCCTGTGGTTGAATATGTCTTTGTGGTTCTCAAACTCTTTTGAGATTTGATTCACTCCCACTGTTTCTCTTGGAAGAAACACTTCCTCTAGAAGACAGCATGTTTGGAGACAAGTATTTTGCTCCGCGGACAAGTAAATAATATCTAGCGTACTTGCTAAGATATTCCACAAAGTTGCATATGTCGTACTAGGCTCCAAGCCTTTCTGACTTTGCCTATGATAACTTCAAATCTTCGGTTAAGATAGATTCGACATTATCCTCTTCCATATTTATTCAACCTTTATTCTTTGGAACTAGGTTAAGTATAAGGGCACTATCCCGAAACGGGTAAGGGATACTTCGCATGGCTTGCGTCACACCTTTATCATATAAAGTGTTATTGCCATTTAGGGAACACAATCTAATTGCGTATCCCAAAGATGGTATCCTTCAAGGGAGAATCTTATTCCTTTTCAGACGACTTCTGAAACACCCTTCAGGTATTAATTACTTCAATCCAATTGAAGATTAATTCCTAAGTAGCTCATCAATCTCATATTCGTACTAGCTCGAACTTTTCGGGCTTTCCGAATTATGCACTTCACTGAGTACACTTGACTATTTCTAAAAATAGACGTAGAGATTAATAAACAATTATTTGTGGCATTAATTGTCACAAGCCAACAAACATCGGTATGTTCAGGATTTAGACAATTTTTCTAGATTTTGCAACCTTTTCTTAAAAGGGTATACTGGTCATCTTTAGATAAGATGCGTATCACCCACATGATTCATAATCATATGGTTCAACATCATCAGAATGACGTTTAGTTACACGCTTCCCTTCCAGAGAGACTATGTCTAGAACAACCACAAATATCAAGGATAATAGCCATACAAATATTTAGTTGAGATCTCATCACATATATCAACTATTTAGTGACAACAATCTAGTATGTTAGATTCAGTGACCATCCAATTTTATCAGAATAACATTTATTCTTTACAATTGAATATGTTTACTAAATCCTAACAGATAACTGAAAGTGTGTTCTTCATAAGAACCGGAATATAATAACATTTATTTAGTTCCCTTATCAGTTTACTAGATCCAGAATATGGTAAGTATTACAACATTTGCTTCACCTTCCATATCTGTATTTAATCTTTCTAATTTAATCACACTCGTAAGATATCATATATCTTAGAGTTGACTTTGAATTTAGATAGATTTATCTCAAATCATTTGCCTAGAATAGAAACTTTAATAAGTTCTCTATTTAAGCACATGCCCTAACTTCCCTTTTTAATCCTTTAAGCACTTGAAAATGTTTCTTATTGTAGTCTTCATAAGACTTAAGAAAGATCACAAGAGCTATGTCTTTGATTTCCTTTCATAAAGAAAATCTAAAGTTTATTAAATAGTTTATTTATCCTTTTGAATCGTATTCAAAACATTGACTATTTACTTAACCTTTAAGCAATGATAGAATTAAGTCGATACTTAAATCTTACAATTTTGAAAACAACCTTTTCAAAATCAGATGTGGTCATTCTTATCCAACGTTTGAATTAATTGTCATCGTATGACTGAATGATCATCTTGGATCGTATCCAATATATGACTAATTCGTTGAAATTTATTTCAAATGATTTAATCATATCATGAGCTTCCGCTTTCATTAATATTTAAAGTCTCGGAGAACTGCATCAATTATGTAATCTCCTTGTCTCTAACTACTATAACGGGATGGCTCATGTCATTGCTTCTTTTAAAAGAATTAAAATTACCTAACCATATTTGAGAACGTTTCTCAAAATTAACAGTCATAATTTGGTTTTACTAATCGAGAATAAAACATAAATATAAAGTTTGCTAAAACTACAACATAAAATGAAAATAAAAGAGTGTTGTTGTTTATACACGTAAAATCAAAAATGGTCTTTTGATTTATGATTTTGCTCCCACTAGTCAACTACTCCCAATTGACTTTCAAGAATCTTTCAAAATTCTTTAGTGGCCAAGATCCCATCTGGTTACCCCGATTCCCGACGAGGGCCGATCAACCGGAATAATTCGAAAGGTATGTAACTCTTACCAATCACATCTCTATGTGACTCTTGGTGGTTGACTAGTCAACTCTTTGACAATTCACATCTTTATGTGGTAGTCAACCCCTTGCCTCTAGAATAAGACGGTCCTGACGAGGGCCAATCACCGCAATACTCTAGTCAAGTCATAACCCAATATTCGCGAGATCTCATACGATCATATCTCAATAACGACGATATACCCGTGGTAGGTCAACTCCCGGCGAGGGCCGATCAGTTGGATCCGAACAAAGGCTCTTCACCGTCGCTATAATATTGGGAGACAATTTCTCGACTTGATTTTTGTTGTGGAAGTATTTACGTAAATTAATTCACTTAATTAATTTTAATTACGGTCTCATCAAATATATCTATCTCTATAGACATACATCCTACACATTTATCTAGATCGTACCTAGTCATGCATCTATCGTATCATATAAAATAAATACAAGCACAAAATAAATAAATGCGTAAAGTAACCGGTATGATCATGGACTTTTCCTATGTGCGGTTTCGAATACAAACTGACGAAACCGCGGGTCACAATCTAAGGGTAGCTGCAACCGCCAATAGGATCTTTAATGCTCCATTCTCCAATGAGATCTTTATTTTCGTCTTTCTTTGGTCTCCATCTTCTGCTCCATTCTTGTTACATTTAATTCTATCTAATAAAATAAATACAACCCGCCGCACACGGGGGGGGCCAACGGGAATGGGATAATTGCAGAAAATAAACTAGGTCACGTTCTTCATAACGGCCTAGGACAATTTTTAAACCAACAGAAAAATTAAATCATTCACATATATCCTATCGGTCGAGTCCATGATCAATCGGGGTCCATATAATCATATTATATCTACTATATCTAATCCATACAATAAAATCTTATGAACAAGATAAAATTAAAATTTAACTACTTGCGTCTTAATTAATCAATTAACATTTAATCTATTAAATAATTTTATCCAATCAATTAACTAATTAACATTTAATTAATTAAATGATTTTAATCAAAATAAAATTAACGATTAATTTTAAACCGATTTTAATTTTAATTTTAATTAATTAGAACTATTCCAAAATAAATCAAAATTAAAATTATTTCTCTTTTGTTTCTTTCCTTTTGATTCGTAATCAAAAGGGATGCCTTTGGTTTCCTAAACCAAATTTGGCTTAGGCCTGGCCACTTTCCAAAATCAAAATTTTGGAAGTGGCCTAGGCCTAGGCCTTTTACAAATCAAATATTTGAAAAGGGCCTAGGCCTATTCCAAATCAAATATTTAGAAAGGCCAAATAATTTTGGTTTAGGCCTGGCCACTTTCCAAAATCAAAATTTTGGAAGTGGCCTAGGCCTAGGCCTTTTTCCAAAGTTTGGAAAGGCCATTATTATTTTAATGCCATGTGGCATCCCAATGGCCCAAACTATTTGTACCATTGGTTAGCCACATGACACAACTAAACAAAGGGAAATTAATAATCACAACTATGAACCATATTAAATCACAAAATACACAAAACAAAACTGGGGCCACCGCATCACGCCAGCAGCCGCCGGAGCCCGGAGGCCGCCGCCGGCGATCACACGGTGGTGGTGCCGCCGCCGATCGGCCGAGCACCACCATTGCCGCCTTTTTTTTTTCGTGTATCAATTTTGAATTAAAAATCTTTCATCTTTTAATCACGTGATTTAAACGATAAAATTAACTACGCAAAATAACATGCTTATTGCTTAAGCTCAAGCTCTCTCTGATACCACTGTTAGGAAATCTACGCGTGAACGCAGCGGAATTCAAAATTTTGATTTCCTTTTACCCAAGATCGACTTCGTTTAAGCAATAAACAAATAGATAGTAGACGGTGGTTACCTTGGTTGATCTAAAAGATCGACGCTTTGACCGTCTAAGGAGAGTAGTTCTGCATAGAGCCGCCCAAGTGTTCGGCCTCTACCGCTAGTCCACACGAACAGCCCGCCGGAATCCCATCATGGATTGCTATTGGAAAACTCCGGTTGCTAGACCGGCCTTTTTCCCCTCTCTCCAACTCTCTATAGGATGCTCTCCAATTTTACACAAGAACTATTAGCTCTTGGAATTATGATGTACAAAAAGCTTGATACCCACCTTCTATTTATAATGAAAGTGGCGCCCCATATAGTGTGGAGGAGAAGAAAACCTTTTCCCAATAAAATAAGGAAAATATAATTGATTGATTTATCTCATTTATTACAATATCTCATATTAAATAAATCTAGGATTTTGTCAATATCTCATATTGAATATTTCCAAGATATTGTCAAGATCTTATATTGACAATATTTATCTTTTATTATATTACCATAAATCAATTTACACATGTGTATATATATCACACAAATAAATCTATACATATATATATCTTAAAAAACAAATGTGCACAAGCACATTCAAGTGCAAGTCACGCATGTGACTATATATATATTTATATATTAATATCTTATATTAATATATGGTAATACCATTAATTAAATTGCACAATCCAAGTGTATCTTATACACATTAAATGTGGCGCCCCTTTGACCAACAAATTGACTTCCGGAACATTCTTTAATTAATATAATATTATTAATATCTTGTATTTATTTTATTCATAATAAATAAATACCACCATATTAATTTACCACTATAACCTTTATAGTCTCGAGATAAACTTTCCTTATTTGGTTATCATCTATAACCACATTTTAATCCGCTAGATGTTCTTATGTGTGTGACCCGATAGGCTTCCGAATATGTTGGCCGTAGACACAAAGTGCAAATTACGAAAATGCCCTTCATGCCTAACGATCACGGGATAGCGTCTAGCAACACACCGTGACCCCAATCATCGGAAGAGTCAAATGCAATGACTACTACCTTTCATGTGAAACAGTTACCGTGTAACTTACAATCCTATCGTTGTAATAATATCCATACGGTCGTTAGTCGAGTGTCAAAACATCAACAACCGTATCTTATAATCTGGATATCAAACTCTCTCAAGTAACACATTTACTCCCACTTTGCAAAGATTCACGAGAGTAAGACATTCCTTATAAGAAGGCCATTTCGGATATTCGATCCCAATCATAGGATACGCGATTCCCGGACGACCAATCATGTATACTCCGCATGCTTCAATATCACACCCAATCACTACCGCATGATCGCCCGTGGCTAGGGGAAACCTCAATAGTGTCAAAGCATGACAATCCACACCGTGATGCCATGAAGACTCCGGTCTTAAGGATAATTACACAACCGCCACATAGTGTGACACTTATCCGTGTAAGTGGGTCAGTCTAACGTCACGCATTCTCTAATACACGTCCACGTACAGTCCAAGTGTCTCTACACTTCGATAGGCGAGATCTATCCCCGCCCTTAAAGACAGAAGACATCCAATACGTGCTAGTCTGTTTATACTATCAATGCCCTGTTTAATAGTACATCAGCCTAGAGACATTTAAGTATCAAACTTATTAAAGTGGTTAGAGATCTCATCAACCATAATCGCCAATCATGGTTTCTCTACCACATTTTAATACTAAGGACGTTATCATATAACAATTCATAATTGGTTCTTTAAAAGAACATAAATATGACAACAGAAAAGCCATTTAATATATGTATAAACATAAAGAAATAGTAGAAATGATCCGACCCGGTCGGATCCGGTCCAACCCGATTGGGTTTAGGACACTATTTCAACAATCACACCCCGACACCTAGCCCTTCCATCTTCCTTAAACAAACAAAAGCCCAGAAAAACCCCCAAAACACAATTCAATTTTACAAAAAACTACCCAGAAAAACCCTAATACCACACACATTCAAAGGCGCAAACACAAATACTCTAGCATTGGCAAAAAACCGCAATCAAAGTACATGCATACAAGGTTATTTCTGGGAAAAAGAGGCTGAAATCACAAAAAGGCATGAACGACTGGGCTCATGGCATTCATCAAAGGAAAAACAATATAAATTACAGAGACACAGTTCAAGGCATTATAATCTTCCAACCAGAAATAGATGACATCAAGGCAAAATCGGATAAGAGAGCAAAGGGAAGGTGCAACCTCGTACCTGATTGATAAAGAGAGAGGAAAAGCGTTGATCTTGGACTGAAATAGCGCTTGCCGGAAACCTGCTTGCAATTGCCGGATCTTCTCTTCTTCAGTTGCCGGAAAAATTATCAGAAATGAAAAGAGAGGAAAGTGTAGGAGTTGGGGGTAACTCCTCTATTTATAGAGGGAAAAAAGAGGGGAAACGACGTTTGGGATTCAAAATTCAAACGTAATGATGGTGGGAACGGTTACCGATTTTTCTCCGCCAATCAGAGCAAGAGACGGTTCAATTGCCGTGTCAGAACACGTGACTGATGTGACGTTTCGTGTACCGATACATCCGTTTATATTTGCCAACCGTTCAACTTGTCCGCAGAAGAAGCGCCCTCAGCCCGTAACTATCTCCCAACATTACTCAAGCGACTAACATCACTCAGTGCCCGCTGTGGCTTATTCTGACAAAACACCATTGATGGAACATTATCACCTGACTAAGCCCGACAGAGCGTTGTCGGCGGTTAAGCCTGTCCGCTACAAATGCACAGCATATAATCGGTAATTCGCTACGCGATACTAACACTGATTCAAGCCCGATAGAACATTATCGGCGATCAAGCCTGTCCGCTACAAATGCACAGCATATATCTAGTGGTTTTCACCAACACTGATTCAAGCCCGATAGAGCATTATCGGCGATCCTCTGTCACGAGCGACTACAAAGGAGCTTCACCTAAAGTTCTTCTTCAAAATTCTACTCTCCGCCTTGGCGGACCCGCCAGGCACAGAGTAGGGGGCCATTGATATACCCGGATTGGAATGGGGCCCTGTTCAACCATATTGGGCCTATAATCTTGGCCCATCAACATAGATAATGGGCTTCTGCGCCCGCTGGCCGCTGCCCCCAAGCTTCTTCTAACCGCTAGCTACAAGCCAAATCGTGTCCGCCAACAGTAAGCCGGACTCATTCTCTCCATATGATTCTAGCTAATATACTCAAGGCACAGACGAGTCCGCTGTTCGACCATTCTTCTCGCTGCTCGCTGCTCGCCATTTTTGTCCAGCTGGCCAATCCAGCTGGCAACACTTTACAGCTGGCTAAGACACTTGTATTGCATGCATGTTTAACTTAGCTGTGTACTCTTAGTTGTCTTATCGGTGAACAGTAAACCGGCTTACCTTTTTTTAGCCTATATATATAGGATCACATTGTAATAGAAAGGGGATCCATCTCTCCCTCAAAAAACTTTAAGCTATTAATCTAATACAAGCAGAAACTCTGCCAATTTGTCGACTGATCTACTTGTTCTACACAAACACTTAAACCGCCACCACACTTCTTGATCACCACCGTGTCCTCACCATTGAAATCATTCATCAAAGCCCTATATCCTCAAGATAGACACTGTTACCGCAAATCTGGTGTTCAACGCAACATCAATCTCCATCCACTTCTTCTCCTCCACCTCCACCAAACGCACTTCAACACCTGTAGTCTCATCTTTCACAAGCAAATCAATAATAACTATATTATTTGTTATTTTAATTTTTGCTTTAGGTTCAAAATGCTCTATTTCTTAAAAAAATAAAAGCTTTACATAATCTCCTCCAAATAAGAAAATATAAAAATGGACAATTGATGCGTGAATGAACAATCATATAAATGTTGATTTTGTTTTAGTTGTTCAAATATATGCTCGTAGTTTCACTGTGAAAATCTGCGCACTTGTACGTGTTGTGTGGGTTTGGCGGTAGGGGAAGAAATTAGGTTGATGGAGATGAATGTGAGGAAGATGAATTGAAAATGACAACTTTACCCTTCAATAAAGATTTTTAAAAGGTTAATAATGAATAAAGGGTGGTAAATAAAAAAATATGATAGTTTAAGGTTGAAATTTGATCAATTAAAAGTTTAAGGCTGTGAATTGATCAAAATGTATAGTTTAAGGTTGTATATCAAGCAAATAATATTTAAGGGTGTAAATTTTGCATAGTGTATAGTTTGAGGGTAATATCCTAAGATTAAGTAATCACATTCACTCATTTTGACCCAATTTGAAATGAAAAAAATGCTCCAAAAAGATATTTACATCCCTTAAATAAATACAAACACCTACACATCTACCAATAACATGCTCATCGCAAATCATCTGTCTTGGAACTTCATTCCCTTCAAATTACTAGGTAACATACTTTGTATTCTTTCAACTATAGCGTGTACATCATATTTTGGAATGACAATTGTATTCGCACAATCATTAGTGCATGCATTTCTGGTTTTTGGTTGTGCAGGACACCTTCATACCGGATAATTTCACCCAGGTCTGATTTCTATTTTTTTTAATATTTTTTTGTTCAATCGTATGATATATATATAATATACTGACATTGACCATAATGTGTGATGGTACTTTTTCCTTTCTTATTATTGAACATTTTCTCACAAAAAATATTGCATAAAATATGGATGATATGGTTATGTAAAAGGTAAGTATGCTTCATATTAATCACCGATTTTGAGTTGCTAACCAGTTTACGTTTGCTTTGGTTGTAGGTTTGGTTTTCATCTTATATCTACTTGATGTTGGATTTGTAGGGGCCAAGCCATATTTTGACAAAAAGACTATAAAGTTTGGGTATGGTTATAGGTTTTATGGTGTAAATTGACCAATATAGGCACACTTATCTACTCTTATTACGGGACTGATATCACCATTGATTAATCTTTATAATTGTCATTTATATATCTTCATGAATTAATTACCTTCGATGGATAGCCATATTTGACAAGGTATATTGATGTTAAATTTGTCGAGTCATTCTTCAAAATCTAAGATTCTAGTTTGTTTATCATATTAGTCAATCTGTAGCATGTTCACATCAAATTTGAGCATAGTAAAGAATTTGTAATGTTAATTTTTATTTTATTTTATTATTATTACCATTATTATTATTTCATTCTCACATCAATGACATAATACTTTCGTGGGTTTTTAGGCTACTTGAATTAATGATTAGATTTTTTTTTTTTTTTTTGAAAACAATGATTAGAAAGTTGGGAAGTTCTTTTTTTTTATTTTATTTTTAATCTGTGTAGATAAATAATTGATAAGAGAAATTATAATAAAGTAGTGTGATGAATAAATTAATGATAAAAAAATACTATACTGAATAAAATGAAGTAGTCGGACAAATTGTAAGACAATATTTGTAGAATGAATAAAACAATGAATTAAAAAATACTAGTAGTAAATAATATGGTTGTTTGGTTTAACCAATTATACATTACCATTGAATAAAAGTCAAACTATACGTACGTTACTATTCGAGCCAGATTTCGAATTAGTCAAATTAGTTACCAAAGCTTTAATAAAAAAAAGCTTTTTATTTTTTGTTTTGAAAAACCTAGATAAGTTCAAACTCGAAACCCTCGAATATACTTTTTGGAGGTGAGGTGACCGCACCGCATCCTGATTTCATCATCAGATACAATTGTATTTGTTTTTATGTACAACAAAACACTAATAATTAAAAAGAATAATTAAAAAAAATAAAAAAAAAAAGAAGACAAACCAAGTGTTGTCTCCGCGCCGAGCCGCCGATCCTATTTATACAATTGTTTTGCTTTGCCATTTGAGTAAAAACCTCTTTTTTTTTTTTTTGTCATTCACTTCGCTGTCTCCCGCTCGCACACCCCTGCAGATTACCAGACCCCGAAAGAACTCATACAAACACATTTCGCCGTCAGTCTGATCAATTCAATTTAATTGTTGAAAGATTTGACAGAAACCAAACAACTTTTGCCGTTGATTTGTTTGTCTTGATTTCTCGTGTCTCTTTTTGACTGTTTTTTGGGTTTGCTTTTTAGTGTTAATTATTTAATAAAGGTTGGTGTATCATCAAACATCTAATGGGCGATCTCCTCCGGGTGCCCAACAACAACTCACATACAGCAGCATCAGCCGTGGATACGCCGGCGGGGTTGCCGTCCACCACCAACCAATCATTGATTACAAGTGAACGTTGGGCCATAGCTGAGAAAGCCACCCGTGAAATTATTTGTAAGGTCTTGCCAACGGACGTTTCTGGAAAGACAAGACGAGAGATCATTGGTTATATATACAAATTGATCAGAACTCGTGTTGGTTGCGAGGTAGACAACTTTTTTCCTAATAAAGATTTTTTTTTTATGCATGTTTGCAGCTATTTTTAAATACTTGCACGTTGTCCCTCGTTGCATTTGGTCTTTATCTGCTTTACTTTACTTACTTTATCCGTCATCATTTTTGTATTAATTGCTTTGAGTTGGGATCTTTTTTTCTGGCTTTGCGCTGTTTGCCGCTTCAATTTATTTTTCTTTGTGATGCATTCTGTTCCTGGAATTTAATCTTCTTTACCTTGCTTAATTACTTGTCTGCCTTAAATTTTTGAAACCTTGTATGCTGCATCAAATTTTGAAACTTGTGTGCTGTATCGAATTCTGAAACTTGTGTTGTGTGCTGCATCAAAGTTTGAAACTTGTGTGCTGCATCAAAGTTTGGTATGTTTTTAACTCGTGACATGAATGATGCTGTTCTAACCAATGCGTGGGCTTGCAATTGACGCTTCGACAGGCTGTTTTGCCTGGTGAACATGGCACATTTGTATTTCTTGCAGGGAAACTTGCATTCACCATTAAAATATCTAATTTGTCTGTTGGGGATAATAGCTAGTTTTGGTAAATACGACTGCACGAAAAAGGTTAACTAGATACCATGTCTGATAAAATCCATGGCTCTATACATTTTGTGCTTCCACGAAATAGGTGGACAGCTACATTTTAGTACTGTCTACCTTTATGGATGGTTCAGTTGGGTCCTTATGGTCTGTATTGGATTTGTTATTTTGTTTGGCAACACTCATTTTGCGAACTTCTTGTTGCGAGGGTCATAATAGTGAGTCATTTAAGGAATGACAAGCTCGTTTCTTATCTCTTTTTACCTGAATGCTTTTATGTGCTGCTGCTGGCTCATTTATTGAAAATATTTCTCTCCAGTAATAACTAGATTAAATTCATGTGGTATGATGCTGTTCTAACCAATGTCCATTTTTGCAATTTCGACAGTTAATAGGGTTCCTTAAAGACATGGTAAATTTAAGATTTTCTTATCAGGAACCTAAAACTCAGCATGAAACAAGTAGTGAATCTAAGCAATTTGCCCTTTGTGAATATATCTAAGTTTTGGTAACCACGCCTGATACAGAAAAAAACTATTTTTCAGTGCCACGAGTGAGATTATTGTTTGTTTCAATAACTGTGTGCTCCAATGGGAAGGGAGGACAACACGCATACTAGCGTCTCCATTCATGAATGAGTCCGTACAGTCTGTCCTAGAATTCTTAATTTGTGGTGCATGAGTCCTTCCACGAATTTGCCACGCATCATCATGACCATCCTCACTTAAAGAATGCGAAGCTTGATTCTAATCTTTTTTTTTTCCACTGAAGTTTGCCTTTTAAGTTTTTTTTGTTTGTCTGCATATTTCATACTTCTTAAAAGTCGAGTGATCTGTTATACATGAGTAGACGGAGAGTACTTTGGGAAGAGGAGTGTCAACCTCTTGCCTTTTGTAGAGTTTAATGGGCATGACTAGAAGATAACAATCAGTTCTATCAGAGTTCTTGCTAGAATTGAGGGATCTGTTTATTCCTTTGTGACAATTTCCATCATGCATATGTAGAGTTTTTGTTTTCTGGACATTGAAAGGCGCCAGTATGCAATACTTGGTGTTATATCTTATTTTAAAACAAGTGATTGTGAGTTGGTCAGCCTTGGATCAAAGAGTGGTAATGGATACTTTAGACAGGTTATTGGTTGTAACACTCTTCTTTGGTATGCCGCCTATCATCTTTCAAATGGTAGTTATCGCTTCCATTTCAAAACTGTGCACATCTGAATAAAGCTCCCAACTTTACTTTGTTATCCGATGCTAGTCCCTTGCCTGGCTTTCGTGCAAGAGACAGGCCTAGTTGTTATATTGCAGGATATGTCATGCCAACTTCCACCGTACAAATCAGGTCATCTCAGTGTTAGAATGTCTGGGTTAAGTACGGCAAATGATTTACCATCTACTTTTTTTGGAGATGTTAAATTTTAGGGTTTAGAAACTAGGTGTACGGAGGGCATCCCTGAGTTTGCGTTAAAAGCAACAGCGCACAAACTATTACCTTAATCTCTAAGTTGCAAAACTGCAGTTTCTATAGTTATTCCTTGCCTCCTTGGTATTGTGATTTCAATTAAGAAAAAAATCTGGAATCAAATAAATTTTGTCCTTTATGCCCTACTATTAATTATATTCATTCATTGTTGATTGATAACGGTGAAGGGGGTGGGTCTGAAACTCAGGACCCTAAGGGAAACTCCTAGACCACTTTGGGGATTTCCTTGAATCCGGAACACATTTTGCTTTTCTTGAAATGCACATTTCTGATGATCCTTTTGCTACCGCTCACCCATGGTTTTTGGTCTATGGCTACTTCAATATATTTGTTGTGTATGTGCACTGATAGGAGGAGAAAGGGCAGCTTTGGCTCAGCGCTAAAGGCTATCACCATGTGACTGAAGGTCACTTAATCAAGCAGTAAAACAGCCTTCCATAGAAGTAGAAGTAACACGACATATAGTAGGTTTTAATGACCCATGTCTTCCTAGATTCAGCATATGTGAGATGCTTTGCATGCACCGGGATGCCCTTTTTATGTGCATTGATGGGAGGAATGTCACTACTCCGTCCTTTCCCCACATTTGCCTCAATCTATTTTTGGAGCTTCAGTGAGCACTTTCTATGACCTGGAGGAACTAGAAAGTTGGTTGTTGTGGCGCCTTATGATTAGAGCTGGTCCTTGCCTATCCATGAGTAGAAGTCGTTTTCAGAGATATGGTGGTCGCGGGATAGAGTAATAAGCTAGTCTATAGTATATGTTGAGTCATATAAGAAAGTATTGGTTAAATAATTCATGCAGTGATTATGCTCTGTCTGATTGATCTTTTCTTATTCTGCTATTGTTATTACATGTTACATTTTCCATGCATGTTCATTGACAATAAAGGAATGTTCACCGTTTGGTGCTATCCATTATTTACCCAATCTAATCTTTTGTTTGTCACCAGGTATTTCCTTACGGGTCTGTACCATTGAGAACTTATCTTCCTGATGGTGATATTGACCTAACTGTAATTAGTGGCGCACTTTCTGAGGATTTTCTGGCGGATGAAATTGTTTCTTTACTTGAGAGAGATGACCGAAATGCAGATACAGAGTTTATAGTGAAGGATGTGCAACTCATCCGTGCAGAGGTAATACATGTCTATGTTGAGGTCATGCAATATGCTGTCAGTGATGTGTAGATAAATAGCTGGTGTATGGTCGAATTTCTATTTCTCTTAAGATTTTACACAAACATGCTAATTGGTGTATTTCATTGCAATTTCGTAACTTGAGCATTTTGATGTAAAAAAATGCTACGTGTGTGGAGATTATAGATTACAAGATTAGATTTTGGGTTGATTAATTTTATTCTGTTGTGTTACTGTAGATAAGTAGGTCTATAGTTTGTTTTGGCTTATTTTTGGCCTGAGTACCAAACTATAGCCTAGCTACACTCCTTCACCCAACCTGGTATTATTGAGGGTATTAGTTGATACTACCTCTGTCCCAAAATATAGGTATTTTTAAGGGTTTCCGCTTTCCACACATATTAAGAAGGGGGTGGATGTCAGATACCTTTTGTTTATCATTTATGCAATAGTTGTAATATTGAAATGTGGTTGCATGGATAATAAATTTAGGGTAAGAGTAAGGAAAAGTGTAACCAATGATCTATTAGAATTCCAAATAGACTTGTATTATGAGACAAAAATAAAAAGCTACGAAGACTTGTATTTCGGGACAGAGGTAGTACCATTTTATCATGTTACACAGACTTTCTCTGGTACGTGACCCATCATAAATCTTGATCCATCCTGGTCTTGATCGTTCTTTGTTTATCACACCTCTCTTAAATCCATGGCTGCAGAACTTGACCTTAACCATATTCTCTAAATTTTGGGTAAAAGATATTCATTTTTAGTTAGATATTCTTTATAAAATTCGTAAATCATATGTTTTTCTTCATCTTTACATCTTTCCATATTTCATTGCTTGTGAGGTGACCCTGTTTATAGAAATAAATAAATAGTCCCGTGCCTCTGAACGGTTATAATATCGTATGGGAGTGAAAGGAAGGATGATTCTTCAACTGGTTTGATGCATACTAATTAGAATTAGTAATAATGTTGTTTTCCTAAGCTAGACCTAATAGATATAATGACTTAATGTGAGTAATCATTTCTTCTTTTGAGTCTTTCCGTTGATTAATAGTTCTATATGACCATACTTGCTTGTTTTAGAAATTATTGGAACATATTTGTTATACCTTCAATTATTGGAATGGTATGTTTACAACATGTTGTTTTCCTCTTGCAGGTTAAGATTATAAAATGCATTGTGCAGAATGTTGTAGTTGACATCTCCCTGAATCAAATAGGCGGTCTTTGTACACTATGTTTTCTTGAACAGGTACACATTTTATGTTTATGTTTTGTGGCAAGTCTTGAGCTGGTAAGTTGCGGTAACTTGTGAGCTATTTGGAGTTTTCGTGCTCTTTTTCTTAGTGCTGGTCTTTCAGCAAGAGAGGCTGAATGTTAGTTCATTAGACTTTGTGCATATACCATTACTTTGTTGGACTAGGTTTGTAAGTGGGTGCAATTGTTTTTTATTATGAACTTGATTACAACCATGATGGGTGGGTCACTTGGGAAGACGTATGCGTTTTGTGTTTATGGGTTTCTTTCCACCGTTCAGGGTTGGTAAACGTATAGTTTTAATCGAATTAATGAATAAAATACATTTCTATTCATCGGTTTGATTTGCTTAGTTTGAAGGTTGATTTATGCTAATGGCAATGCTGATTCATGTTATGCTAATGGCAAAACCCTTTATCCAAACTTTTCCCACACAATCAATCCGTTCTTGGCTTCGTGATGGAATTTTTGACGTGCTTCATAAAGTAGTGCTCAGCAATATTTGTGTAAACTTTTAGCGTCTTCTTGTCCTGATGTCTTGG